>VBSM01000483.1:32709126-32786612 GCA_008086735.1 Cheirogaleus medius
ACAGAAGAACTCCAAGTGTTGCGTGGTCCTTGCTGGCGAGGGGCGCGCGACACGGCAGTGCTCAGATTTTATTCATTCATTTTCCTCTGAAAGTGATACCAGTCAGAGGAGCGAGGCGGGTTTTTGTAACCCTGAAATAAAACTCTAACCTCAAGTGTTCAGTTTTTTTTTTACTTTAATTAAACCCTCTCATGTCTTATTAACCCAGACTTTGTAAAGGGAAAATATTTTTAAAGTTCTTAAATGGTAGAAGCCGTATAATAAACAGTTTCTTTAGGCAGAAAAACTATACCCCAAAGTAGTGCTGAGGTAATGCACGCATCTCACTTCGAGACGGTGGCTCCACAAACACTGTCAAAAGAACTGCATTCAGATTCGGTCTCTGGGTTAATATTTCTTATGCTGCTTAACACTAATTCCCAGGCATTCTTTTTTATTATGAAAATTTTCAAAAACACTCAGGAATAGAAAAAATAATAACTACGCCCACCTAACCATCACCTACGTTCAAAAAGTATTGCCACATCTGCTTCATCTTCCCGTTCTTTATCTTCCAAATTATCTCAAAGCTAAATCTCAGACAGCATTTCATCCCACCACGAATACCTCAGTACCGATGCATTCATTTATTCTTATTCATTCTTGTTAATTTTGGAGAACACAAATTGGCTCATGCAATTTCTTATTTCAAATCATCCTGGAGTCAGGAGGAAACTCCGTAGATTAGTATTAATACCCCAATCTTGAGAGCCAATCGGACACAGGTACCTGTGTATTTTTATTGTGGAAGGTACATTGAGAATTAAGGAGGACCTGATAAAGGCCTGTCACATCTAAATTAATTTGAAAAAGTATGTTTACACAGAACAACCTTCTTTGTTTTCATGTCATCTCACCTGGGACCAGGCAGAATGACTAAAAGGAGTGTCTAGAAGACACATAACAATGACAAATAATTGCCTGACCTGGGATCTGGGTGAACAAAGTCCCCCTTTTTATTATTATCATCTTAAATTCATTCAACAGGAGAAAAGTGCATGTAAAATAGATGTGTTTTATCTATATTATTTACATTTTTATAAGAATGAGTTTGTGCAATTATTATACAATTAAAAACAAACTTTTAAAAGAAAAACAAAGGAAAAGAAGATTGCTGTTGCTATCTGAGCTGAAGTCAATTGTTAAAAAATGCAATAAACATCCAAATGGACCAAAATAGGAAACCCACATCTTTCTCATATATCCAAATACCAGGCAGTATATTTCATTGTTATAAACTGTCAGCAGACTGTTATGGTAGAAGCAATTCTATTTCATTCTTTATTTAAAAATAATAGTTCACAAAATATATTAGTGATGTAAGCATAAACTAGGAGATATTTGTGAATTTTTTTATCCAGTTTCTTTTATATTTTATGACAAAAATTTCAGGTTCTGGACAAAGGAAGGAATATTGGTACCCCACACTTACTTTCACTTACTGATGATGGATAAGCGCTGTCGATTATCATATTTACATGTTATTAACACACTGAAACTACTCTTCAGGAAAATAATGCAAACCTCTGGATAGACGAATAATGAAAATTTTATCTTTGCTTTTTAACATAGCACATGGATACAAAGAACATACTAATATAATGGAGAAGTCAGAGAACTCAATATAAAAATATAAATCCACACTACTGTCCTTGAAGTAACTTGGCAGTGACCTTGAAGATGCTTGTCCCTACTAATGGTTTAGGGATGGATACATCCAGGGGAAGGGGTCTGTATTTTAAGTCTTTTTGACCTCTTAGCCAGGTCCATTGGTGTTTCAATTATAAAGCATTTTATAAATGTTGCTTTAAGGCCCTATCTTTCTCATTGATCTTTTAAAAGCTGATAATAATAAACACTTAGTTGTTAGATAATTAACACACTCAAAATTAAATTTTAAAATGACAATGCATTATTGTAACATTTTAGAAATTTGGCATATCAGAGTTATAATTAAATGCATTGTTTATACAGCTGGGCACCATAGTTTTGCACCTATAATCCCAGCTACTTGGGAGGCTGAGGCAGGAAGACCACTTGAGCCCAGGAGTTTGAGCGTAGCCTGGGCAACACAGCAAGATTCTATCTCAAAAAAAAAAAGGTTGGTTTCTATTCCTATGTAGAGAAATATTCAAGGTGAAAGGAGATTCTGGTAATATTGTTTTCAATGTTGGGCTACATTTAATCTAATATTAAGAGAGTTTACAATGGCCAAAAGATCTTAGGGGAATAAAAACGTCTTATTTTTTGGTTCATGTCCAATCTATAGGAATAGCTTCAAATATATCTGTTATTAAAGTGACAATTACATAGACAAATGCTAACAAAATGCAAGCTATTATAGCATTAAATATTTCTAAATCGCAGGAAACTCTACCAAGACTGTCCCACATAGTCATTAAAGACAGGGTGTGTATATATCCCAGTGTGCTTGAGATGGTTCCTATTAAAGAAAAAAATGACAGTTTTATAACTTAAAGATATGAAAGACACCAGGAGTCAGTCTCTTACTCAATGAGTTTTTTACTTTATTACTAAGAAACAGGAGGAGTATGTGGGGAAAGTTACCCAAGACAGACGAGCGGCTGACAATAAGAGAGACTGCTGCCTACCACTGCTCTCTCCCTGAACTTCATCGTTGTAAACATGAAAGAGGCACCTGGTCTAGTGGTTTACAAACTCTCATTCTCAAGCCTCCTTAGGGGATTTGTTGGAGTTGTTTTAGAGGCACTGGGCAAAGAGGCGAAAGCTTCACTCCCATGTAAGAAAACCTCTCCAATCATTTGCTTTACATAAAGTAAAGGTGGCTTAAAAAGGTTTGAAGAGCCCCTCCCCCCTTTTACAGATGATGTCTGGAGAAGTTAAGTTACAAGTCCATGCGACACCCCCAGTCTGGGGCACAGCTGGAATCATCACAGAGGTGTCTGCACAGGGCTTGATTTTCTCTCCCATGCCCACTTGAAGCCTGATCTGGTTCCTGAAATAAGGCTTCTGATGTACAACATGAAGGTGAGAGAAAGGGCTTATTTTTATGCAATGAGTCAGGTTCATACTCGGTAAGAATAGATTTTTCATAAAAATAGAAATTATCTATTCTAAAAATTTGGTTGAAAAGAATTCCGTGTGAGTAAGAGAAAAATTGTCAATGTTCCTCTTTTCTCCTTTTTATTCAAGAATATATAACCTCAGCGATGACTTCCAGTGAGTAGGATAGACTGATTAGAAGCAGGGCCCCTTCCCCCCAAATTCAAAGCACATAGAAATACTGAATAAAACACAAACTTTTCAAAAAGTAAAATTAAAAAATATATATGGCCCACCTTGAAAACAAGAACAGAAAACCTCCAGGGACAAGATACACAGGGAAAACTCACAGCCCAAAAGAGGAGCAGGCACTGAAGTTGAAAGGCCCAAAGAAGTCTCAGACTGAAGTTCACTTGTGGGACCTTTGATGTCTCGATGGGGTCTAGGAACTGGGGAAGCTGGATTTGCTCTCTACATGAACCTGGTGGTGAAAAGAACTGTCCCATCTCTGAGAGGGTGACTGAGAGAAATCCTGCCCATGGGCCCACCACTTGTGCATGGAGGGCTTAGATCACTGGTAGTAAAAAGAGTCTTCCTAGAGAGGAGAACTTCATGTCTCTGCAATGTGTGGGTGTCAAGGCTGTATTTTTACAACCCTTGTGAACCCTTGGCTGAGACATTAAATAAAAACTGATACAAAACCCCTAGGGCCCAACAGAGGCAAATGCAAAAACATCCCACAGGGACACCACAGGCAACCCAGAGCTCCTGGGATCCAGCCAAAGATGAGTTCACAGTAAAAAATTATAAAATGACTGCTATAAGGACCCACAATGGGCAAAAATCACACTGTAGGAACTAAGAACCACAGAAGAATCTAAAAGAGAATTAAAAAAAAAAAAAGGAAAGGAAAGGAAACAGAAACTACATAAATAGCTCATAAGCATTGCATACATTCCTATTTTCTGTTCCTCTTTTCTTTTATATATTTAATAATTATGTGTACTTGCGTATCTGTCTTTATAGACGCTAGCTCTTTGAAGCTGGCTTCAATGACGGCTTATTCATTTATTTAGTCTCACGGCACTGTACAGCCTTGTATAAAGGAAATAGGCAATGCCATCAAAATATCATATATATGTAATTGTATTTCATTGCATTCCAGGGTATGAAGAGTATTGATCCATATTCTATCCTAAAAATGATAATAATTTTAAGTAATCATATTATAAGCAATCACTCTCTTTATGTATACACACATATATATATAATCTGTCATATTTAACAAAGTATTTTAAAAGTCCACACAGACAAAAAGGAAGATAAATATGTAGCTCTGATGAAAGAGCCAAAGCAAATAAAGAAACTGTAGATCATTAAAGGCAAGACAGTGATTTTAGTAACTGATGTAGGCTTTCTTAGCCTAGCTAAGCATCTCCAAATTATTGGTTCGGGCAATGTGGTAAGAGAGCCTTCCTTGTTCTTAGGTTTGTGCCAGATCCGTGCACCGGCCCCTGCCCCGACCCTGTGTGCGCTCCCTTCTCTTCTCTTCAAGTTCAGCCTCTGCAACTTGGCAGCCCTTGGGACCTGTTCAGAGCCTCCTCTCCCGTAGCGCTTACTGCCTGTGCTATTCGTGTTAGCACAAAACATGGAGCACACAGCGTGTGACATAGGGGTTTGCCTTACATCTCTTGTTATCCCCAAACCTACACTAGCACCATGCTGCACACAGTTGGTGCTCAACCAATTTTCATCTCTATTGATGACAGGCTAGCTCCACTCAATTGAACAAATCATGAAATGCACTCAATTAATCAAATCATGAAATGTCACAGAGGGATAGAGCTTATTTCCAGCTCCTTCTTTTTGCACGCTAGGGAATTCTGGCACTGGGCAGGGTCATGTAACAAGCCAGGGGCAGAGTGAGGCCCAGACACACCTTATTTCCTTTGTAGTAGTCGCTTCTGTCATCATGATAACCAAAGCTAACATTTGCTGGGGCTCATTTTGGACCATGTACACATCGACCTCAAGAGGCAGTTCTTAGTAGTATGTCCATGTTCCAATGAGGGAACAGAAACTCAAACAGGTTAAGTCGCATGGGTCACCCAACTTGTGTGAGTTTCTTCTTGGCAGTTAATTACTCCTCGATTCTGGTCTGCACGGAATAATACAAAGGGCAAAAGAGAACAAACAAGATCAAGGCCAGAAAAAAGGAGAATCACACCCAGTTACAGGGTAGGAGCGGAAGGGGGTCCCGCCAGCCAACTGCTTGTCCACTCCCTAAGTTATAAATGTTATTTAAATAATTTTTCACTACTGTTTAAGTAGAGGGCTTCCAAAAATTTCCCCAGGTACCCAGAATTTAAAACTGCCTGCTGAGTAGTATTTATTTATAGGGCTAGACTACTTGGTAAAATAAAGAAAAAATAGTGATTTTACTCACAACTAGAGCCATTTTACCTTCAATAGTTGGATATGTTAATGAATTGGGACTCTGTCCTACTTTGTCATCCCTTCATAAGACATCCCCGTACTGCTTAGATAACTCATTTGTCCTCAGGAGATGTCTAGCCGAACAACTCAGCCAAAAGGCTCTGTACTATTATGAGTGAAGAGTAGCTACAAAAATAAACAATAATAGCAACACTCCTTTTTTCTGAACGAGAAGCTTATTTTTCCATCTACCTTCCAGCAACCCACAGCCCAAAATGTAGCATATAATTTTGCTTTTTAACAGTTGTCATATTAAAGAGTGCTTGAAAATACCCAACTTCCCTGCACCAGATGGAAAAGAAGACAATAAAAAATTAAAAAAAAAAAATTCTCCAGCTCTACCTCTAAGAACATACTTGCCTAACATAAGGTTTCTCTGAAATGAGATATTTTCACCCCAGGAAAATCTGTGGATTTGGTTAACATTGCTATCTAATCTTGCACTGAATATGCAACATAAACTAATTCCACCAAACTCAATCTTATTCTGACCACACTGCAGAATTTCTAAATCTATTATTGCCTGGTTTACGCTTTTCTTTAAACATACCCAAGTAATAGGGCCTGACCTCATAGAAAAGCTATGTTTTAATACTTCCATTTTATTTTCACGTCAGGACATTCTGTTCAGACACAGACATAAAAGGCCACTGCCAAACAGGCCTTTTATCAATGCATCTTGCTCTTTCCATGCTATTCTTCATAATAATGAAAATAAAATTAACACAGCTCTTTCTGTTTAACAAGGTAGTCCTGTAAACAGCACAGGACTGAGTTCATTTTATGCAGAGCAGACAGATATAAAAATTTGCCAAGTAGAAAAGTCTATATGGACATACAGACTAAATATACTAAATATATCCTTTTGAAAGATAATAAGCATAAGACAAACAACAGAAAAATCAGATAAGCTAAGAAAATTTAGCTTATAATTTTCATTGAAACATTATTTCCTCTAAGCAGATAACATAAATGCTTTACATTATTTAAAAATAAATGG
Organism: Cheirogaleus medius; assembly: GCA_008086735.1. Lineage (NCBI taxonomy): Eukaryota > Metazoa > Chordata > Mammalia > Primates > Cheirogaleidae > Cheirogaleus > Cheirogaleus medius. The sequence goes on from VBSM01000483.1 coordinate 32,715,686, forward strand.
ACAACAATCATTTAAAAATATTGCAATGATAAACTCACTTTCAGTGGGAAAATACCTTTGATGATGTTATTGAAAATTTGTTTAAAATAATGTTTACTGATGCTTGGCATTTAAACGAGTGATACGCTGCAAGTCCTTCTGAGAGAGCACAGCATTCTAGTCAAGGGATTGACTGACACCTCTGCTCTTTTCAACACACTTATCACAAATGTTTATCTCAGAGGGCAGATACCCTGAAGTGTTCTACTCATTTAAACACTAAAACATTATGTTGCATATTTTTACCTGATAACTATTTCCACTTACTTGAATTCTACTCTTTTCACTTGGTAAAAGGTAGATGAAGGACATCTGGCTTTGACAAAAAAACTCTCAAGCCCTGTGCTTAGATGGGAAATGATGTGTCCACCCCAGTGACCCTGGTATTTCTGTTCCGGCAACACAACAAAGACCTCTCTTTTAGGGTCTGTAGGCTACCTGGTGCCTCTGCCTAGCAGGCCACTTCCCTATACACCTGCGTAGCTGGAGACGTCTTGCTCAGGTCTCAGTGCACATCCACTCCCCAGAGAAGCCCGGCTTGATCAGCCAGTTTATGTAGCTTCCTTGTTACTTGAACACATAACAGCTTTTTCTTAAGGAACATTTACTATGCTCTGAAATTATCTTGTTCTCTTACCTGCTTACTTCTTTATTATCCTTCTTTATGAACTTTATTGTATTAAAATATTAGTTTCATGAGAACAAGGACACCTTATTTCCACTTTATTCCTAAAGTCTAGAACCATGTTTGCCCCACTATAGGCGTTCAGTCAAAATCTGCTGAATGAAAGCGTGTGTGATGTTGGAAAGGTCCAGTAATATTTCGACAGATATCGGGGTGAAGGCACTTACAGTGTAACAGGTGCAAGAAAGAAAATGAAGAATAAGACACAGCCCTGGCCCTTGAAGAGCCTCCAGGCCATAAGTGAGGTGTCTAATATGTGCCCAGTAGAACATCCTGCACCCATTCCCTGCGGGTCTTTCCTGATGAGCAGGAAGAATGTCCAAAAATGGTCATCTACCTGGTTCTGGGGAGGTGGCACATAGAAGGAAAATCTTTGCCATGACACAAGATGACAGTGAAAACTAATCAACTGATCCACAATCCAATTAAATAACCAAATGAATAAAAAGTACTAAACCAACCAACAAATAAGAGACCACTTGACTTAAGCTCTGAAATAGCCCTTTAATCTCAAGAAATCCTGCTCGTTCTATGTACTCTCAAAGTAATCATTATCTTGTAAGTTTCAGAACCCAAACACAATGTCAAATAACTTTGCCTTTAATTTTATAGAATTTCTATGTATCAGAAGTTATTTACATTTCAGAAGCAAAGGTTCCACGCACAGGATGCTGCGGTTAAGCAGGCCTATTTTGGGCGATCCAGGCACAAGGTAGGATGGAGCAAGCAAGTAACCCCAATCAACCTCACCCTCCTCACTTGACCTCTTTGTCAAAACACGCCCTCGTTCCACTTTGCCTAAGTAGTCGTCACTGAAGGAGTCAAACTGGCTGAGGACATCTTGGTCACTATGTCAAGCAGTATGTCACCTCATAAGGATGAGTGAAAACAAGGATTCCTGTAATCTCAGGAATGTCTCCTTTCTCCTCTCCGAGGAAGTCTTTGGTGCAAATTATGCCTCTTTGTCCTGCCTTGATCAAAATGCTTTCTTTATTGTCGATATGATAAATAAAAATACGTAGAAGACTATAACTTAAAAACATGAATTGCCTATCCACCAACTCAAACATTTTCTTAGCCCAGCTTTCCCCAGAACTTTCTTCTCAGGCCACTGCCATCAAGATATTAGCATTTTCTACTTTCTTTGGAGTCTATTTCCATTTTCTTCCTCACCTTCAGTTTGCCCTTCTTACTCTTGCTGGCCTCCAGCGAGACTGTCCCCTCCACACATTTCCTGCACATTGTTGTTGATTGATTCTTTCTCTTGCTCTAACAGGTCCATTGTTGGGAGAAAGAACACCTGGATGTATACTTGAGAAGATGCTATTCTTATTTAAAGCATTAATAGGAGAAACATCCTTCCTAGAAAGATAACTATTTTCATGCTTTAATCTTTAGAATACAAAGCTCCTTCATTAAATTTAAACCAAAATATTTTTGTAAAGCTCAAATTTCCGAATTGGCATTCCTTCACATTTCTCAATTTACACAGTCCCTTTGTCAGTGGAGAACAGGGTATTCACTGCTTGAAATTGCTTTGTGTTGAATGTGGCCTGCTCCTCAATTCTGAATAGGGTAAGCCAAGCTCTTGGAGTGTTTTTGTCCTGATTTTTCTTTAATTGTTTTGCACCTGCTTTCTAACAGAAAGTACACATTTTCCCCCTTACAATCAGCATGTACCATTGAAATGTGGTACAATCAATAACACCTTTCTGGAAGATGTGTAAGAGAATAAGGATATTTAGTCAGAAAGAAACAAAGCAAGGACTTGTACCCATATCATGTTATTGATGTGTTCACAAGAGTCAAGAATAGCTTACTGCGATTGGACTTTTGGGGGCTAGTTCCTCCACATAAATTATCTACCTTTCAAAAATCTATCAGGTGTAGTTGGGGAATGGAAAGTGTTCATCTTTCGGAAATTATCTCAAATCTGCGAACATGAACTCTGGAGCCAAACCACTGAGTTTAAAGCCCAGCTATACTGCTTATTAGCAGCAAAATCACAGGTAAATGTCTTAACCTCTCCAAGTCATACTTTCCCCAGTTGTACAGTGAGGATGATGACAGCTCCCCTCTCTGGTAGGGCTGCCGTGGGGACCAAGCGAGACAGTATAGTGCCTGGCACCAGGTCTGTGCTCAATAAGTGTTGGTTATTTTGTTATGAGTATGTCTGGAAGACTGTCCTGTTTTTATGAGAGGATACTAAACCATATACTCTTCTCCACGTCTACCCTGGTTAAAGCCACCTTCATTGATCACCTGATTACATCCCTCTCCTCAACCTTCCAGACTCACAGTTAATTGTCTTCTATAAATTTAAATCAGACCTTGTCACTCTCCAGTTTCAAATCTTTCCAGGCTCTCCAGGAGTCATGCTGCAGGTCCTTGCAAGCCTCTGACATTCTCGACCCTGCATCTGAAGGAGCTCGTCCTACTCACTCATTCTCTCCCTTGGTGCTCACAAGCTGAAATCATTCTAGTCATGCGTGTTCTTATACATTGAGTTTTTTGTTTCCTAGATTATAAACTCTAGGAGGAACCATGTCTGTCTTGTTCACTGCCAGAGTCCTAGGAGCTCAATCAATATTCAACAAATAAATAATGAACACTCAAGTTTATCATTATGAATAGTAAGCATTACATTAGTTAAAATGTAGTGCTGGCATCCAAGACTACCTATGGTACTTAAACGACTTGCCTCTACAGGAAAACAGTGGCCCACATCAACAAGGTTTTTGAGTATTTACATATTTGTTGTAGTCCTCCTTCTGCTCTTGCTCACAGAGGGCCAGCTTTGGGCTTCTGCATGTTGACCTCCAGAAGATTTGCTCTAGTCTCATTTTGTTTGTTTCTTTACCAGGCGAATCTTGTGCAAGTCTATTATCACCACGTCTAAGCCTGTGGTAAATCAACTCTGTGCAGTTTTCCTATGAACAACATGTATCAGCAATGCATCATTGCTTTACAGAATTGGGGGAAATATTTTTAGACTGCTAGGACATTTCTTTTGCTTACTTACTGATTCTTGGCTGAATTACAGTGTTGAGAATTGAGATTAATGACCTACAGTTAAATAAGTCATTATTACGGAAAAGAATACAAACTAAATATCTTAGTCTATCCAATCTTTGCAAAAATAAGTCAATTAACAAATAACAAATCTATACCTTGACTGGGTTTGTATGGAAATGGGTAGACCAAAATTTTTCATTATGTTCACCATATGATAATTCATCCTATATTTTTGTATCTCTGTTGAGAAAACTGTGAAAACAAACTGCATCTAATCAGCTTACACTGGCCCAATGGTCACAAAGACTCTGCAAGGGCAGAGCTGCCTCCGGTGTTCACACACCCTCAGCGAATTTACCTGGTAAATCCCCACTGCATCTGTTCCTACAGAAAAAAAAATTAAAAATAAAAAAGCATGTCAGAGCTGAGATTAGACTTTTAGACCCTCCTGAGCGATAATCCTTACTTTGACATTGACTTTCTTTGTGGGGTTTGGCAAATCAGTTTTCTCCTCTATAATACAGGGATAATAATGCTTTAGTCAAATGGATGCTGTGAGAATTAATTACTGTTATACAATTTATTGAAGATGGGAAGCCCTGTAAAAATATTGCTACTGCTTATAGGATTGAGGTCCAAAGACAAAGGCATCACACGTAGCAAAGAAATCAAAACATCTCAAAATCCCTACTGTTTCCCTCTCTTGCAATGTCCCTCCTTCTCAACTCAGGTGAAAACTAGGCAAAACAATTTTCAAGGACATGTTCCCTTCTCCTGTGACAAGAAATGAAATGCACCAGTGGACCCACCTGTTCGCCATGAGCTGTGCCTCCACCTCTGCACAGTGGAAGGAGGGAGAGGCCTTATTTACTTATGAGGATTGCAATGGGATGCAGGGGGAGAAAAAGAAGAGCTTTTGTTTCCTATGCAATTCTTTTGACCCTGAACCAGGGTCTTCCTAAATCAATGGATGCCCTAAAGACTAAATTTCAGGGAAAGGTCTTTTCAGCAGCACTTAGGAAGGGGGTGGTTAGTCTTTGAACTGCCAAGAAAGAGAATGAGTCCTGCTGTAAGGTGATAACTAACTGGTTATAGAGATTGAGCCCTGTTCTATGGAAACATGATCGGTTATAATAAACACTAAGAGCCCTCAAGACACGGCTTGTCTTAGCAGGAGGAATTTCTATATCCTCAATGATAGTTTTAAAATGACCAGAGATAAGAGAACACAGGTTCCATAGGGATTAAGGAAGGTAGGGATTTGATTTTGCTCCAAAAACCAAAATAAAGCAAGAGAATACAAAACACTACCTATTATCAGTGTTTCCGTGGAGCTTATTTTTACAGAGACGTCAATCAATCCAGGATCCACAATTTAGGTTGAATGCAGGGAAAATACAATTTTCAGAAGAGTTTCATGGTAGTATCATAAAGATCACAATTTTGAAGTGGCATCTAAGACTATGAAAAAATTAAGAATATTTTGACTATAGAATCTCCATCTGTAGGGGTTGAGACTGTAAGCAGAACAGAATGTAACCTAGAGGGTTCTACATGGATATGTTCTGAAATTGGGAATTTTAAGTGCGAGGCTTGGGCTGTTGTAGATGTCCTATCCTGGTCCTCCAAGTTATTTGTTGTCACTTAAGATGACCACGTGCTTTTCCTTAGAAAGGTGATGTGAATTCGATAATTCTCAGGATTCCCTCCAATTTTATTTTTCAGGGATCAGTCCCCCTGAGGTTTAAACCTTAGACAGGGAGGAGAAGACAGGCAAACAGGGAGCAGCAGCTTTATATATATAAAGTCTGAGAGTATCTGACTTTACGTATGTAAATGGGGAGAAGATCTTGCTCCCTGCCACCCAGGTGACATCTCCTCTCCATGATCCTCTAACTTCATTTGCTCACTCATTCCCTTCATCACTCGACAACATTTAGAGAGTAACTTCCATGTACCAACTCTTCAATTTTCTCTTGGCCAACCATCCCAGTACCTCCACATTCATATTTTGTGAAAAGAAATCATTTTGCTTTAATGTCTCCTTCCTCTGTGCTTTCTTCCTTTCTTGCCCCTGCAGACGTCTGTATCCCCTTCAGGACTTGGTGGCCGGGGCTGTGACATGCCTCACCCATCCTTGCTGACTCTTGACTCACAGAAACACCAGTGTGGATCCACACAAACACTGCCATAGACTTACACCCATGCAAAGCTAAGGATTGGCTCTCAAATCTTTAAGAAAATTGGCATTACCAACTTGTCCATTTGAAGATTTCTGCATGTATTCATTAATATTGTGAGTTCTTGAAATAATTTTTTTGAAAAGGATAGTGAAGTTTGAATACATTTGCTTTCTCTATAGAGCAAGTAAATAGCTCATGACATTCTGATAAAATTTCCCACTTAAACCTTTAAATTTCATTTAGTTGTGTCATTTAGTTATTGCAAATGCAATATAGCCATGAGATTATCAGATATGGCACTTAATTGCTGTAAAAATCACAGTTCTTCATTATCTATTTTCACATCTACCAATCACCTGGAAGGAGAGTGTTTGTGTCTCCCCTGTTTTCTTACAAAGGATTTATTGATTCCAAAATAATATCAGGTGATTGACTCATGATCTTGACAATTTTTATTCAGAAAAAGAATTAAGTGATGAGCACAACTGGGGGATCCCCCAAATCAACTATGGAGGTTCTCAAATGGGCCTTTTCTCTAGCCTTGGTGGAGGGAGCAGCTGGAACAGTCCACCGTGACCTGGAAGTGCGCATGAGGCAGAGTTATACTGTGTGATGTGTTCGTACAGACTGTGTGATATGTAACTGCACATATGAGATAATGATCCGATGTTTAAACATCTGGGCACTTTAGGAGCAGCACAGCGGTCTTGGTGGGGGTGGCCCTACTAGGGCAGCACTCACCAGAGCCTTCTGTGAAACAAATCTTTGCAAGTGGCCTTTAAAGCTAATATTATATTCCCTTACTATTTTATTTTTTCAGAGACATGGTCTCACTTTGTCATCCAGGCTAAAGTGCAGTGACACGATCATAGCTCACTGCAACCTTGATCTCCTAGGCTCAAGCGATCCTCTTGCCTCAGCCTCCATAGTAGCTGGGACTACAGGCACATGCCACCATACTTATCTAATTTTTTAAAATTTTTTGTAGAGATAGGGTATCGCCATGTTGCCCAGGCTGGTCTTGAACTCCTGGCCTCAAGCAATCCAAAGTGCTAGGATTACAGGTGTGAGTGAGGTACTGCACCTGGCCTTACTTTTCTTATTCTCTCAGAGATAAAGACTATTATTCTCTAAAAGTGAATTCATTATTTGAAAAACCTAAAAGTTTAGAGTTAAGTCAGATAAATAAGGTGCGTATAACTGAAAACACTGAGGTACAAACATAGGGTGATGACATTAATTGGACCACATACCTGTATGTCCTTTGACCTGGCTGCCACAGAGGAGACATCGCCCTCACAACACCAGAACAGCCATAGCCACTCAGGGTGATCACTCTCTGAAGGGCAATGTTCAGTCTAGTGCTGGAGTTCTGGGAGGTTTTGCTTTTAAAATACTCAGTCTTTGAGAATTACAGCTAGCTAGTTTATAATATCAAATGTCCAGATCATTCCCTAGAACTTTAGTGCGCATTCAATAAATATTTATTGAATGAATGAGTGACTAGTTTGAGAAAAATGAATTAAGCTCTAGATACTTATTATTTACTCTTTTCTGGCATTGGGATAACTATTATTAGACAGTAATTGATAATTTTTGGAGTTATTAATATTACATTTCTAGTGTAGCATCTTGCTTTGCTTTTCTATATTGTAGATTATATGTTAGAGTAATTCACCTATTTATCAGTGAAAGTTACACTTATAGAATAAACCTGTGAATATGAATAACCTTTATTTGAAAAGTCTAGGTTTGTTTTAGCAGAACCATTTTAGAAGTGGGGACAAATTGTCAAAAACAAACAAAAGTATAAAAAGAGGCTGTTAATGCAGACTGTCTCCCCAAATGTATAATTCTTATTATAGCTAAACATTATTTAGTAGGCAATAAATTTATTACAGTAGGTTATCATGTTGGCTATGTGGAGCTGCTTGTTTTGACACCTATTTTTGCTCTTTTTCATATTACTAGTCAACATAGTAAAAAAAGGGAACTCAAAAAATAACTTTTTTAGGGTAACACTTGTACACTGTTGATGGGAATGTAAGTTAGTACAGCCACTACAGACAACTGTATGGAGGTTCCTCGAAACACTAAAAGCAGAACTACCATGTGACCCAGCAATCACGCTGCTAGGTATATAAGTAAAAGAAAGGAAATCAGTTTATCAAAAAGATACCTGCACTCCCATGTTTACTGAAGCACTATTCATAATAGCCAAAATATGGAATCAACCTTAAGAGCCCACCAGCGGATGAATGGGTAAATAAAATCTGGTACATATACACAGTGGGATATTGTTCAGCCATAAAAAAGAATGAAATCCTGTCCTTTGCAGCAACATGGATGGAATTGAGGTGACTATGTTAAGTGAAATAAGCCAAGCATAGAAAGACAAATATCACATGTTCTCATTCATATGTGGGAGCTAAAAAAGTGGATGCCATGAAGATGGAGAGTAGACTGGTAGTTACCAGAGGCCAGGAAGAAAGGGACAGAGGGATGAAGAGAAGTAGATTAATGGGTACCAACATACAGTTTGATAGAAGAAGTAAGATCTAGTGCTTGATAGATGAGTAGGGTGACTATACTTAACAATAATTTGTGGTGTATTTCAAAATAGCTAGAAGAGAATAATTTGAATGTTTCTAGCATAAAGAAAAGACAAATATTTAAAGTGATAGATATCCCAATTATACTGATTTGATCTTTAAAAATTATATGTATTAAATGATCACATGTACCCTAAAAATATGTATTAATACATCTATCATGTATCAATAAAATATGTTTGAAGCCTTCTTAAAATATTTGTAAAAATGACTTTTAAAGTTTGCAAGCAGCTCCCTGAAGTGTTCCATAAATTATCTGCAGAATCAAACATCATCGGCAGATGCACGTACCTTAGCTTACAGCCAGGATCCCAGAATTATAACACAACCACTCACAGACAGCTCTACTCCACCACCCAGCTTTGTTCTTCTCAAATGTATCTTCACTATCCTTTAGCTTGAGGTGCCACCGAGATGTGGAAAATATAACTTGCTTTATAGACAAAGGTTTATAATTCTCTAATTACTAAAACATTGGAAAGATATTTGTTATTCCCCCAAACAAATGCAAAACCAACCAAACTAAAAGCACAGCACTCCAAAAATAGAGTTTTTAGTACAAATGAAAAGGTTTAAACGTTGAGTTTCTGGAGCCATTTTCCAAACAACCAAAGCTTTGTCCCTCTCAGATTGATGTTTATGTAACAAATGCTAGCTGAGAAGAGGAGAGGGGTGGATTTCTTTGTCAGACTACTTCTCTAAAATCCTGACATTAGTTTAATAGGTAGTCACTGCATGGTCTTTTACAAAAATGATTTTCTAAGATGGTTGTAAAACTCAAAGACTTGCTTTTTACACTGTGGGATTAAAGTCTATAACACATGTACAGTTACAAGTAACAAGCTGAAACCCAGAAAGCAATGAAAATATCTTATTCTGACTTCTTACATAACAATACCTTTTTCTTTGAATTGCAAATTAGCCCTTGGCCAGTTTTCTTTTTTGCTATATTTTTTTGAGGGGGAAAATGGCTTTCCTGCAAACACTAAGCAATTGAAAGTATGTGGTCACTGAGTGCCTAAATGAAAAATGCAGTGAGCATTTGTATGCACTGACTTTGTTCTTTTTACATGGTGTAAGACACAAAGATTGAATTTGCTTTTCCTCATGAGTACTCTTTTTAGATATAAGTTATTAATTGTCCAATAAAGTCATCAGAAATCACTTAAAATAGTTCATATAAATTGTTTGTTTGGTGGGGTTTAGCAAACAACCTATTTACCATAAAATTCAGTAATAACCTCAGAACTGAGAGAAATACAGGTAGTAGGATTTAATTTAGACTAAAAAATACATGTATGGCTGGATGCAGTGGCTCACACCTGTAAACCTAGTACTTGGGGAGGCTGAAGTGGAAGGATCGTTTGAGGTCAAGAGTTTGAGACCAGTCTAAGCAACAGTGAAACCACCCCCCTTCTCTACAAAAATAGAAAAATTAACCAGACATGGTGGTGCATGCCTGTAGTCCCAGCTACTCTGGAGGCTGAGGCAGGAGGATCACTTGAGCCCAGGAATTTGAGGTTGTAGTGAGCCAACCTCACTGCACTCTAGCCCAGCCAATAGAGTAAGACCCTGTCAAAAAAAAAAAAAAATACATATACATGTTTGCAAATGCACAGGAAGGACTGGAAGTATATACTATATACTATATACACTATTCTATATACTTTATTTTATAGACTATATGTGTTACATATCTATACACACTTTGTACATTTATTCTTCAAACTGTCTACTCTTGAATTCTGAGAATATTTAACATTCAGGATACATTAATATTTTGCTAATGTAGTAAAAACAATAAAATAAAGTTGGCAATAAGATTTACTGGTGAGTAAGGGAATGGAGTATAATATAAATAGTAAAGTATTGTTCCTTTTCTACTAAATGTAGCATAGTATAAAGGGTGGCAACCTGGGGACCAGATGAACAGGTTTGAATGTCAATTCTATCATACGACACTTTTATGACCTTGTGCAAGTTCCGTAATTGCTCTGAATTTAGATTTCTCATCAGTAAAATGAGGGTAGTAATATCCATCTCCAAGGGCTGCAATAAACAGAGTGACACCCACAGGTAATCCAATGCTGCTCCTCTCTTGGTGGTTGCTGTACCTTTCCGTCACCAATCACAACTCACCCCAGGTTTCTGCAAATCAGTTAAAGCCATAGAAATGCACCACTGGGCAATGTTGATACACAGCACACTAAGTCCTCTAGATCTGCAGTCCCCAACCCCCGGGCCTCAGACCAGTATTGTTCCCTGGCCTGTTAGGGACCGGGCTGCAGAGCTCCACCCACCATCCCACTGTGGCGGAAAAATTGTCATCCATGAAACTTAGGAAGGGGGGGGCGGGGCACACAGCAGGAGGTGAGCAGCGGCTGAGTGAGCAAAGCTTCAAGCTTCATTTGTATTTATAACCACTCACCAGCACTGGCATCACCGCCTGAGCCACCCCTGTCTCCCTTCCCCATCTGTGGAAAAATTATCTTCCATGAAACTGGTTCCTGGTGCCAAAAAGGATGGGGGCTGCTGCTCCAGATGCTCACACTTCTGTCACCTCAAATACCATGTTCTCTTAATTCGCTTTTTCCCAACAGACTGTTTTAGAGACATTGCCGGCATGGCCCATTCCAAAGAGTCATTATCCACAGTGTTCTCTAAGGTTTGGAAGATAGTCACAACCAGATCCATAAGTGGGCCTTACATTTCACCATTGTGTAACTTGCAATATATATATATATATATATACACACACACACACAAACACATGTGTGTGTGCATGTAACATTCACATGCAAAAACACACATATGTATGTATATATGTTACATTTGAATGCAGACATCACCATTAAGCAGAGGTTCTCAATGTGTGGTCCCAGATCAGCATCATCACCCTTATCTAAGAACTTGCTGTAAAAGCAAATGATTGAGCCCTAGAGCTAAGGTGGGACCCAGTGCCCTTAACAAGCCCTTCAAGTCATTCTGCTGCAAGCTAAAGTTAGAGAACTGCTGCCAAATGTAATAACCATTACGCCCTATGGTAGCCACAAACTGCAAGTAAACCTTGAATATATTCAGAACCCTTTTTGACACCAATTCTACTCTAACAGAGCTCTGTGTGAAACTGAGAGAAGAAAATGGCACTCAGGGGTAGTTTTTTTTTTTTTTAATAGTTATTTTTAAAGCAGTGTTTGAAAGAAGAAAAGAGTAAGCTAAAAATAATAATCCAACAGAATTTGGCCTACAACTATTTCCATTTAATTTGGCATTATATTGGGCTATATTACAAATGGAAGTGCTCCAACACAGCTAAAATCTTGTTCTATATGGAAACAAGAATAACGAAATTCATCAAAATTTTTAAATAAACACCTGAAATGAAATCTATAACTGCAATGCTATGGTCTTTCTTTGGATGGATGAACCAAAGACCAAAGGCTACATTACAAGAGAAAAGTAGAAAAGCAAAATTATAGGGGATTATTTGATTAACTCCTAAACCTGGGGTTGAGCTTCTTCGTGGACAATATATTAAAATTTTGAGAGTTGTAGGATCTTAAGGAGCAGATAAATGTATTTTCAATTTAAAATTTTCTCTGCAGCATATAGCAGCAAATGTATACTCAAAAAATTTTAACTGCTAATATATGTAGTTGGTGATGTGATCATCAGCTTTAGTATAAGATTTAGTATAAGTTAGTTCAGAAACTATTAAATCTTTCCTGAGTAGTATATTATTGGCTACTCACACCTTATGTGGAACTAACCCCATACTTAAGACAGGCTGAAATTGAGCCCATAATATATTCTAATTTGATTCATACTTCTTTATAGCTCTGGCCAAAGGGGGAAAAGACAATTATCTCACACATCTTGTTCTTATAACTTTTGGGCTGAAATAATTTAGAATTATCAGAGTTACCTGGAGAAGCCCTAGAAGGGAAGAACATTGGGTTCTCCATTATTTTTGCAAAAGCTGGAACGTATATACACATCCAAGAGACAATGAAGCATGGGCTGGCCCTTGGCAGGGAGTTCCAGGATGTTTAACATGTCCTGAATGGGTACCGCAGAAACACAGATCTTTGAATGGAATAAAGTAATAGGATGATGTACAAAGAATAGGGAAGAAGGAATGGGCAAAGGATTGAAGGGGATGTGAGAGTTAAGAAGTGGTGTCGTGCAGGGTTAAATATACCCAACACTTTTAGAATACAACTATTCAGTCTTATCATTTAGAAAAATAAATAACAATGAAGAATGCAGGTTTCAGAACTGGCTGTGAAAGAACCAGTCTTGATCAGTCAATTCTCTGAACTCGTCTTCTCCCACATACACACAAGCCCAATACCAGCAGGCTGTGTAACCGCCAAGGGAAAAATCTCTCTGGCAGCTGCCGTGCAACCTAGGAACACACCCAGTGCCACTCCGCGTGGCACGCAAGTAGCCTCAGAATCTCTATTGAAAAGTCTAACATAGCATTATTCTCCAAAAGCATTGATTTTAATTTCTTTCCAATACAATGCTAGGTGAGTGACCAAGAAGGTGGGAGCTGGGCTAATTACCTTATAATCAGAACCACCTTTCTTCCATTGTTGATAAGCTTTCTTTCTAACCACAGTTAATGATCCCTTCTATTAAACGTTGGAAATGTTTCTGAGGTTTGTGCTTTGGGGTACGTGATGATGATGGGCTGCTAGAGCTCCTATGGACTCAAATTGCCTTAGGAGATTTCCTCAATAAAAGAGATACAGATCTGTCGAACATGTGGAAGGGGAAAGGCAACAGGGTCCCAGAGGGCTGTCATCCTTGCCAAATGACACAAAAATTAAGCTCTAAAATTTAAATGATATACAACTCTTGAAATTTAGGGTAAAAACTGGCTCCTTTGTGCTGCACTCAAATTTGAGACAGCTTTCAATTTCCTGAGAGTATTCAGTCTTCTGTTAGATGAGTACTGATGGAATTGCCTTAGAGACAAACTATGTCCCTGCACATATTTAAATGTACACATACGATTCGTAAACACAACACCAACCCCCAGAGTGTTAGTTCACTGCTTTTTGCTGACTTTAACAGCCTAGCTATTATTTCATCAGAGCAATGGGCACTGACATACTTGGGATATTATCTTCACTAGTGATTATATTGTTTTAGCTACAGGTCATTCGAAATCTGAAACCGAAGACATAAACACAATATGATAACTGAAATCCAAAAGTTAAAGAAAATAATAGGTTATGACCAAAGAAATAAAAGGCTTTTTACGCAAGTCCGAATTCCCCTAGCTTAATATGTTTAAATGAAAAAAATTTGCACTTCAAAAGGATTACTACTTTCAGTGTAACGTTCACCCAAATAAGGGAAATTCTGCTCTGTTAACCAAAGCTTTCTGCTGCTTATAAAGACCTGAAAGAATATAAAATATTCCCACCTTTTTCAAGGCATCTGTATGTGAACAATGCTAAATAACTGGAAGAATGACTTTCCAATTCATTTTCTTAAGTCAACTGATATTTTTGTGAAATATTCTTATCTTATTCTCTTTTAAAATTTTTAAATGAGAATTTTTTTTCCTATCATGTTTTAAAGCTTCAATAACTACCAAAAAAGGAAACGATCCTCAAAAAGGGGAGAGAATGTGGATGGAAGGGTTGAAGGTGGTTAGGTTCATGGTCATCTGAGAGGAGTAAGAAGCCATCCAAAATCCACCATTGTCTTTATCTTGCCTGCATCTTTCTAGGATTCCTAACACTCAGCACCACCCTTTGTTTTACAACACACACATACATTTCACATTGAGGTATTAGGTTTTGGATTTTACTCTCATGAGAAAACATGCTCCACCAGACAGAACATGTTTTGGCATCAAGAAACTGATGTCCACTTCAATCTAATAATTTACACTTCCTTTTCCATAGGAAAAGGATTAGAATTAACCACTTGGGTACGGTGCTCACCGGCTGCGAAACCTTGCCCACAGCTGGCACTCACAGTCCACACGATAGTTTGTGCTGTGCATTGACGACGGATCCATTTTGCTCTTGTGTGATGAGGAAAGCTTTAAAGCACTGAAAGCTTGTTTTACTTTACAGGCAGCTTTAGGAAAATAACTATAATAACTCCTACTAAGGACGTGTTAAAAGGTCACAGATTCGTAGTAACTTATTAGCTGAACGTACACACTGCAACTGCAGAGATAAAAGCTGTAAAAGTAAAAGCTTTTGGCTGTCGGCTAAAGTCGACGCTTGGCTGTGCGCATTCATCTGTGGCTGTCACACTCCTACCGAAGTGGTTAAAGAGAATAGTCCAAAGATGCAAGGAAACGTGGACTGACTAAAGGCAAACATAAAATGTACAAAATGTACACATCAGTTTTAAAGTTGGCCAAGTGAATTATTTTGATAACTGTTTTTTTTCCCAAAGAGTTTACTTTTTGCTATAAACTGTATTTTTTTAAAAGCCAATTACTGGGTTTACGACATCTACTATCACAATTTAGAGGCAAATGTCACTTCCCCTTCAATCCCTCTTGTAAGTATTAACTTAGTTTAAACAAAATAGATTACATAATGGCAATTAATCTTAAAAAATTTAAAAGTTTGCTTCAATTTAAAAAGATAGTATCTTTACTTTTCAGAGAGGCTAAAGATTGTGGAGAGGGGAGAAGAGAGGCAACTTAAGAAAACAAACACTATAAGGAGAATCAAATGTTTTTATCAAAGAAAACATTTCTTTATATAAAATACAGGAATTATGCCACTCATATAAAAGTGGTCTATTTAGCCTGAAGCCTGAGAAATTTCAAATAATTCCATCAACTTTTCTGTTTAATTCTTACTGGGAATGATGAATCAATGAGCAGGCAGTGTTTTCCATAGACCTGTATTAAACCCTAAGGTGAAATGTGACACAAGAGAGATCAAAGGTTTTATTGTTTAAAAAAATATATCATTTTCCAAAGGTGGTTTGGTGTCTGCAGGCAGTGTTGATGAGGAAATATGGCCAAGGCTTCTGATACAGGGAAATCTAGGTCCAAAACCTTTCTCTACAAATTCTGTGACTTTGGGCAGGCACTTAATCTGCATGAACCTGGGTTTCCTTATCTGCCAAACAAAAGGTAAATATTTTTCAAAATTGAAAGGACTGTTGTGATGTGATTAAATGAGACACACAGTAAAGCTCCTGGCACTTAATAGACACTGAATAAATGCCATCTTGCTTCCTTTTATTAGCCAGGTGTCGTTTTATGTATAAAATTTCTCAACTAAAGTACTGAGCCCAAAGGTATCCCAGAGCCTTTTTATAGTAATTATGCAATTTAAATATGCAGGTGAATTCTGTGAGTAGGATAAGCCTCCCTACATACATAACAGTGATCTGGAAACTACAACAATAGAAAGAACTCTGAAGGTCTATGAAGAAAATTTTAGTGGAAAAAAGATCTTATTTAAAAGTCAGTTGCTCAGTAAATAGAAAGTGAGTAGTTATGTTTATTGCATTCTTTACTTTAATATTCATGTATTTTAAGTATGCTGATTTGCCAACTGCACACTAAATCACATCGTTATTTAAAATTTTTTCCCTTCCAAATCTCCATGAAAGCAATTTCCACTTTCACAGCAGTATACATCTGATGGAGAGATTTTAGAGGTCTTAAAAGCTTTGTACTTCATATTTGTTTGACCTATAAGGAGCATAATAAAAGAAAGCCGTGTCTGTACTTAAATAATTAGGAGCAATTGACTGATCTGGGTGTGTGACATTATCAGCAAGCACATTTTAATTCAAATGCAGGTGTTCAAATTAGTGTACTGAAATGAATAAAATAAGTCACTGTGGTTGATAGATCTCGTTCACAGTGACCAAGAATTGTATGCACTCTACGTGTTTTAACTCAAAGTTGGAGAGAGCATCTTTACGTGTGAGATAAAAACTGTCAGCATGTATCATGAAACTTAAACAGATTTCTCTCATTAAAGAAGATAACACTTACACCTTGGTATAAAAATAGAATTCCAGTGAATACTAAACAATCAACCATCTCATTTTATATCTTAAATTCAGAGTTGTAAAAGGGCAATTCTAATTATACGAGAAAAGAAGGCCCACCTAGTATGAGAAAGAATAGCAGTAATTTTATTATATTTTCTCCCCACACACTTCCTTCTTAACACTAAAAGACAACTTCCCAGGATGACTTTCTAACTCTAAGAGCTTTTTTTAGTTCCTAAAACTGATAATCTGGAAACCCAGGACTCAAAATGCAGCCCTTCAGTGAAGGCCTCCATCCCTTCCGAGGAAGATATATTTGTGACTATGGACATTGGGAAGCAACTCTGTTGATTAATGGGAAAGGCTCCCGTCCCCCTGGGCAAATCTCTTGGTCTGTTTTAGAGACCTTTAGGTGTTCAAGAGAATCAAATGTGAACAAACCCTTGTTTGCATAACAGATTATTACATCCATCTGAAAATGCTGCACTGTTAAACTTCCCGCTAGAATCAGGTGGCAGTTGATGTAGGAAATCTTACCAATTAACTGCCCCATATTTAATATCCTGTGCCCTACATGAGAAGTTCTACAAATGTGAATATTTTTTCATCAACAGAAGTACAAAAGTTCTCATTTCAAAAGATTAAATCTTTAATAACCTGGAAAATTCAGTTAGCCAGAATGCCTAATTTCCTGGAGGTTATAGATAGTTTAGGTTTCACTCTACTAGCTGGAAATCATTCACATACGAGAATTCTTTGGTCTTACAAAAAAGTCACTGATCTGTCCAAATATGAACCAAATTCATTAGCAATTTCCCTACCAACAGGCAGTATACTGAAGTGGAAAATCTGGGGTTTGGCAGAGGAAAACCTAAGTTCGAAATCTGATTCTATCCTCTAAGAGTGTGTTGCTTCAGGCAAGTTACATAACTTTTCTGTTTCTCTTTCTGTTCTGTTTCCTCATCTGCCAATGGGGATAATGAGGCCAAGTGGGTGGGTTAAAATAAATGACATAACACTTGAAAATTCACCAAACAAGGCCAAGCACATAGTAGTTTGCTAATAAATCATTTTTAAAAGCTCACTAAACATCATTACAAAAAAAAAGATCACAATTGCTCAAAATATTTGCAATTCCTCACTATCAGACCCATCGCTCCAGGGCCCCTCCCCGGTGCTCTCACTGGGGGAGGAGTACACTTCCCACCCCATTGGCTGTACGACTTGCTGTGCCCAAGAAGACATGAGCAGAAGGGGTATAGTCTGTCTTGGAGCAAAAGTTTAGAGCCAGTGTCTGGTCCACCATTACTGTTTTTTCCCTGCCCTGACAGTGAAATATCTGAAAGAATGGTTTCTCCTTCTGGTATGAAAACAACATGGAGTAGAGCCAGTCAATCCATACAACTCACATCATATGAGTAAAGAATAAACCTTTGTTGTTGTAAGCCACAAGATTTAGGGGTTGCTTGTTACCACAGCATAACTTGGCAAACACTTACTAATGACTACAAGGAGGTCGTTGCTTGGTGTAGGCAGCTATGGAGTACTGAGAAAAGCACTAGCCTTCCAGTCAGAAAGCCTAAGTTCAGCTTCCATCTGGCTGTGTGACCCAGGGCCCTGCATATCCTCATATCTCCCATTTCTACAGCTAGGTGTAGTAGGCGAGAGCATGTACTCTACCACTTGAGCTATGTGGAGCTGTGCAGTTGTTAAATAACTTTATTTAATCCGTGTTTTGATTTCTTCACCTGCAAAATGGGAATAATAATCTATACCCCACAGGGTTGTTCTGAAAATTAAAGGAATTAAGAAATGTAAAGTTTGTAGAGGAGTGCCTGGCATATGGTAAACACTCAATACGTGTTCATTATATTATTGTTCTATTATTATTATTATATCTATTACTTAAAGGTGTTTGGAAAAGTGCTCTGCAGACTATAAAGTCCTATACAGGTAAATATGGTTGTAATGAACATTCCTCATCTTATGTGTAAGCCTTTAGAAGTTATGAGGAACTCTATAAGAACTGGGAACTTTGTTGTGTTCACGATTATATCCCAAGCCCTCAAACACAACCTGGCAGCACAGGAGGCTAGGAACTATTTGTTGAATGAATGAAGGAACATCATGGTATCTTTTGTGATCCATTCAATGCAGATACTGTATTAAAATTATATTCTTACTGATTGAGTCTCAGCCAGTTTCATAAATCAAAGCTTCTTATACGTAAACTTATTTCAGATACTGGGATATTTAACTATCTACTTAAATTATCCAACTTACTAGATCTATGTTAAATAAAAATACCACATGTCATCACTTCTCAGCAGATCTCAGAATAATTGGTGCTACACATTAGAAGAATCACCTTAAATTAAAGAATGTACTGTAATAATGTCTTTGATCAATGTACAATGGAGTACAGGTCAACATTTTTTATATTCTGAATTATGAAACTGGTCTAAGAATTTCAATTTTTTTCCTTTGACATTAAGGCTAAGACTATCTATATGTTTTTTCTTTAAAAAAGTGACAGTATATTTTAAAAGCAAATTTTAACTGAAATATAATGAATAAAATAATGAAATTTGTTTCATATATGTTTGGTTAAAAGCCTGAAAGCAATTATAAATGATATATTTCAGATCAACTTTCAAAACCCCACATTTGAATGCCAAATTATTTGAAAATCCCCTATAAATTCAATAATATTTTCTATGTTATTACCAGACAACAAAGGTGTTATTGTAGTAGTTTACAAAATATCTGAGAGTTCGCATTGGGAACTTTGCATGCTTAAAGGATAACAATGCATTTTATAGTTTGAGATGTTACTTTTAAGACTTCTCACCAAAGTTAATTTTTTTTTCTTCCCGATAACTTTTTTTTGAGTATTGAAAATCATTTGTCTTTTATTCATATCGAAGAATTATAAAACCCTAGAATTAGGGGTGTTCCTGGAGGTCACCTGACCCTGTCCTTGGATCATTGCTACTATATTTTATTTATTCATCCTTTCAGCAAACTGCCAGGTACTATGCTAGAGTGATTACCATATACATAAAATAGTCACGGGTCTTAAAAGTCTTAAAACCTCACAGTTGTCCAGCTTTGCCTGACAACACTTTGTGACTAGAAACTAACAGCCTTGTGACACTGCTTGTACCATCCTTGGAAGAGATCAGTGGTCAAAGTCCTCTCCCCTAAGCAGGGTGAGCTCTGCCTTACCATGGCCTGAGAGTTGCTCTACAGAGCCCCCCCGCCCCCCGCCATGTAGCTCCACCAATAGATCACATCTCAAATACTCAGGCATTTATCATGGCTCTCCCACCAAAGTCCTCTCATCTGAAGGCAACAATCTCCAGTTCCAATTGCTATGTTCATACTGTATTTTCTCTAAACTTCTCACCACTTTTGTGTCAATTTCTTGCTGAAGCACCTCAGGCCTGACCAGCGCACAGTGAAATACATTGTCCCCTTACCAACATCACATTTAACCATGTTGTCCTTGCTCACTAGATTCTAGCTACACTGATACTTTTCTGTTCTTCAAAAACACCATTTTTTATAAACTATGAGTCTTTACATCGGCCCATCTCTGTGTCTTCCCACAGCCGCCGCTTCTGCAAAGCATGAATCCGTGGTCGGTTCTGGCTCCTTCTCTCCCTTCAAGCTTCAGTGTGCACATCACCTGCTCACAGAGGCCTCCCCCGGGATCTCACCCAAACCAACTTTTTCTCTGTCCCCAGGCACTACTTTAACTCTCTGTTTTCTTTTCAATTTGACACTGATCATTATCTGAACTTGTCTTGCTTATTTGTTTACATACTTATTGGCAGCTCCCTCCCTAGAAAGTAAGTCCATCCCTGCATGCCAGAGCCTAGAACAGGGAATGGCAAATGGAAGGAAGTGGGGGAAGGAGGGAACTGCCCTGCTCTGGACCCTATGTGGATTCATGTCACTGTATTTTTTATGAATATAGTCAAGACTGCATAAACTTGTCTGGCAGTCATACTACATTTGTTTAAGATCAATAAAACTATGTCTTTTTCACATATGGATGAGACACATTCTTCCGGGGTATGCTCGTGTTGCTGAATTTTAGGAGAAGGGCTGGAATTGTTGGATTCAGCCTACTATTCTGGCTCTATTTTTATTCTCTTATCCAACACACTACCTCCTTCCCGTCAACAATGACTGATACCCACACCATCTATGTCCTGGGAAACGAATACATTTCCACCCCATGTACACTTTCACAAGCTAGGCTTGTGTTGTGTCTACTTTATATCTAAAATGTTATACCTGAGAATTAGGGGAGGGGAGTATATAACATGAATCTGAGTCGTAAGCACTGCTTTGTGTTTCTGTCTCTTTTGTTTCTGCACCTTCTCTTAAAAAAATTCTTTCTCCCCCCCCACCCATGCCTTGGGGCTGCTTGTAAACCCTGCTGATGACCTGGGGTTCAATAATTAGCCGACACCTAGATTACTGTGCATAGCATTGATGAGACAACTTCTAGGAACCGCATCCCGGGCACCTTAGGAAAACACATAGGCATAAGGTGCTGCCCTCTGCCATAGCTGTGAGCACCCGTTTGTTCAGCAAGAACAGACAAGTTAGCTCTTATGCTATTAATATTTGCTGTGCCTTGTAGAACCAGGGAGTGTGTACAAATAAAGAAGTCACTGGTACGTACAGAGTGAGTATCTAGCAGTAGCTCCTTCTAGTAAAATGTTATACTGGTATCGAATAAAAATTAGAAATTGCTTTCCCAAAATTCTTATGTTAGGTAGATAGTGAGTGACCTCTGGCTGTCCTAGGGACAAAAGCAGGTGTCCTGCCTTGGTGCTGCCTCAAGCAATCGCCACACCTGGGGAAGAAGGACAAGGGCAGGCACCCCAACTTGGTGCTGCCCCGCCTTGGTCCTGCCCCAAGCAATTGCCCCACATGGGGAAAGGAGGAATGCCCCGCCAATCTGTAAAAGAATATAGGCAATTCCCTTGCCTGTGAGCCAGACAGCCCAGGCACAATAGGGTCTGGAAAATGACCTAGAGTAACCTAATGATCATGTCATTAACTGTCCATCAAAGTGGTTCAATGGTGACATTTGAACCACAAGGAAGGCCCAATCTAGACAATATAAAACAGGACCCCAGACCATAACCAAGGCCTCTTGTTTCCACAGGGGGCCTGTTCATCAGCTATAGTGAATGTATCTTGCTCTTGCTCTATAAACTGATCTTGTTCTTCTCAATAAACTTCCTTTCGTGCTTACCTTGCTATCAGTGTGTCTGGTCATTCTTCAGCCAAGAGCACACCAAGAACCAAGAACAGACTGCCAATCTGACATTTATATTTATGAACTACCCCACCATCTCTATAAAATCAATAAAGACAGTTATTATTCTCCTGGTTTTATTGATCAATGATGGAAAAGTTAAGAAACCAGCTCAGAGTCCAACTTACAGCATTGACATCCCAACAATAGCCCCTCCATTCCTTTCTCCCTTGTCTGGCCAGCCCTCCGGTGGAGTAAGTTTATAGTCCTGTGGCCATGTCGCATTTCAACAACCTGGGATACTCGGGTCCAAAAGATTCTAGCAGAGACTATGGTCATCTCATTAAAGAGACTAAGTGACGTCTGAATTGCCACAGTTCAAACAGACTACTGTTACTAAACAGAGAAGTAAATTGAGCCACTACAATGCTTTCATTTAGGAGAAGTGACAACATTTAAAGAAAAATACTGCATGCTGGAGAAGCAATGGAAAATTAAAACAAAATTTACAACCTCAATAGAAATGTGTGGTTTACTCTTGGGACCACCTGAAAAGCAATATATGAGACAAATAAACAACCACAAAGAAATGAAGATCAGATAAATTCCTTTCTACTTGCTCTTTCCCTTTTCTGAATGAGGCTGGAGCATGCTACATCACAGGAGATGCAGCAGAGTCGCTGGGCCTGCTCTCTCAAGAGAGCTCTGCTGCTGAAACAATTGTGTCTGGTTCCCTGAAACAGTATCGAGGAACAAAGGCCACAGATTAAGTAAACTCATCCAATGATCATTTCCTGGGCAAAAAGAGAATGATTTCAGCATGCCATAGACCCTCAATATTCCCACAGCAATTGACCTCTGCTCATTAAACAAACAATAGCATAGCATAAAAGTCAATGCCTTTTTTTTTTTTTAATGGTTCTGAGGCCTTTGCTTCATTCCCCAAACACTCGAAAGTATCATATCATTTAAGGAGATTAAAGGCATTTGTTGATTATAGAATATAGATGTTAAAATTAAAAAAGAGATTCTAGAAATTTAATTTTGTGAAGAAAAGCAAGATGCTCATTAATTTAATTAGAACATAAATAACACTGAGCATAGTTAATAAAGTTCAGTATGATTTGATTTGCATGAAGATATATTAATGTGAGAAGTAAGTGATATCTGCAACCTCTCAGACAATTGGGAAGTTGTAAAGGTTTCTAAATAGATACTAATCGGGCTGTACAAAAATTGTTTTTTTCTCCGTATGTTCAACCCACTGTAAGAACTACACGAATCCATGACAGGCACAGTAGTGTTCCTGGCCCACTTGCCAAAGGAACCTGTGAATTGAGGATTCCAGGAGACCCTGTCTTCCTGTATTATCCTCTTCCTTATCAGTTTAACAGCCAGGCCAATTTCCAGAGCTTATATATTTTACAATTTCAGAATCAGAGACAAATAGTAATATAACATTTGCTAACTTGGAGGCCCTGTAAATAAATGCATTGAAATGTAAAGGACAGTCATTGGTATGCTGCCCAAATTCCAATAAAATAAGCTCCCTTATGATAAGTCACTGTGAATTGCTCCAACATCTACGGCTGGTTCAAATAATTCCACTGGGCAAGATAATAAAATCTTTAAAAGTTAAATCAGCTCAAAGGAAACAATTAGACAATTAAATTGGTTTTGATTGTCTTGACCACCACAATGCTCTAATATCCTTGGTTATACAGAATAACAGAAAAGACAAATGATTTTATTCTTGAAAGGGTCTTTTATTAATAGTTTGTACCTGGAGAAGACAGTCATCCCTGAGTAGCCTGCTTTTCTTTGATTTCTGTTACTAAGCACGGAAACTTCAGTATTTGAAAAAAATATGTATATTTTGAAGTCAACAGACATATATTTTAAATTATTTTGATGATGTGGCTATCAACTTTACATTTTACATAAGGAACCAGGACCTGTTGAATTTTTTAGCAGTATTTTGGAGTGTATTTTGGAGTGCCAGCGTCGTGAGCCACTATTTTCCTTGGCTTCCACATCCCTCCCAACACTACTCAGGCTTGCCCTCTACATCTCTGACTACTTTTCAGACTTGTCTTATCGTCCTCAGCATTCTAGTTCCTGCAGACTCAACACTCTCCTCATCCTCTTCTCTCTTCCTCTGGGCTGTCTCCTCTGTACCCGCAATTCCCACCTCTATACAGAAGATTTACAGCAATTTATCCTTAGTTTACCCTTTGTTCAGACTTCTCCAAACTCCAGACCTATCTAAAGTCCCACCCGACATATACTCTCAGACATCCCAAATGCAGCATACCTGGAGTTGAACTCACGGTAGCCTCCCCAACCACACCGTCCACCCGGAGTGCTCCTGATCCCACTATGCAAGGCCGAAACCCAGGGGTTATCTTGGTTACTTCTCTCTCTTATCCTCCACTTTTAACACATCATCAGCTCTTGTCAATTATATTCCATCTCCAATCTAGCACTACCCAGATATAAGCTACCATCATCTCTCATCTGAACCACTGGGGTAGGAAGACCCAGGGTAGGAGTCAGAGAAAGCAGTCAGGGAGGAGGACCAAGAAGTTTTAAGAAGACAAATTGGCAGAAAGGGCATGTGGCCAACAGTGGGAAAAACAGATTAGATTAGAACTGAGCAGAGTCCACTGGATTTAGGAATGTAGAGGTCTCTGGTGACCAGTGAGAGTCATTTCGGTGGGGATGTAAAGGAGCAGGTGTGACTGCGACAGAATGAGGAGTGCAAATGCAGCAGTATGAACTGTTTTCCATCATGTTGCCCATAAAGGGACTGACGCAATGAGACAGTTGTTTCAGGGAAAGACAGTGTTAAAGGGATGGTTTTTCATTTTGTTTTTGTTTTGAAACAGGGTCTTGTTCTGTCACCCAGATTGGAGTGCAGTGGTGTGATCATAGCTCACTGCAGCCTCGAGCTCCTGGGCTCAAGCAATCCTCCTGCCTCAGTCTCTCAAGTAGCTGGGGCTACAAGCACATACCACCACTCCCAGCTACTTTTTAAATTTTTTTTGTAGAGACGGGGTCTCACTATGCTGTTCAGGCTGGTCTCAAACTCCCAGCCTCAAGCAATCCTCCCGCCTTTGCCTCCCAAAGTGCTAGGATTACAGGGAAGAGTCATTGCACCTGGCCTAAAGGTATTTTTAATTTTATTCATTTTAATTTATTTTTAAAATTTCATTTCAAAATACTATGGGG
Source organism: Cheirogaleus medius (assembly GCA_008086735.1). NCBI lineage: Eukaryota > Metazoa > Chordata > Mammalia > Primates > Cheirogaleidae > Cheirogaleus > Cheirogaleus medius. The sequence continues at coordinate 32,740,730 of VBSM01000483.1, forward strand.
GTACAAATGTTTTTGGTTACATGTATTGATTTTGTTATGCTTGAGTCAGCGTTGTAAGTGTGCCCATCACCCAGATAGTGTTCATTGTACCCATTAAGTAGGTTTTCACCCATCCCCTCCTCTCCTCTCCCCTGATTGATTTCCTCTGAGTTTTACTTCCCTCTGGGCATGTGTGCTTGTCAGTTAGTTCTAGCTAAATGGCGAGTATATGTGGTTTTGTTTATCCATTCTTTAGATACTTTACTTAGGATAATGGTCTCCAGTACCATCCAAATTTTTGCAAAAGGCTTTAATTCATCCTCCTTCATGGCTGAGTAGTATTCCATGGTATACATATACCACAATTTGTTAATCCATCCATGAATTGAGGGGCACTTGGGTTGATTCCACATCTTTGCAATTGTGAATTGTGCTGCAGTAAACATTCAAATACAGGTGTCTTTTTGATAAAATGACTTCTTTTCCTTTGAGTAAATACCCAGCAGTGGGATTGCTGGATCGGATGGTAGATCTACTTTTAGTTTGTTGAGGAATCTCCATATTGTTTTCCATAGAGGTTGTACTAATTTGCAGTCCCACAAACAGTGTATAAGTGTTCCTTTCTGCATCCACACCAGCATCTATTGTTTTTGACCTTTTTAATAAAAGCCATTTGAACAGGGGCAAGGTGATATCTCATTGTGGTTTTAATTTGCATTTCCCTGATAATTAGTGACACTGAGCATTGGTTTGTGCATTTTATGACCTGTCTGGGAAAAGAAAGGGAAAATAAGGGTACTGAAGATATGAAAACCAGGGGAAAAATGAACAGAGTGAGGATCTAGAAGAAGTGGAGGGAATGCCTTCTAGGGCCCAGGCAGATGGGGTATCACTGGACAGAAGAATAGGTGAAGAGATACCTTTTTTGGTAAAGAAGAGAATAGATGGAGTACATGTGTGATGTGTTCTCATTTCTTAATGAATTATTAATATTAAGAAGCATTATCAGAAATGGAGGAGAAAGCTGTTAGAAGAGATCAAAGTATTGGGACTGTAATAGATTCAAGAACATTTATTGAGTGCCTGCTATGACCCGAGCACTGGGAAGTCACCAACAAACCAGAGAGGAGCCAGCACTATATTCACTTGAGGATTCCAACTCCCCAGGGATAAGATTTCAGCATAAGTAATAAGTCATTGAGAATAAGGGCAGATGAAGGGAACCACGTGGAAAGAAAATCTTTGAACCAGCTGCCCAAAGCCTCAAAGATGCAAAGGGACGACCTTGAGGTTGGTTGGTGATGATCGGAAGTGGGCTTCAGAGAAGGACGAAAAACTGAATGAAAGTCAGGAGAGTAAGAGTGTGAAAGAAGCAATGAAAATGCCATACTGCCCAGAGGGCTCACGGGCCAGATCTGAGGGGACAGAATGGATCTGGTTTCAAAGCCATGCAATAGTAATCACATGACGAACAGGCAAACTAGTAAATTTCTAGAGCGGCATTCTCTGCAAGGTACTTACTGCACCTGCACTCAAGGCTCTATGAGTGGATAGGGGGACCCAGAAGGTTGCCCCCATGGGCATGTCACAAAGGAAGACTCTGCTAGCTCCTGCCCCTCTCTGCTCTCACAAGCCTTCCAGGGAGAACTGCTAGGCTCTGATGGTAATCACCCACCTGTCCGAAGTTCACATAAGATTACTTGCAGAAAAGCGCAGGCATTTTCACTCTGAGATCAGCATGCTGATGACACATGGTCTACATCTCCCCTTTTATCTCTAATCCTGACACCACAGTTTCACAATTTATTCAGCATCCGAGGGGCCTAACAGGGGACTGGGATCAAAGCGAACCAGAAAAGGATTAATCCAGATAAGACAGAGGTTATGATGATAGCCAGGAGAAAATATTTAAAGAATGTGGTGAGCGTGCTTCTGTGTCTCTCATGCGAACATGTCTCTCTCCTACTTGCAAGGCCACTTCTGGAGTCTCAGTTGATCTCAGCTGATGACCATGACAGGGCCAGCCCGACACGAGCAGGCCTATGTATAGCTCCCAAACTCAGAGTCAGAGACAGACCAAACATGCAGCGACTGTGGTTTTGGGACTTCTTGGTGGCTGTGGCTGGCCAGGCCCTTGATAAAGAATGAGTTTAAGGCAAGGGCCAGTAGCCTTCTTCCCGCCACAGAAGTCCCCTCACTGCGGTGACCAGCAATGCAAGAAATACTGCTCCACTTTCTTCAGCTGCATCACACTCCAGCTGTTATCATAGTATTGTTTTTCCCCAACCATTTTAATTAATGTTGTTTCGTTTAATTTTTTCCTGAATCTATTTCTATGAGAAGTTTAATTTTAGAAAGCCAAATGTGTCAAGTAATCCAAAATTAATTATCCTGTTTTTACACTTTGAAAATAGCAAAGTATTTATCAATTTTTGATTTTTCTTTATAATCAGATAGGTGTAATTTTTTTTTTTTCATTAAAGCCTTTTCGTGATTATTTGGGATATAACATTACTATAAGCAATGAACATCAGGTATTAGTGGCTTTCCTCCTTATTTCATTTGAAGTATCACCAATGGTGTTTTCTTCCTCCCTTGTCTCTGTCTCTATTTGGTTTGAAATCTTTTCAATCTAATTTTCAGCTAGATCCCTTTCAAGGAGAAAATTCCATACAACAAATTATTTTTTTTCTGTAAGATAAACTTAACTCTTGAGGAAGCCACTTATTTGTATGACAATATAAAAGTTTTTGCAGCATTCTAAATGTTAGACTATAGGATTGTAATAAGCTTTTTGCCAGTTTTTAGAAACTAACAAAATATATTTTACTCCTAATGGAAAGAATTCAACAAATTGAACACTGAAAGGAGCAGCAGTTATAATACTGTACAGGACTATAATCAAGATTAAAAAAACTACATGTTTTAGAATATTGTCAGGGAGATTTTATTTTTATAGAGGGAGCATTTATCTATTTAGAAGAAAGAGCTGTTCAAAATTTATAATCTCAGTCCTTTATCTCTGCCTCTCTGTTCTTTTGTTTGTTTCTGACATAGAAAGACTCAGACGTTAGTATGAGTCACTGGAGTGGGGAAGTGAACAAAAAAGACAGGGAGAAAAATTACGTGTGCTTGCATTTTTATAAAACTTATAATAATTTTCACAATACTGTCATCACCATTATCTAAAATTACAATAGTTAAAAGTTACAAATGAAAAGATGAATTCAGTCCTCAGACACAGGCCAGGTCTTTATTATGTACCTGCAATCACAGAAACATTCTTTCACTTACTCATTCACTCAATACATACTTACTGAGTGCTGTCTGCCCGTCACTGTCCTAGGTTATACGAGATTCAGCAGGGAACAAAAAGTCCCTCCCCTAACAGCACACAAGCTAGTGAGGGGTGCAAATGAACACAGAGTGGGCACACACAGGATCCCAGAGAGCGCTGGGGAAACACAGCAGGTGCGAGCGGAGGGGCAGGTGGGCTAGGGCAGGCTGAGCTTTAACAGACCACAGGATTCAGCCATTGGGAATTGGCGGAAAGCCTTCTGGTCAGAGGGAAGAGTAATTACAACGGCTTGGAAGACAGAATGAGCCTTACTAGTTCCAGTTCTTATAATTCTTCTCCTGTGACTCGGCTGTTGGAAAACTTTGGGAAATTGTTCTGATAGAGAACCCCAGTATGGCCGGGGGGAGGTCTGGGTTCATCTGATCCCAGGCTTCCATTCTGAGGACAAAGCAGCAAAGAAACAAAGAAGGGAAGGGCGATATTTATAATTTGAAAACTTACTTCCTTTCACTCCTTCATTTATACATTGCCCTACCTTACTTAAAACCTACACTATTAACCAAGCCACCTATTGCCTCATTGTATGGAAAATGAAAGAAACCTATATTTCAGTTGTGATAACTAGTGTTCCAGACATATTTGTCATTTCTTAGTCTCAAGGCCATGGGTGGGACTTGAAAATTTTCCAAAATTCCTTCAGGATTCTGTTAACAGGTCCACAGTCTCTTATCTATATCCTAAAACTCAGAAAGCAGAAAGCTATGAAAACAGAATGAAGCAAATATATTAATAAAACTTAACCTGTACTAACTCATACTCCTTATTTATCTCCCTAAGTTTGAATATTCATGAGTTTTGTGGAAGAAATGTTAACATGTTTAATTGCCAGGTGTGGCTCCAGACTTCGTTAATTGTGTTATGTAAGAGGCAATACATCCACCACATTACTTTTCTAAAATCCAAAACAAAAATCCAGAATTCCGAATGAGTTTTGGCTAAAGGATGCCACAGAAATCCATAAGGCTTAATATTGTACACAGCATACAGAGCACAGCTCAGTGGGCCTGCCACCACCTTATTTAAGACCGTTAGAATTGCACTGATTCATGTTTCAATGCCTGTGAGTGCCTACTACAAATTTAAACTCTTCTGGACTCTATATTTCACTTCATCAAAAAAAGTTTCTTACCTCACCTACCAGAATGACCTTGTTGAAACATTTTCACATATCAATTATTTAACATATAAACACTTTACATATAAATTTTACATTAAATTATTTAAAGACTATACTGGGAAAAACAAGCTTGTATGGTCCATTATAAAAATCACATGAAAGAGAAGCAATTGCCTATGCATGAACATATCGCAAAAGGAAATCAGGCATTTCACATAGCTGAAGTAACTGTTTATGAGAATTAATGTCCATATTATGAATAGGCAGATGGTCTATTTAAGCAAACATATTATAGTTTGTCATTTCTTATCAACTGCACTGATTCGGGAGTAACGAGAGTAAGCGCAGGCAGATTTGCAGGAAGCTGTCCATCAGGAAGCATTTCTTAAACATGTTACTCCAGAAGTATTAGCTTTAGAAACATGATGTCTTATTCCGTGGAAAGCACAAAGCTTAGGATAATTATACATGACTTGTTTGCTATCTTTAAACAACAGCTACAAAGATCTCAGTAAATTTTTGTTCTTGGGGAAAACAGTGTATAGCATGTTGAAGCTTATGGGTTCAAGACTTGAGTTGGCAGGGATTCTGCTATTGTTCCTTCCTTCACTACACTTACAACAATCCCTCCCTCAGACTTATTAGTACAATGAGCCAAGGCAAATGCAAATTTGATCACGTCACTTGACTGTATCAAACCCTTTAATGATCCTCTTTGCCCCTAAACAGTGAACTCCAGGAGGACAGGCCATTTTCGTAGACTGTTTTGTTCACTGCTCTAGCCCTGGTGACCAGTGCAGGTCTCTGCACATACTAGGTGCTCAACAGTGATTTCCCACAGGGTTCCCTGCATGAACGAATGACAGCGCAGATACACCTTCAACCTCCCTTCTGGCGCCAGGGTGTGTACACCTCATTGGGGTAAGCATTAGAGATGTTTGCTTGTGAGAGATGGCTTCTGTGTGCGTATACACAGCAGCTCCAGGGTCAACCTCTTTCTCTCCGTGGGCTGCTGTTTGCTCTCTGCTACTCTTACCCCAAACCTTGGAGCACACTGAGGTCAGTTCTTTTACTCTGCAGAAACCTCAGAATTTGTGCACAAAACAGTCACTAGACAGCCTCTCTCTCCATTAACACTGGAGATTTACAGGATATAATCTTGCTGAAGAACCACCACCTCCGCAGGTAGATTTTTGCTGCAAGGTCCACATGAAGACCGTGACTAACCACATATATTTTTGAGATATTTGAGATCACAGATGGGGAGAACATTTTTAACCTATTAATATTTTTTTCCTATAAATGCCCATATGCTTTCAACCCAGAATCATTACTATGCCCCAAAGGCATTTTAGAGCTATAATAAGCACAGGTGCTTGGTGTGTCAGCAAGTGTGGTTCTTGCCCCCAAGGAGAGTCAGAAAATGAGGGCTACTGGTTTCCAGTGAGGTCAAGAGATGGTGGGTGCTGGGAGGTGGGTTACTAAGGAGGGTTTCATGTATGGGCCAGTGAAGTGTCCCTATTGCTTCTACGCCCGCTACCCTGAGGGACTCTGCTTTGCTCACAGTGACCCTTGGCCTAGAACGCCCCTCCCAGGCCTGTTTTCTATGCATCCTTTAAGGCGTCCTCCAGGAAACCTTCTGTAACCCATCTTCCTGCAAGTTACTTTCTCCTGTTCAGTTCCCACAACATCCTGTCTATCTCCATCAGTACATTTACGAAACTGTATCAGAATCCATCTGCGGTCTCACACACACGTTCTTGAGAATAAAGACTGTATTCCATTTATATTTCTAACTCTAGCATTTAACATAGTATTCAGCACACAGTAGGTTTGTGGGTGGAAAGAATGAATGGAAATTCTTGCTGAATTTACTTCCCATGCAAATAATTTCTAGCAGTGAGATGAGGGGCAGGAGGCTGTGATTAAGAGACGACTGTACTCTGTAGGGCTACCCCTCATAACACGGGGGCCCCTCACCCTGACGCAGACAGACCTCTGTGGACAGTAAGCCTCTATTCTCTCCGCTGAGATAGAGGTTAGATAGAGAGATTGGATTGAAAAGGCCAAGAATTGTTAATGCAGAAAGAACTCAGAGGTACTGTGGAGGAGACAGGCTTTCATATTGAACTTAGAGGTTTCTAAATCTGTCAGAGCCCTAAACCCCTAAACCAGCTCTGCCCCTGTGGCTACCAAGGCTAATAAAGGGATCAACCATTCATGTCACAACTCCCCTTACTGAAAGGGAAACAGTGATAAGAAAACCAGAGGCTGGAAAGCTGGAAGAGTTGAAACGTGCGTGAAGAATGACTCAACCAGGATAAAACCATCCCGGACAGCTGAAGTCAAAGCCTGTGCCTAAACCCAGGAGAATCTGAGGGAGTTCTACCAGACATTGATACCTGCAGTTTCTTCTTAAGTAGAAGAGAACAGGATGGTCCCTCCTAAAGTGAGTCTTTGGCTGTTCAATGGGGATAATTAAAGGTATCTTGTCACCCAGGATATTGCCCTTTGGTAAAAGAATTTACCCGAACCCATCTCGGTAAGTTGGGAAGATAGTGCTGAAATACCTGCTTGAAGGTAAACTATCACAGTGACCTACCTGTGTGTCTTATGTACAGCCCAAGAATAAATGAAATGTATGCTCGAGAAAGAATCCAAACTTTCATGAATTTTAAATGGTTTCCAGAATGTCCTCGTCCCTAAGAAGCATAAAATTTTGAAAGTGTATCACACTGCCAAAAAAGTATTAAATACAGGCGTTCCACAACTTATGAACATGTTGTATTTCAGGAGTTTGTTTCTGAGGCGTTCGTGTAGGAATTTGGAACATGCACTGCCCACTGAAACTGTCACATACGGGGTGGCCAGCTTCCACTGAGGCAAATGAACCCACCACGCACGCGGAGTGCGGTTGGCCACTGTGGGGACGTGTGGACGTCCACACAGGATTCTCACATTTTCTCCTGCTGCAAAACTGGTGGGAGGCACCTGAGAATTTCCCTCCCTACTGCTTGGGGCCCTTGTACTCCTGTTTTACTAAACAGGAAAGGTGGAACTGCCTCTGGCTTCAGGTACTGGTAGCAGTTTCCAGATGCTGGGGATGCATGAGTGATCTGTGGGAGATGGTCAGTCACTCCTCCCTCTGGAGACCCCTCTCCTGCACACTTCTGAGACTATAATGCCTACAGTAGTCCCTTTTATCCATGGTTTCATTTTCCATGGTTTCCATTACCCAAGGTCAACCGTGGTCCGAAAACATTAATAGAGAATTCTAGAAATAAACGATTCATGAGTAGCATGAAGAAATCTCACACTGTCCATCCTGCTCCATAAGGCTCAGGATGTGGATCGTCCTTTTGTCCAGAGCATCCGTGCCATATAAGCTACTGCCTGCCTGTTACTGTGTAGGAAAACACATAGCGTATATAGAATTCAGTCATATTTGTGGCTTTGGGCATCCTCTGGGGTTCTTGGAACGTATACCCTCAGATAAGGGGGGACCACTGTGTATATGTCTTTAATGACTGGACAATCAAATTTACTAGCGGTACATAATAGGTACACAAGAGACATTTTGCTAAAGTTCCTATAAATATGGTCTGATAATAGAGGTAGCAAGTATTGGTGTGCTTTCTCCCTTTCTTCTTTAATTTTGTCCAGTCTGCAATGAAGGAGGGGACCCTTTCCAGGACCAACACTAGGGCCAGGTAAGAAGTAAGAGCTACAGTCCTGAATAAAAATGAAATTGTGAGCTCTTGCAGATGGAAGGGCAGGGGAATTATGAAGCCAATTTCCTGAATGGACATTTGTATTAATATATAAGCTACCAACAATTAATTTCTCCAAATACCTCAAAACAAGAGAAAACAAAATAGCTAGAGATGTCTATAGTATGGGGAATGGGAATACCAAATTGGAAGTGTTTAACTGTACCTCTAGTTAGTGGGAAGTTTAGGCAAATGATTTTAAATGCACATACAGAACATATGCAAACCAGGCAGGACTCTGGCCAATTTAATCTAAGGTACTTTTCAGCTATCATTTTCTCTCCTGCAGATTCATCTCACATCCAGATCTTTAGCAATGGCTGGACGAGGCTGCATATCACTCAACAATTCTTTGGGCGTCTGCTGGTGCCCTGAACCCTGGTGCATCTGAGGCTTGGAATGCTGGTGATGTACAAGCACATCAGCTGTTCCAGGAGCCCAGCTCGGTACAAAGAACGTGATGTTGTTGTAGCCATCAGCTGCATGTCACTGCTATTCTAGGAGAAGAGCCACTCCTGAAACAGCTGAGAGGTGCTAATGGAATAAGAGGCAGGAACATGCCTGTCCCGGGCATCACCCTTTGGCCAGAACTTCCTTCCATTGCTGGCCAGGGCTCTCTGTACTTTTTAAGGTCATAAGCAGCTGCCCATGGAACATAAAACAGAGGTACAGATGTTAGTGTACTCAAGTGAAAACTTACCACAAAATTGGCCTGGCCCACATATATTTTATTTTATAATTTTTAGAGACAGGGTCTCTGTCTGTCATACAGGTTGTGGTGTAGTAGTATGATCATAGCTCACTGTAGCCTTGAACTCCTGGGCTCAAGTGATCCTCCTGCCTCAATCTCTGGAGCAGCTGGGGCAATAGGCATGCCACCATGCCAGGCTATATTTAATAACAGACATAATTAAGAATGCTAGAAGAGACTGTGGGTCCAATGACAACTACCCCATGCATTCCTCCCACCCTGGTTATCAAAGATAATCTAACCCAACTCCTAAGACCAACACCTTTTGGTCCAGTAAGGACTTGATCAGAATGAGTCAGGGACCCTCCTTAGGAATAACCTGGAGAATTGGACATTCAGTGATACTAAGGGGAATAAAGAAAGGATGGAGGTTGGGTACCTGAAATCAGAAAAACATTTCTGGAATCTTCTGGGAAGAAAGATGTATACCAAGAAAAACAGGAAGCTATGCAAGGGCTCTTCTGACCCTGCAACACAAAGAGTCCCTGGTGGTCAACTTTCTCCTTCTTCCAGCATAGAATAGCCTCGGGCCTAGGAGCTGGGGGCCACTGAGTGTTAGAGACCCTCAAGTCTGATCCAGGAAGACTCTCGCTGGTCAGGGTAGTCACATGGCAGGACCGCACCTGCTGTTGCTGGGGAAATTTGCCTCTCCATGCGCTGCACTTATGGGAGAACAGGAGGTAGAGGGAGATATATATATAGTTTGAGAAACCATGTTTAATATAGCTATTGTTTTCATAACACGAATTTTAAAAATTAAAATAATACAAACTGCAGAAAATAAAGCTCATATACTTCCCTGTCTGATGGGGATAAGCAGGATGGGAGAGCCTTTTGTGAAAGAAGGCGGGACACCCTTCTTTGCAGAGGAGGGGTGCAGATGGGAAGGTGAAAGCAGTGAAGAAACAGAGGGACGCACAGCACAGACCGTCATTCTCCCCTGCAAACGCCAGTTCTGTGGCAGCAGCAACTGTCTGTTCTGGTCACTGCGCTATCGCAAGCACCTAGCAAAAAGCTTGCAACATAGAGGGTGTTTCAGGGAATATTTTCCCAATCAAGAGAGTCATCGGGGTTCAGAAGGAAGTCCCATGAAGAGTGGAAGAAATGTTACCTCCCCATCCTTGGTTCGTATACTGAAAAGCTCTATAGGCAACAGACAAGGATTCAGAAGCATGATCACCGAGGTCTCTTCTGACTGTGAGTTGCCAGAATGCTTTGCGGGCCTAGACGTGAGGAAGATTTGCACAGGGGCACTTGGTGCTCGACGGGACTTTTCTTGGAGCTGGGACCCTGCCCCTGAACAGAGTTATTTAGAGATCACGTACATCGTGTTCTTTATCCCAGTTTCTGGGAAGAATTTTTTTAGTAGCACCAAGCAAGCAGGGGACATGAAATTTTTCTGTCTGCTTATGTCTAATTAACGTTCAGTGAGTCTCTGGCTATTTAAAATAGGGAAATAATGCATATTTATTCACACATGCTTTAAGATCTGTGGATAAAAAACGCTATATTACTACCAACCACAATGAATGCACATACTTTAAATATAATTATCAATTACCAGCTACCACCTGTTGAGATAACTAACTACAGTGCCTTTAAACACCATCCTTCCAAATTTTAGAATTGGAAACGTTCTTCAATGTTATATATACTATATTCAACCAATTCATTAAGGGAATTCTTTGTTACTCTTATTATGACTTATGTTATCAGCAAGAGAAATGGAAATGAAGCTATACAAATTACTAAAATGCCTGAGGACCTATAGTTAGGGTTTGATCTTCTTATAAAGTCATCTTTCAAGACTCTTTCAAGACACACTTAATGGTGTATATACATATGCAGTCTAAGGTCATATTGCTGCATTTTAAAAACAAAATTTTGCCCTCTTGGCAAATCAAATATTAAATGGTTAAAATGCATACAAAGTGAGATGCATTTTTATAAATACAAAACCCCTCGTGCAAATCAGTTCATAAAGCATGCATAAATAGAAGGTATTATGTTACTCTTTCCCCACTCGGGACCATAGATTGCAGCTAAAACCATAAGACTCTGCTTATAGATGAGCAATTATTACAGGGTTTTTATTCTTCAGAAGCTATTAACATTTTTTATAGCATAAGCAAAGTTATTACAAACAACCTCTAAAATGTGAAGAGTGATTTTCCCGAAACTCCTCCCAAGTCCTCGCCTCAACATAAGGCCCTATATTTGTTTACTGAAAAGAGAAAAAAAAATAGTAAGTAGGTTAAAGCTGAAATAAAAGTGCTGCTGGTGTGAAGTCAAGAAAGTTTAAGTGAAAATCCATCGAGCTGTTCTACAGCATATTTTCTGAAGTGCAAGGAAGCAGCGTATGAAGCAAATACACTTGGGTGTTTAGGTCATCATTAACATTACTAAAAACTTATTTACACCAGGCAGTCAGTATCATCCACCAGCCCCACTTGAGTGTAGCTTGGCAGTGGCCTCTGACACCATTACTGTGGGACTTCACAAAACACTAGGTCTCTAAACTACAAAGGAAAAGATATCGGTGCCTTTGTGCTAAAGTCTACGAAGGCATTTTACACAGGCCTTTTAGTCATCATACAAAAATTCATCATTTTATGGAATAAGACAAAGACAGAAATCCTACCATAATGCTAGGAGTGAAGGATGAATTTCTGAAATCAACTCCTGTCCCTCAAAACTTGATAGTTCACCCTAAAAAATATCTGTGAGTATAAAAATACATTCTCGAAGCATTCTTAACGAATTTTCTTGACGCTATGTTGTCACAAAGTGAAGAGACACCTGATAACTAGATAATTTATCTATGTAAGACACCAATTAGCGGTGACAAGGCTGACTTCATTTCTCAAGCTCCTCTTTGAACTGCAGGCCCTAGCGTGGAGTTGGAAGAGGCACCAGGAGAGAAATCAATAGGGTGGGATGTGAAGGGAAATATCTATTCTTAAAGACTCAGTTGTCCAATTTCCAACACGCTACCTCTGAGTTACAAATTTTAGAGCTGAGATGGATCTTTTTATATATAAATAAATTGTATTGTATGTATTTAAGGTACACAACATGGTGTTATGAGACACATATAGATAGTAAAATGGTTACTATAGTGAAGCTAATTAAAATATCTATCATCTCACACAGTTACCAATCTATTCATTTGGCAAAAAATCTCGAATACAGGGCACTGTTATTAATTATAGTCCTCATGTTGTACATTAGCTCTCTAGACTTGTTCATCCTACACATCTGCTCCTTTGTATCCTAGATCTACATCTCCCCATTTCATACTTCCTGCCCCACCCCTGGTAACCACTGTTTCATTCTCTATCTCTGTATATTTGACTTTTCTTTTTAAGATTCCACATGGGAGATCATGCAATAGCATCACGTCCTCTCTCATTTTATTTGTGAGAAAACATAAATGCAGTGCTGAAAGGTAAAGCGATTTGCTCAAAGTCGGCGGGCAAGTCCCTCTCTGTCACTCCACCCACTCTCACAGAATACTGAAATATTCACCTCACCCTTAATATGCTTTCCTTTAAAGAAAACCATGCATGACTGTTTTCTTCTTTGCCCTAAAGCAATGAAAAAAGGAATATTTTGAAATGACAAGATTGGGGAAAAAAAATCTGCACATCCACCATACAAAGATATTAGATTGAACATAGGGTTCTTAGTAGTTAGTTAGTTTCATTGCTTCTCACTTATAGACCAAAGACCATGTGATGAGACTAGAAACTAGAGAGATCACTGACACCTAGGATTCAGGAAAGATCATGAAGCTCGGCCACTGTGTGGCCAATGATGGCCATGTGGTCATTCTACTGAGAGTAGACGCCGGTGGACAACCAGATAACTGTTGTGATCAGGCAAGGGCTTGAGGCCTTGAAAGCCTAGGTATTGGGACAATGTAGACCTCCACTTAGGGACTGGGCAAGAGGAGTTCTGAGAAACCAGTGAGGAAACCAGACAAAGAAGACTGCATTAAATTCAGACAAAGTGCATCCTCCACTCTTTTGAGGTCACATGAGAGAAACCAAGCTCATCAAATGCAAAGTGTGAAAGTTTAAAGGAAAAGTCGTTACGCCTCGAATCCACGGAAAGAAGTGTCTACCACTTGAGCTGTCTTATGCAATAACCAAATTTGTAAATTCAAAGAGATAGAGAGTGATAGAAGATAAAAGAACAGCAGCAGCAGGAGTTAGGGCAGAAAGAGTGAGTTAAGATAGAGCTTTAAACTGCTATTAAGTAACTGCAGGAAGGTCCCAGGCACTCATGCGCCGTAACACTTTTAGAGAGATGCATTACGACCAAAGACCACACCCAGTCATTGTGGATAAGGCAGCACAGAACCAAGGCGGAAGGAGGCTGTGCTCAACAGGAAAAGCTGGAGATACAGCCTCTCCATCCTTTATCTACCAAGTAGAACTTGATGATTTTCAAGATTTACAGCTGCATTTTATATAATGCAACTACTTATGTATATATATGTAAGTATGTATGTATGCTCATAATCGGCTTGATTCCAGTTTATTTTAGTGTTATTTTAGTTTTTCTCAATTAATATCTTCATTCGTGATGAACCAAGTTAAAGAAGCCTATTTGGGCATTGTTGAAATAGAAACTCATTACAGTCCATTAGTCATCTTTCTTGTACAATTTTGGTGCCTAGATTGAGGCAATCAGGAATAAATAGATCCTTTGCCCTTGGATTCATGTCTCCTTCAAGGGCTGGCTCTACATGCACTCATTTCCTCCTTAGCAAAGTCTCCTAGGAATCCAGCCTTTTTTTCTTTTTTCCTTTAATGGGCTGCCACTTTTTCTACTTTTCCAATTTCCTTTCTCTCAGCCTGGCTGTGGAATAGGACATCCTAGCCAGCTTGCCTGTCTTTGCTGTCTGCTGAAAGTATGCACGCTGGCCTTTTTCATTTAAGGATTGGACTTTCCAACAAGGAAATGGATAGAACAAAACTCACAGGCAAGGAAAAGTTGTAAAAGTCCTAGCTCTATTACACAATACTCAAGGTAATTGTCCTTACTCCGTATTTCCTGATGGTTCCTTTCCTAGATAATATTTCAAGGTCTCTGTTAAATGGTGCCTGAGCTGAGCTGCTTAGGGCTGCAATGGTGGATTAAAAAGTTGCTGCTGCACGCTAGAGCAGATAAAATTCTGAGCCCTGTGAGATCCCAGGTTCTAACCATCACTCCAGGCATGGCCCCTACCTTTGTCAGACTCCTGGGTGTCTTAGACAAGAAAGTCATTTTCTTCCCTGACCCTGGAAGCTTCTTCCTCAGGGTCATAAGAAGCTCTGCATTGACTTCAGAGACACCTCTCTCTCCCCGTTGACCCTTTGGAATTCCATGATTACTCACAGTCCCCTGTTATGGAAGGAAGGTCTTTCCCTCAAAGAACCTCAAGACCTCGCCCCTTGCCTCGGATCACTTTGTGTCACTTCTTAGCTGTCTGCTGCACCTGTCATTTACTTCTCCATGGGTCCAACCGGGAGGTCCCAACCATCCCATACACCAAAGCCCCCGCTCCCAAGTGCCACAAAACTCGCCTTTGAAAAGTTCAGGTACCAAGCGCCAGGTCCTGTCAGGGAAGCCTGGCTGTTCTGCCTGTGGTTCTCTGCAAATATTGTGATCACTCTGTTTTGAAAGCAAAACCCCAAGGGCCCCATGCCTCCAGCTGACATTCCAGCACCCAGAGACAAGGCTCCCCTCATCTCTCCAGAACACTGGTATTGTCCATGTGTAGAAGCCCCTGTCTCCATGGTAAATCCCAGTGAGATCTTTTCTCAGGGACCATTGCAAAACTTCAGTGCTAGATATGTCCTGAGATAGAAAACACTAATAATTGCTGCCATGTACTGAGTATGCAAACATGTTATACCAGGCATTGATCTGCATGCTTTTCAGAGTGTGTTTCATTTAATCCACAAAACAAACCCAGAAGATAGGTATTTTCAACCCCACCTTCAGGTGAAGGATGTCAGGAGAGGGGGTGAAATAACTTGCCCATGGTTTCAAAACTAGTGAGGATGTCTGACTGCAAAGCTCCAAAGTGTTCTTAATCTGCGTGTTCCACTGCCTCCCTGTAGAATAAGCAAGCCCAGCATGACATGGGTTATTATGGGCCATGCACACATCGATCAATCCTCTCCCTGCCTCACCTGGGGCCAGGAAGTGGTTTGTTTTAATGTCTAATTTGAAATATATATTTTAAATAAAAATAATTTTAAAATTTCAAAATAATTCTGTAAAATTCGGTATACACAACTTTCACCTTTGGAAGCAGGGGATTATTTTACCGGGAGGAATAACTTTAATAGAGTCTGCTAGGCTACAAGGTACACCAACAACTGTTATACAACTCATGCCAGGAAAAGAATTTTCTCCCATTTGGGAATTCCAGCCAAAAATGTAGGGCCTAGATACTCTCCCCTGGTAAAACTAACAAAACCAGGACTTCTTTTCCCAAACGTTGTCTAACTTTGCAACTTTTATTCGTATTCAGGAGTATATTCCATAAGAAAAAGAACAGATACACTAATTAAAGGACCTTACATGCCTACCAGAAATAAAAATTGTGAGAAGCGGTTGCCTCATATTTCAATTAAAATATTAAAGAAATTTATCCAAAGATAACTTAAAACCTTTACAAAGCAGCTTGATTCATGACTTGATAACACATATTAGGAGTACATAAAATAAGTCACCCTATAATCATTTTTCAGAAATTCTCTCAAGTTTTAGATTCTAAAAGAGAATAATCTTGGAAGATTATTGGAAGGACATTTTAACCATCTTTCTTCCATTGCCTCCAGTAAAATACGGTCACAACAGATCACTTTAATTAGACTGAAACTATTTGCTGGACATTCCATTGCTTATATTACCACACGGAGGGCAATCCCTTAGCTGCCAATTGGTATATATAAGTACCAATAATTTACCAGTCAATTCAATTCCTTTTTTTAACCCAATCTATCTCCATTTGTGGTAGTGTTCTATGATTACATTCAGACACCCCCTCCCCAAACACACATGCTCAATATTATGAACACCTAGTGCAAAGGGCAACTATGAAGATTTATTCATGGCACTTCACATCTCTGAGTCTCGGTCTTCCCATTTATATAAGAGAGGTAATACTTGCTGTCTTCTTCAAAGGGCTTTCTGAAGAGAAAATGAGGTTATGTCAGGTGTGTTAAAGCCTGTTGTAAACTGTAATGTGTGCACATGCAATAGAACGTATACATTTACTATTATTATTATTATCAACAGATTTCACTGCTGTTTCTATGCCAGCCTAGGCTGAGTAGCTCTTGCAAATGGTAGACTTCCCAAATAAAGAAAATGTCACCAAAAGTGCTAGATAATTTTAAAATCTCTAACATATTTTAGTTATATTCTAAATCTAGTAGTGATTTTATATCTACATTTCCTATCTTGTGCTATTATTCTCTTGCTCAAAGCAATATTGAGGAAAAAATATGTGATTCTCTGTAGCAGAGAAGATAGGAGAACAATATACTAGCAGGAAAGGGGATATTAACATTGATTAACTTGTTTTTACCAAAACTAGGAAGACAAGGAAGGTATTATGCTCTTTCCACCTCATTTTCCCTTCCCATCCTCTATCCTCTCTTTTTCTCTCTTTCTTTCTCCTCTCTCTGTCTCCTTACTGGCAAGGTTCTAAATCCATGGAAAGTCAGCTCAAATAATCAAAGCCTGCTTCCTATTTGTGGAGACCAAGACTAAGCTGTTTTGGATAAACTGGTAGGGTGAGATCCAGAGGATAAACAATGCTTAGCTCTCTCCAAAGGATGGCTAGGTCCAGAGGATCTCTGAGGCGTGAGCTTGTGTCACTGTGGGCTTGAACAGGAGCAGGCCCCTTAACTGTGACTCACAGCAAACCCCAAATTTGTGTTTCATTTCAGGAACTTTCCCATGGCAGACACAGAATTGTGGAAGGCCCTCCTGTCGTTCCACCATAAATTTATGAATAAATAAAGTAAATGACTAAAAGTTAGAAAATGGAAAAAAAACTTAGAAGGAAGAGATGTTCTTAATAAATATAACATATATAATCTGCCCCTGCAAATGAAAGCTAATGATAATGTATGATTCTTTTTTTCTCTTTAGAGGAAACAAAACCACTTTGCAAAGATGAAATACTAACCAAGGTACAATACCATTCTTCTCTATCCTGTGTTCATGGTGGTATTAACACATTTCCCCTATATTTTCACAAATATAAGACTGGGAAAGAGAAATACAAACCAACAAGCAAAATACACTTAGTTACATGTAAAGGTACACACACACACACATATACAGAATTACTGACCAATTCCCTGGATATGAATTTTGTTGTCGGTTTGGAATGTGGGGAGGAAGGAGTTAAGGGAGATTTGTTGATAGCATATGTGCAGATAATTTTCTACATTTCAATGAGTTTTAAAGATCTCCATGCTTCACTGACTATTGTTAAAAACATACTGAATTGGTTATGACAACCTGTGGGTTGGTTTACACCACAGTCTAAAAATTGGGAAATTCAGTTTAGAAATTTGATCAATATTCATGCCATCTCACATCATAATTCAATTGGCAAAAATGCAGTAGAAAACTCCCCAGGGCAATCCTGAAGAACAACTTACATTCTGGTGGTTTAACATGTGTAAACCTCCTGCTTGGAATCACTGATGGGGGTTGATGGAAGCCTTGAACTTTAACAAGGACTTCCAGGTGATTTGATTGAGGGGTTAACTGTGATAGAACAGAAATGATGAAATTAAGATGAATATGCCAAGGCAAAAATTCAAGATGCTTTTTTTTTTTAACTCTCCACAAGAACTCTCCCCCAAAAGCATAAAGAACTGTCAAAATAGGATCTTGCTTAAAATGCAAAAGGTATTTTCAAAGAGAAGATGACATTTGCATACAATATGTGCTGAAGACTGATGATATGCTGAAAATGTCTTCCTTGTAGATTGAGTCTATATGACATCAAATGCCAGGATTTTTTTTTTAAAAAAGGATTTAAAATTTTAGATTGAAATTTTAGATTGATGGTATCCTCTAATTAATTTAAACATTCAAATATTAGCAAATACCTGAATTTTAAACTTATATATGATGTCTGAAAACGGATGGAGAATATATTGAAAGGCAGCCGAACATGTATTAGTTAATTATACAAGACTACATTTAAAAGATGGAAACTAATATAGTTTCAAGTGTTAGGCTGCCAGCATCATCATGATTTTAGCTCTGGTATTTTTATTCTAAAATGTTCTCCCATGTGGCCCACCACCAGATTTTGGGTTGTGGCCACTTTATATCAATCCGTAGATTATCTCTCTTCCTTTGGGTACAGCAACACAGTGCTAAAGCCACTTTTCTAATGTTCAATTTCAATAAAGTTTCTGGTCTCTACAAAATAAATGTCATGGCAAATCCTTAAAAAGATCAAATATTCTAATATTATTCACCTGATTCTCTGGGCTTAAAGTGGCAAACTTTTAGCAGGGGGCCCCTAAAGAGCAAATTGCTTATTTACCACATGTAACAAAGGCACAGTGTCTTTTTTCTCCTTCTTATTTTGATAAAATCAGCACAAATGAAATCAAGAACTGTTTAAAAATGTTGCCGTTTTTCTGCAGCAGCGTAACTGGATTTGAGGTAAGGTACTTAAGCACACACACAGAACAATCATGTCTTTCATCGAGAATTCTAAGTAACTTGACATACATAAATCTTCATTATTTTTGATTAAGTGAAAGGGTAAAACAAAACTCGGCTAAAAGATATGCAGATAGAGAGGCTAAATAAAGCACTCTTTGAAGCACTATCGTTCTCGTGGATAAAATCCACCAACATGATTTTCCTAATCAGCAAAGAGAGGTCTCTTATGCTGGGGCTTAAAACTTACTCTAAATAACACTTATAATAATAATCTCTCAAGAATAAAAGTGTTCTTTATACGATGACCTGCATATAGCTACTGATTATTGTTTTCTATCACACAGGATTTATTGCCAGTTATAAAAGGAAAATGAAAACAGGGAAAACCTATGGTCTCGGTAAACACGAAAATGTACACTGTACATCTGCTAGCTCTTAGGTAATTATAAAATATCATGTCATGTAATTGTAAAGACTACTATTTTTACCGAACCGTTCACTCTGCAAGTAAATATTTCTATCTGTCAAACGATCTCTCGCTAGCAGTGAGCGTGAAGCTTCTCTGGTGCAGTTTCCTATCACCCTACAGTGACGCTGGCTCCACTGTGCTGCTCCCACATTTGAACGCTGTTTGGAATCGCAGCTTGCTGTGTGGTGTGATCCCAGAAGAGACTGCAGGGAGAAGAGAAGGGTGAGGAGAAGATTCAGCTTCAGGGCCCTGAACAGTTCAACACAGGAGAGCTGAGACCAGGCCCTGTTCCTCTTGAGCAAGCAGACTTTTTACAAGCCACCAAAACGGAAAATGCTCCTCAGGCCAAAGGACATGTATTCTCAGTTCTTTTCATTTAATATGGCCAAACTTAAAGTTGATCTGTGCAAAATGTCTTCTAGGAAATTGGAAAACCCAATACATGCACAGGCATATTAAATATTCAACCTAAAGGATAAAATAATCTTGACAAATAATATTAAAAAAAAAAAGATTTTCCAAAACAGAGGTGTTTTTTTTCTCCCTTTTAGGAGACTGAGCATACTTCACCATTAAACTAACTGACAGTAAAACTTGATAAATGTTGGTTTGCATGAGTTTGCAATATAAACTGAAACAATTATTTTAAACTATCACTTGCATAGTTTAAAATTGGATTTTAAAGAAGCCCAATGGTATATGTTTTCTTAGGTTGGATTTTAACTGCCATCAATAGAATCAAGGCTTTCAGGTTTTAATTCTTATTATGTGGTTTTGAGCAAATGTATTTGTTGACAATTTCAAACTAACATAAATGAATTTTTTTCAACTGCATTTCAATTATTTAGTTCTCTTCAAACTATACCATAGCTTTTTCCTAAGATGTCACATATTAAATATGTGTGAACCTAATGAATTATAACATAATCTTTGGCCACATTCTTTCTTATTCATATCAGTATACTTTTTTTCTTTTTTTCTCTTTTTTTTGAGACACGGCCTTCGTATGTTGCCCAGGCTGGTCTTGAACTCCTGGGCTCAATAGATCCTCCTGCCTCAGCCTAGAGTAGCTTGGATTACAGGCGCATGCCACCATGCCTGGCTAACATCAGTATACTTTCACACTAATCATCACATTGGTTCTGTCAAATTTTCATGATTTTTTTCCTTCTTTTGTATTATGTTTGCAAATATATTAAGTGTTCCTTTTCAATGTATTTAAAAACTGAAAGTAGGGAAAAATTAAATCAATTATCATTCATCAATTAGGTTGTATAGTATGAAATTGCCAATATTTGACCATTTTTTGACCACCTGATTTGGTAGAATGTTATTTATGGAACAGTGAAGATCATAGGCTTTGAAGTCGTTTGGGGCACAATGTTAACTTATTTACACTCTCTAAATCTCAATTTTCTTGTTTGTAAAATGGGGATAATAACTCCTCAAGGTCATCAGGCAGATTAATGTGATAATGTATGAATTTGCACAACTACTAACACCCAGGAAGCTATCATGAAATTATTGTAAAAACTGGAAAAGCAATAGTAGCCTATATAACACATGCAATTATAATTACCATTAAAATATTTAAAAAATATTATGGGGTTTACCAGGACACCAAACACATTTTTTCTCCCACATGCCCAAGATTATAGCCACAACTGGAGGCTCTCAAGGTGTCTTTCTTCACCATCTCATGGAGGCAGGACAGGGATGTGGTTTAAAACACAGACTTTGGGGTCAAATATATTTCAATTGGGGGCCCAACTCTGCTGCTTATAACCTGTGTGACATTTGGCAAGTAACTTGGTCATCCATAAAACAAGCCTTATTACAACATAAGAAAATGCATCTCAATCACTTAGAACATTCCCTGCCACGTAGAAACCACTAATAAACATTAACTGTTACTTGGGTTTTCATTACTGTTATCACGATGGCTGTCTTACTCAAATCCTTTAATTGTGGCTGAACTTTAAGGAAACTATTTTATCACCCCTGACGAGCTTTCCTATTTTTTAAAATCTTCTTTTTCTTAGGCAGAATATCTTTCTCTTCATGGGCTGTAATACCTGTAACATTATTATTCATTTTTTTTCTGCCCCAAAGATATAAAGAATAATTTAAAAGGAAAATCCCAAATATTTAATAATATAGTCATAATACACATAGGTTAAAAGCACAAAAATCAGGGCAGACTGCCCGGATCCAAGTCTTAGTTCTACCGAGTATGGGCTTTATAGCCTTGGGCAATTTATTTAATATCTCCAAGACTCAGATTCTTCATCTGTAAAATGGGTATAATAATGTTACCCATCTCACAGAAGTATTATAAGAATTAAAAGGGTTAATACCTGTAAAGCAGTTGTCCCCAGCCTTTTTGGCACCAGGGACTGGTTTCATGGAAGACAATTTTTCCACGGATAGCAGGGAGGGGGCATGGGGGGATGGTTCAAGGGCATTACATTTATTGTGCAGTCAAATCTCTCTGCTAATGCTAACTTGTAGCCACTCCCCAGCGCTAGCATCACTGCCTCAGCTCCACCTCAGATCATCAGGCATTAGATCCTCATAAGGAGCTCGCAACCTAGATCCCTTGTGTATGCAGTTTACAGTAGGGTTCATGCTCCTAAGAGAATCTAATGGCACCGATGATCTGAGAGGAGGTGGAGCTTATGCAGTAATGCCAGCGATGGGGAGCGGCTGTAAATACAGATGAAGCTTCACTCTGTGAAGCTAACATCCAGCTGTGTGGCCAGATTCCTAACTGAGTGCTTCTGGTACTGGGCTGGGGGCAGGGGGCAGGGAGCAGGGTGGGTGGGTTGGGGACTGTAGCTGTAAAGTACCTAGAATAAAAACCTGACACGCAGTAAGCACTCACTGCATGTTAGTTATTCTTATCATAGGTACTAGTTAAGCAAGTCTTCATTAAATATTTTTCTTTAAAAATAGACACATGCCATAATCATATTTTATATAAACTTCAGGTACTTCGACCTTACATGATGAGTTACACACAAAGCATTATCTTTTCTGTGCTGGTACTATTCAGATAATACCTTTGCAGAGTTTCTCCATTCTGCAAACACTTTGGTTGCAAAGAGGGTCAATGGAGTTCTTTAATATACTGCAAGTCCGTCACCTTTCCTTTACTTACGTGAGAAAAATATACATACATATACTGCAAGTCTGCCATTGTTCTAGAAAAGACCTGAATCATTTATAGGATTTAAAGTATGTCAGCATTGTCCAAACACAGTGGTAAATGCTAACAAGTGAGGGAGGAATCATCACTCACTCAGTTCAACATTTATTGAACACCAACTATGTGCCTAGCACAACACTAGGAGCTAGGGATTCAATGGTGAATAAGAAAGATATGGGCCTAATCTCAGCAAACTGCTAGTAAGTAATGACTAAAATGCAACATTCCTACTGATGTATATCCCTTAGTTTCAAAGAGTATGAAGCCGTATCTGCACAGTTCTATCACCTTTATTTTTCCTATCCAGGTAGGATTGGTGATGGAGGTGGAGTAACCAAACTGACAGGTAAATAATAATGCACCAAACTACAACTGATATCAGGATGATTTATGCTTTTCAGAAATAGCCACAGGTACTAAAGGATAATGCATCAGACCATGGAATTTGTTGACCTTATGCAGTGGAACTGCAAGGATAATTGGGCAAGACCACGTGGGAACCCAACAAGCAGAAATTAGGCCACACTACCTTGAAGGCAACTGTGCCTTCACCTGGCTAACCTCTGGGTGTCTTTTACACCTGTGCAGTAACTTGAACCCAAAAGATAACTGCCAGGAGTTCTGGCACCAGGAATATTTCCATCTCCTTTGTGGATATAGTCTAACCTAGCTGGGAACCACATATTTCGAGGCTTGTGGGCTGGCAGTCATTTCTGATTGGTAAATACAAGGACAGATATACAGCTGAATTCCAGTTGGTGTGTAATGACATGACTATGCGTGGATTGGCCTTTGGAGAAATTAATCAGGGAAAAGAAAGGATTTTCAGTGGAGAAGAGGAAATTCTCCATAAACTCTGAGACCCACAGTGGCAGGGGCGGCTGGTATGGGGAGATGGGGCAGCATCCTTTTCTCTAGCTCCGACTTTCCTTCCCTCATTCACAATCAGGTATTCATTTCCAATTGTTTCCAAACTCCAAAGGTGAGTTTTAAGAGGGGAGTCCTGAAGATAGTAGAGCCCCAACCTTACAAAAGTATCTAGAGATCAGTGTAATTTGAGACCTCACTGCAAGTCAGAAGAGAAAATAAGTGAAATAATGTCCTTTGCAGTCTAAGATCATTCTGTTGACATGTGCAAGGTATGAATTAAAAGACCTATGTGTGAACAACAATCTGCATTCACGGAAAAGCATGATGCCATGTTTGTGCTTTAGGCCTGAAGAATCTATAGATTTCCATAACCCATTCTCTATCCTATCCTCTACAGATAATTAATTCAAATTTGCTGCTCCATAACTGCTTCTCTAGTGAAAAGACCATATACGGATTTTTTTCAATACATTTTGATTGGCTATAGGAAGCTGGGCATATCTTTCTTTTTTTTAAAAAATAAAAAAATCATGCAGGTGGAAAAACAGTACCCTTTTGAAAGCGAAACAGTAACACATGGTGGACTTAACAGAACACCCCTATCTGACCTCTGCTGCATCTTTTTTTAAAAACTAGTCGAGTGAAGTGGTAATTTAGTCAGTGAGATAGAGTACACCACAATTCAACTCTAACTGCCTCATTTTGGAGGCATCATATTTTCTTTTTTTCATTAATAAAGATGGAGTCAGTCACTTGCACAACACTTTTCCTTTAATGACATTTGTTCTAAGGAGTCAACTAGACTGCTGGTCCTTATCCACTATTAAAGCTCTTGAAAATACCATTTACAGCCCTGATGCCCCAGTGACAGCGTTGGCTCTTTGCACTTCATTTGCACTTTAGTTCAGAGCCATTTCTTCAAAAGTTTCTGATGTGTTCTTTTATTGTAGAGTTTTACGCTTGTAATCACGATAAATGATTATGGTCCTGCAGACACCTTCCTTATCTCTAACTGGAATTTCATTTGTGTGCCATGATTTAGTTAAGGGGGGGGCTTACATAATAGAAAATTAGTGTATGTGGATAAATCAGCAGAATCCACAAAGCATTCTTATGTACTGATAACATCTATAACCCTATCTACACTAACAACACTACAGAATGAATTTAACTTGAAAAATAAAAAAAAAAGACTGCCCCTCGGTCATAAGCATTATTATGTTAACAATATGATCATTGTAAAAATTTAAGTTCTTTATTTATATCATGTCTGCTAACTATTATACATTTATTGACAGGGATAAATTTAGAGAGAATTTTATCCGGACTTCATGAGGGGTGTTTTTAAAAATAAGTATGATAAATAGAATTTAAGCTCCTGAAATAAAGGTTAATTATGGACATCCACAAAGATAGTAGTAAATACATATTTCTTATCAAGAATGAAAGTAACAAGTCTTCATATCTTAAGCTATGAAGTCCATTCAACTTTTCAAATTTTCCAAGGATATAGCTAATCTATAGATCAGATGTCAGGCCAATGAAATCTATTGGTTATGTTACAGTTAAATTGATTTCACTTTCTCGAACATCACAGGGTAAGCCATATATTTAAGAAAGGCTAGGTGTAGCAAAAACTAGAATTATACCTTATTTCCAACAAGTGATGTACTATGCTTCCCTAATACATCTGAATTTTCATGTAGATTTAAACCCTAGTTACCTAAACTGCTCATATTTCTTCCTCTCATTTAAGAAAAGCTGCATTTCTTATCTCTAGACAATAGCCAAAAAATATAGACTAATTTTTAAATTCTATTATCGTAGAGGGGTTTGTTTGTTGCTCAGAATTTTTGGCATGCAAATAGCACTTAAGAAGCAGTGTTCCCATTACTGAGATAACATTAAATATGCCTTCATATGCATTGCACAGTATTGTTTAGTAGCTCTTTCTAATGAGACATTCACGAGCAACTCTCAAAAGGCAATAAATCACCACTGTATTGAATTGAATCAAGATAATAATTAAGCACAAACAAAAATACAATTCAAAACAACCATGTTTGTTATGAATTATGGAAAGGCTATCTTAATTTCTTCACACCTTTTGGGGTATAATGGCTTTATTCTGAGGATAAAAATAGTTGTAAGCAAATCTTTAACAGTATAATTATGAAAAACTATGACTAAATCACTATGCAATGTATTAGTGGGTGGTATGGTTATTCACATAATTTCTTTTCAATATTGCTTTTTATCCCATGTTTTATCACTTACATATAACATCTGAACTGACTCATAGGTTATATGATACTCTGAAATATGGTACAACTATAAGGCTAAATGCACTCTGCTTTATTCAATTACTTAATAAGTTCTTAGAAGTTCTTTAGAAGCTTAACAGAATATCCACTTATAATAGGACTGCCATTTACAGGAAAGATCTGGTTTTCCTGAAGTAAGAAACAGTCATCCAACTAAACTTACAGACAAATGCTTTTAACTACTAATCAACGTGTAAATCCTCTGGTGGAATGCTAGAGTGCTTACAATCTGTGACATCAAGCAAAAATACAAGGAAGAATAGACTGGTCAGGGTGTTGATGTTCATGATGTGGTCCCAAACATCAGACTTAATTTTTTTTTTTATTCTTTGAGTATAGGAAAAAAAAATTGTCTCCTATTGTCTGCATTGCATTATCCTTCCCTGGCATTTTTAGTCACCCAAGACGATGACAGAGGACATCCATTTGGGACTGGCGATCTTTTGCACCACTAGTTCTATCTTTGGGAAGTCAAAATTGATTTTCTTCCACTTGTCACAGTAAAATCTCAACTCTGTCCTTTCTGTTACACTCTCAAAGAGTTCAGTGGTATCGGGATCAAAGGATTTAGGAAGCCGCAGCTTTAAGGGAAGCAAGCAGCATGAGAAGACTTTGTGGAAGCAGTTCTGAGCATTTTATGTAAGCAATCTATTTCAGCTTCAAAGGAAGCACTGGCTAAGTGGGTGAACAACATGTAAAGTGCTCACTTGACATAAGTTTTTTTTTTTTAAGTAGCTGAGATAAAGAGAGCCCCCAATAGCTGACCTTTTATTATTAGAGCCCTGAGTACGAGAGCGATTTCAGCAGAGATGGCCAACAGGCGCCTGCAGAGACTCCAGGCGCGTTCTTAGCTGTTGGTGCAATATTTGCAGCTGCCACACTCTCCTTCAAGTTGTTTGTTCCACTCTCTGTCTGACGCTCTGGGTGTCTGATTTCTATCTCTGGAAACAGCGTGGAAGCCACGCGGTGGTCAAGGCTGGACTTTAACTGCAAAGGAGCACATCATAGCACGCTCCCAGGGAGCCAGACACAACTCAGTGTCAGTCTTGGTTTCACTTGAAAAACGTACAAACCTTTTATAAATGATACGAAAGATAAAGGAATTCCTACGCATTTACTCTTCCTTTTTCATGCCGAATACTGTAATGAGAATTTAAAAATAAATTCCATTTATCCCCTGGCAGTGAGAAATATACATGGAGTGTGGCTAACTGCACATTTTAATTTAATAAATGATATTAATAAACATATACGAGAGCTGCCATTTGTTGTATTTCACATGTGCTAGGTTCTATGCTACATGATTTACATACAATAACACATCAATCCTGGCAAAAACCTTCCAGGAAGTATTCTACCTCTTATTTATAGATGAATAAACCAAGGCCTGCAAGGATTAAGGAATCTGCAAAGTCATAGAGTAAGTAAAAGATCAATTTTCAAAGAATTAAAGACAAAAACAACTAAATGTATTTAACATAAAATAAATTTTCTTTGGAAAATCAGAAAGCAAGTTCGGTAGCATAAAATTCAGTGTGGTCAGTATCACCAAAAAAAATCATTTTTAATACACTTTCTTGATGTAAGGATTCTGGATCTTTTAAAATTTAATAAACTGATTTATTTGGTAATGATTTTTTATAGATGGCAACACATTTGATTTTTGAATCATCTACCAAAACTTACGTGGTTAATTAACAAGGGGGGTTTATTTTCATGTACATATCAAATTTCTTTTCAAATTCAGTCTCAGACTATAGCCTATGTTCAGACATATTTCTGTATATAATTAGGCAATTTTCAAATAGAAAAGGGAGCCACTGCATAAATATAAGACATACTGTAGTGGTTAATATTTAATTATGGCATAATTAATCATAGAAGCCCATCTGAATCTAATTTATTAGTGTTCCCCAAAAAACATCATCTTTGATTTCTACCAGAAAAAAAAAGACAAAAGTGTAAAAAACAATGCATATAATGTGTTTATTCATCTTGTAAACAAGAACCACATCTTTCTGTTCATAGGTTCAAAGAGCTTTATGACTATTATCCTTACTTTTAAAAAGAATCCTGGTTCCTCCCCTCATTCCAAGGAGAGAAACTAACTTTAAGAGTAGTAATGCTGGCCAGGTGCAGTGGCTCACACCTGTAATCCCAGCACTTTGGGAAGCCGAGGCAGGAGAATCCCTTGAGACCAGGAGTTCAAGACCAGCCCAAGCAACATAGCTATACCCTGTCTCCACAAAAATAAAAGGGGGGTGGGGGGGAGGAATGCTACTGTGCTTTGTTCCCTGTTTTGGTGACATCTCCTCTGGGCATGGGGTTAAAATTCAGGAGAAATAATGAGGGACAGTGATAAGGGCAGGGCCTGTATTGCCCATGGTTAGTCCCGTCTGAGTCACAGCACACGACCCCACTTACGGGAGGTTGCAAACAACATGGTCCTTCTCTCCCTAGGAAGTTCATCCTCTTTGCTAGAAACCACAATCTGTGCAGGGAGGGTATCTGGATTGAGGGAAGAGCATGAATAAAATTAGATGCAGGAAGAGCCTGAGGTTTAAGAATGGAGCAGCCAGGGGGAAAGAGTGGGAATACTTGCTCAGCAGAATGGAGTGCAGTTTGGGGGTCAGCAGAAGTTTAGGGCAAACCCCCATTCCCAATCAGGTACTAAGGAGCCTTAGCAGGCATTAGAGCCTGACAAACACAGAGTCTAGAGAAGATGAATATGACAATAATGCAAAACTGGAGAGGGAGAAAATGGAGGCAGCAGGACCACTTTTAAAAATTAGGCACAGAGGGCGCCGTGCTCACACCTGTAATCCTAGCACTCTGGGAGGTTGAGCTGGGAGGATCGCTTGAGCTCAGGAGTTTGAGACCAGCCTGAATAAGAGTGAGACCCCGTCTCTACTAAACATAGAAAAATTAGCTGGGCCTGGTAGTGTGCACCAGCTACGTAGGAGACTGAGGCAAGAGGATGGCTTGAGCCCAGGAGTTTGAGGTTGCTGTGAGCTAGGCTGATGCCATTGCACTCTACCCAGGGTGACAGAGTGAAACTCTGTCTCAAAAAAAAACAAAAAACAAATAATTAGACACAAATTCATGACACCTTAGAAATGAGATGAGCCACAGGAAAGATCATTATAAAATAAACAATTATAATTTACAAAAATAATAAATATAAAATAATTTAATTAAAATAGTCAAATAAAATATTTGAAGGATTGGGATACCGGACATGAAGTGAGAGGAGTCATAAGTGACAGCTTCCGAGCTGTGAGATGAGAATAACAGGAAAGCCACCGAGGAAAAGGGGTTAGGTGGGAAAAGAAGCATATTTTGAAGCAACATTCGTTTTCAGCTTTGATGTGTTGAATTAAAGACAACTGCTCAGCATTTACATGAAGTTAATTCTTTAGCATTAGCACCCGGAGAGGCGAGGCCAGAGCTGAAGGCCGGATGGAACAGTGAACCCGACGGGGGCGTGAGGGCAGCGGGAGATGCAGCACACACTGTCGCCAGCACCCACTGCTTGGCAGGAGGGCAGGAAAAGAGAAACCTGAAGGAGATAAGGATGCATGGGGTGCCACAGCTGCTGAGCCACCTCACGCTCCATGTGCTTCTGGGGCCGCCTGGTGTACAGAAGTGACACAGTGAGTCATGAACTAGTTCATTCACCCGCCCCCCAGGTGACTTCCCTCACCCAGGTCCCAGCAACCGAGAAAGAGAGATCTGGTCTTGGATCTCACACTCTTTTGAGAATGTAATACCCACCAGTGTACCCCGGGGCTGTCATGTCCTATCTAGGCTTCCTCAGATTCCACCTCCCTCTCAGAGCACTAGACTCCTGCCCTGTGCAAGGTCCTATTTATCCTCTCTACTCCCAAGCCCAGCGATACCGCCATCAAATCAGAACAGATGCATTTACAAAATGACTAACAGTGCCTAGAGAGGTCACCCACAGAACCACGTGACATTGCTCTTTCAAGGGCCATCCCCAGCTATACCAGGAGAGGTTATCAGCAAAGGAGAGGTAGTTGAGGGCTCAGGGGGTGTCAAATGATAAGCAGAAATTTAGGATAACAAAGACTAGGATTTGAAAGTAGTAGTCTTGGCAATTTTTTTTTTTTTTTTTTGAAACAAGGCTTGACTCTGTTGCCCAGGTTAGAGTGCAGAGGTGTCATCATAGCTCACTGCAACCTCTAGCTCCTGTGCTCAAGAGATCCTCCCACCTTGGCCTCTCAAAGCGCTAGGATTACAGGCGTGAGCCACAGCACTCAGCTAGTCTTGGCAAGTTTTGAGTGTGGTTCCGATACATTGGTGAGGACAAGATGCAAAGGGCATGTTAGCAGCGGTACCAAGCACACGCAGGATGCATGTGAAGCATTCCTTCAAGTGAAGGTGATGGGATGGAAACTAGAGTTCAGCAGGATCAAAATAATGTTAATTTTTTTTAAAAGGGGGCAGCTGAGCCCATGTGAAGGCTGAAGGGAAAAAGTCCACGGCAAGTGAGAGCTGGATTTCCTAAAGATAGGAAATATACTTTGACCACTAAACCAAGGTTGCCAGAGAAGCAGAGAGAGGCCAAATCAGATAAGCTTGAGAAACTGTGGCAAGGCCCATGGATTTGCATTTCTAACAAGCCACCCCAGTAACACGTTATCAGACGCTCCCAAGACCACACTTTTAGCAAAGCTGCCTTCAGGAAGGACACACTGTGGTCCTGTGGGCCAAGTCCAGCCGGCTGCCTATTCTTGTATGGCCCTTGTACTAAGAATGCTTTTTGATGACAGGAAACACTAACTTTGAACTCCAATTAAACAATTTGTTAACTCTCCCCCAAAAGAATCCATTCTTCTCAATAGTAGACCCATATTACCAGAAAAGGGTGTACTGTATACTTATTACTATATTTTGAATTTCATTGATAAAATATTTGTGAAAATTGGTTTTCCCTCTTATTATTTGAGTACTTACATACTACCCTTGATTTGTACTCGTGGTCTGAACTACTGACTATCTGGCCCTTTGCAGAAACAGTTTGCTGACTCCTGCCCTAGAGCCTTGATGAAAAGTAACTGTTGCTCCCGAGACCAAAGAAACACAGGCAGATTCACAGAAAATGAACCACGAGCACACTCCTAGAAAATGATGTGTTAAGGTATACTCAAATTTGGCATATCACCTCTTAATGGTGTGAGTGCTGGAAGATTATCCAGTGCTTTTTATTATTTTGAAAAGGCAAGTTCCTTGACTTCTCACAAATATTTAACATCATAAAGCATTTATAAAGTACAAAGTCTATTGCTAGAAAAAGGCAGGTTGGATATTAACTCTGGGCTTAAGCAGCTTGCATTATTTAAAAAAATACCTATAGTAGAAAGGGAAAGGCCAATTCTCTTGGGCAACACTTACATTTTTAAAGCTTATGAAACTGACTGAAAACTTTCACGGAAATACGCTAACACCCTACTTCAAGGATATTCTCTTCTAAGTCACCAGATGACCATTCGAAATTGCTGAAGAGCAACCTCTTAAGCTGTTGGGCAGGTATTTTAAGCACAGCCATGTGTCAAAAGGAGGTGTCAGAGGCAAAACTTTGGGTAGACCATAATACAAAAGATGAAATTTTTAAATGATGACAATAATACATTCCAGTTTTGTAGAAAACTGACATTGGGCAGGGGGGCCCTCATGTTAATATACTCAAAATATCTTTGATCCTATTTTCTCAAGCTTTTAGATATTGAGACATTTTTCAGACACCCCAAACTGGCTTTATAAATAGTTCTTAGACTAAGGGAACATCCTAGTTATTTTTTAATATACCCTAAGTGATGCATATGCTCTTTATATGGGAGCTTCCATTTGTAACATGTACTTCCAAGAAAAGCAGGAGGAACATCAGCTATAATTTTAATAACAGCTCTCCTGCTCCACATCTCTTTTTGTAAGGGTTGTAAGGAAGGCTCGCCCTGTGCTGACAGTGTTAACGTCGGAGTCCTGTTCGTATAAAGCACTTAAGTTAAAAAAAAATGAAGTAAATATTAATAACTTAATTTGTGAGTATAAAAAAAGCTCCCAGTTAGTTATAAAATATGACATACCAAGTGAACCTGGAGCTGCTTAAATAAGTGTTTTACATTTTCCAGCAGGCTGAACTATGAAAAGCAACAAGAGGACATTCTCCCCCTGGAAGATAATCACTTTTATTGTTGCCAGGTCAAAGATTCAGATTCCATGCAGCAACCTCTGACTAAAGAACAGCAAGTCCTTTCAGGTCAGAAGGTCCAATATGTAGCCCCCTCGGAAGCATGGCATAATGGTCCTAAAATAACAAGCAAACATGTAGCTTTCTTAATTTGCCCTGCTGGGTTCCCGTAATAAGTACTTAACAACTGTAGGCTCTGAGCAGCTCAGCAGACTTCAACAAGACCATTTGCCAGATGATTTAGCAAACAAATTTCCCAGACTCTCACACTTATGTTGAGTGCATAACATTAGAAAACATGCAGGGACTTAAGAGATAATAATAGCAGAGAGGAGTTTTACGAATTAAAAAAAAGAGAACAAGAATGAGAATTTTAAAGTCTAGAGCATTTAAGCAGGTATGCCATATTCTCTTTCCAGAAAGAAGTTCCCAAATGAATACTTAGTAATTCTTGCTATTTTTTTACTCCTTAAGCAAAAAACCTGAAATTGAGTTATTGGGCAGGGACAAAGAATCTGGAATTGACTTCTAGGGAAGGAAGAAAAGAGCAGAAACCACTTTATTTTTGAGGACAAGTAACTGACATTTAGCAAGTACAGAACATGAAAAGTTCTCAGTAAATATTTGTTGAGTGGATGAATCCATGTGTATGACACGGAAGAGGAACAGACACCTTCGCGAAGAATACTGGCAGAATTTAATAAATAATAGGGTTAGGAACTGGGGGGCATTCATAAAGGAATCACTCTCCAGCGTCAGGAATTCAAGGCTCAGACTAGCAAGCAGGAGACATTTTCTTGAATCAGTAAGCAGCCCCCCGGGGCCATAATAAAGTCTCTGAGATGCTTCTAAGTGGGGAGAATTGGGGTGGCAGTAGCACTTACCATTTTAAGAGTTGGAGCAATCCTGAAGCTCAGTGGGAAAAGCAATCATCCCCCCAAACAGGAAAACAAAACTTACAATAGAACAGGGCTGGTCCTCGACAGTCGTGGGCATTATGAGCCCAGGAAACCTGTGCTGAGGAAGGAGGGTAATTACCCATCACATTAGGTTATAGTAAAATTGTACTCTGTTTTCCAAGGCAACGTTTTTAACACTCATGTGGATGTTTGAAATATGAAAAAATTCAAGCAATCATTTTTTTAGATCTTGTGTTAGTTTAACTGATTTTTTTTTCATTTTACAGATTCCTTCTTTCAGTGAATTGTCTAAATTAATGAGTTGCTTTTATGTCTTTTGGCCAGCCTCAACAAAGAATAAAGTACCCCATGGTTGGTAAGAGGCAGTCCACATTTCAAATGTGAAGCTCGACTTCTCACTATTAATTGTCAGTTGGCTTAACTTTTTAATATTCTGCCTAATACACTTTAACTTTGTGCAAGTGTACAAAGGCAGCTTCCTAATCTGCTTTGAGTTGGGAGCATCCCCACCTACTCCAGGGAAACTCCCCAAGCTTCCAAGGTAAAAATTTACACAGGGGGAATATAGCAGTCAAATGTGAGAAGAAGAATTTGCAAATAAATAAATACACAAATAAATAAAACTGTTCATGGAGTTGTCTACTGGAAAACGATGTGCCAAGGGCACAATGAACGAAAAGTGAAGCTTTAGAATGAGCTAAGTTGCCAGATGTAGCACAGTGATTTGGAGAGGCCCAGGGGAACACCCATGAGGAGAAAGGCTGGGTGTAAATCAGTCGTAGAAACGCTCCTCTGCACTTGGGGGGCCCTAAGGAAATCTACTCATGGTGGATCGAGAGCAGGGCGCCAAGGCCCTGGAACCAGCCGTGCTGAGAGAAAGGCATGTCAGACGCACATGGGAGATGGGAGCCAAAGAGACAGAGAAGCTCCAAGTCATGCAAAGACCCAGATTTTTAGAAGTTGTAATGTAAATAGCTCGCGTTAGCGGATAAATAAGTAATATATTTGTTAATTAAATGTAAAGAACCATTAAACTTAGGTGAACTCTTTTAGTTAGGAGAGCAATATTCACAAAGAAAGGAGCAGTTGTAAAATTCATGCGGTTTGGAAGAGGGTGTGAGTAGACACAGGATGGAAGAGTTTGCATTTGGTTTGTTTTAAGCCATGGTCAACATATTCTTTCAGAGTCTGAAGCTTCAGGGGGAATTAAGTTATCTAATGAGCATTTGAGAATTATTCGCAAACTGTATTTTACTGTATTTTACTGTAGATGGGGTTATTTTAAATTCAGAAAAGCTAAAGAGCATGAAGAAGAGTGCAGATCTTCTGGGACTATGAATCAGCTGATCCACAGCTGTTGAAACTGAAAAGTCACAAAGCTTGCTGGGAAACGGAGAACAATGCAGACTCAGTGTTCATGAATATCTTATGTGAAGTTATTTTTCTTAGAAAAGTCTCCGAATGCAGTCTCCAGAGGCAAACATATATATTTTATATACAGAAAGAGTAAAGCTATAGTTTTCATTGAACAGAGTTTCTTTTTAAAAAAAAAAAAATCCTTTATATTTGCATTTCATTATTATTTTTCATGAAAGTGAATTTGACATTTGAATTCTGTATCAGCATCTTAGGAAAAGGTTGTCAGGAATCCGCAAAAGCCATACAATGTGTCTCTTATTAAAATAATGGCCAGGAAGGTAACTGTGTGAACGGAAAGACCATAATGTGTTGACTGTGTTGAGGCATCGAGCAGAACAGATCACGTGACACGACGATGGTGATAGCCTGAGTTGAAACCATACAGTGACTGGGAGACACAGGCGTGTGTGCAGTGTCTGATGAAATTCTGCAAGGAAGCTCAAATGTGATCAGGTATTTACTGCAACTGTATTTTCAAGATAAACTCATTTTGAATTATTCACTCCTCCCTAAAAAAAAAAAAAAATCCACAAAATCTATTATGAATTAGTTTGGAATAAATGTTTTCACAGGTTTTCAACTTGTTGTACCACACACACTTAAAATAATGGTAGTTAACATTCTGAAAACACTCCATCTCTTATCTGAGCCTAAAGATAACACCCTTTCAGTCAGCATTATAAGTAATAACACCATTTGAAAATTTGAAATCTGTCTCAGACGGAGCCCATTATCACCCTCATACTACATCCAGCTATGTCTGGATTCCTTATGTTTTGTCATCATAATGAGGCTAAAAACCCTCATCAGAATCTTTGACTCTTTTCTTTCTTTTGTCCCCCACAGCCAACTAATTACTGTGTCCTGTTGATTTTACCCCTTCATTATCCAGCCCCTCGATCCATTGCTATCGGCATGCGATGCTTCATTAGTGTTTACCCTCGATAGCAACCGCTTCTGAACCACCTCCCCCCTTGAATCCATTTTGCACCTTGGATGAAATTAATTTTCTTGAAACATTTCTCTTTTTTCCTGTCATTCCCCTGCTCTAAAACTTTTAATGACCCCAGGAGGTCTTCTGCACTTCCACCATATTTGGGAGGGAGGCCTAAGGCCATATGCCCGGGCACTGGAGAAATTCAGC
This sequence comes from Cheirogaleus medius, assembly GCA_008086735.1. Lineage (NCBI taxonomy): Eukaryota > Metazoa > Chordata > Mammalia > Primates > Cheirogaleidae > Cheirogaleus > Cheirogaleus medius. The sequence goes on from VBSM01000483.1 coordinate 32,775,975, forward strand.
AGCAGATGTCCTTCCAGAGGGGTTGGGAGGCTGTGCCCATGACGAGGGGCCACCTGCCAAAGATATTCCACTGGAGCAAGAACTGCAGCAAGTCCCTCCAGTGCAGCCCCCAAGCTCCCGTCTCAGACGAGGGAGGGAAGGAGCTAGGAAAGAGGGAAGAGAAAGGCACAGCAAAGCTGGGGAACAAGAGCTCTGAAGAATAACCTCTGCACAGAGCCAAGTCTGTTGGCTTAAACTCCTGGCCCCAGAAACAGGAGCTCAAGTCTCCCAACCGTCTCTGTCATTTATTGACGACCTCAAGATAGCTCTCAGGGCTCCAGAAATCATGAGGCATTCTTTGCCCTCCGTTCTTTGAGAAATCTACTTCTGCCACTTTGGGGACTGGGAAGGAGTAGGGGTTGGAGGAAGCTAACACTTAATCTCTTTCTCTGCAATGGCCTACATTTTTACCATGCTTAGACAAACCTATGTGCTGCCCTGAAGTTGGGGGTGTGAATTTATATTATATAGCAGCTGGGCGGAGGGGATGAAACAAAAGATTCTAGCTGAACCATTTTATAATGATGCCATTGTCTTCCAAAACGTAGGGAAGTCATGTAGGCTTTCCACCCATCCTCTTCCTCAAGCCCTCTTGATCTTTCCCCATGTTGCCCAGCCCCTAGGCACCCAGGCTGGATGTGCCACCTGCACTTCCTGTCTGCCTGCCTGGCTGTGGGCTCGGTTTAGTCCCTGGGCATTCTCTCTCAGTCACCTTCGGTGTTCCATGCTGCTACCAGCAGCAGGCTCCACTGTGCCCCACTCCCAGGCAGAGTTGGGGCACAAGTAAGGAGAAGAGTTGGACCCTTAGATAAAAAAAAGTGCAATTCACACATCCTAATTGTGCATTCAAAATTCACCAGGAACTTCCATCCCCTTTTTTAGAATTCTGGTTCCCTCTTTACCCCCTCATGTACCCAAGTTCCTATTAAATAGAGCTATAAACCTCCCATGCTTTCAAATTCAACTGGAACACGTGCTGGATCTGATTTCACTTTTAACCCACCCTATTGGCACAGAGAATAGCATAGACACTTGTTTCATTTAGTGAATGAATGAATGAATGAATGTGCTTCCCACATACCAAGTGTTTTTGTTTACATATTGCAAGTAGTGGTACAATTTGTTTTCTATGATTATAAAAGAGCTTCGGAGACTCTGTAGATAAAGCATTCCATGCTGGCTGTTCCACCAAATGCCTTAAAATGCAAAGTTATCTTTCTATCTTCTAAAAGACCCTTGAGCACTTTCACAAAATTTTAGTACTTAAATAAGTAAGACAGTATACCTAACATTGACAAACCTAATTCCTTGTTTTGTTCTTCAGAGGCACTCTGAGAGTTCTGAAATGTATCGGATTTAAAGAGCCCTGTGATGAGATGCATTGCTGTGTCCTTATTTCTCACCTAGGGAGTGCTTCCAGGAGCTCTCTCCTTTCCAGACTCTCAACCCCTGCCCTGGGAATGATTTTAGACCCTCCCTTCCTCCCTTCCGCCCCTGTTGGCCAGCTGCTGCAACCCCCCATCTCCTTGGGTCCTTCCTTTGGTCCCCAAGGGGCCCCACGCCTCAGCTCCAGAGCACTTGCTCACGACCCTTACCCCAACGTCCTCTTTTGAATAAGCATCTCTGGTTGACCTCAGCCTCTCCCTCCTACACAGCCCTGGAATGTTTACCCTGCTCTTGCGGATCCTGTTCTGTCAAACAGCATCAGTCAGGCCTATGTCTCAGTAATGTCAATCTTAATTGAAAATGTGTCAGTGTTACCAACATAAACACCGAGATAGCTTAATTCAGCTCCATTGTTATCAGTTAACTGTTCGTTTTTCCTTGGAAACTGGAGTTGGCATTTTACTCCCCCAACCCCCACAGAAAGTTAAAATGAATACAGATTTAAAAGGTTCCATACAGCCTCCAAATGAGAGAGCTTGTGATTTACCTTGACTAATGTACTATTTGGTTATTTAAAGTTCTGGCTGTCTTCTTCTTTAACTATAAAAGGAACTCTAGTTTCTAAAGTCGTTTATCTCCTTGGCTGGTTCTGTTTGTAGGGACTGCTCGTTACATAGCGATTGACATCACTATACAAATTCGGGAAACTGGAAGGAACAGTTTGCATTTTTAATTGTTCTCTATCAGTCTGCTTGTATGCTTCTAATCTTCCATGCCAGGAGCTAATTTTCTATAATCTGTGTTCTTCCTTATAGGCTAGGCACAGAGTACAAAAAAAGAGCATCCTTCTGTAGAGAATAACTTAGCCAAGGACACTGTGCTCCATCTTTATGATGAAATACATATTCCCCATTAAAAGGCAAATCTGTCATTTTAAAAGGTTGAATTGGATGTACTTTAAAAATAATTCCAGCTGGTTAAATTGAGAGCATTGAAAAAAAAAAGCTCAATAAGAATGTTCTCTTGGTCTGTAGTATTTTCATTTTTCAGAAGTGTGAATTGGATATATTTTCTTTTACTTTAAACCCTTTATTCTCAGCATTTGATTCTGAGTTAGTGAAATAAGTTTTAAAGATGAATTGGGTTCAATAATACTACTTCTAATACTTAAAGTTTCTATTTCAGTACTATTATTTCTAGCAAAAAAAAATGTCTCATTTGAGCTGATCCTTTTTCTATGGTTATGCAAGAAATGTTCATATTTTCCTATGTTGTTCTGACCTATACGCATCATTTCTAGACCTTTGATAGCTCTTCCTTTGAAACTATTGTCTAATACAATTTTTTCATAAACTAACAAATTATATCCTAGTAAAACCCAAGCAAAGTATACCTTAAAATATGCACCGATGTTCCATAAAAGCCATCTATGTTTACATATATATAGTACTATACATCCAGTGACTTAAGATTTGTACCTGGATTTTCCCACCTCTAGTAGACCTGAATGCTGAGCTATTATTTTTTCAAATAACACAAGCAGAAACACACACCTTCCCACTAGTCCATTTTCAACTCATTTAAATTTTGTCTATGCAAGTTTAATTCTCCTCACTAACCACCAATGATTTTTGCTTCTAAGATATTGAATAATGAAATGTGCAATGTTTCTTCAGGTATAGTCCTGATCAACCACCATCGTTCACCACATTGGTGCTTTCTAGGTTTATGGCAATGTTTCTACTGGCTAGCTTTCTCAGCTGTGTCCCAACACTGTCTAAACTATACTTAAATCTTTTGTTCAAATCTTACTAATATACACTTACTAATACACACTTATGAGACACAAGCAGAAGTAGGCAAGAGCCCATCATCTTCACATGTTAAGAACTTTTCGTGCTTATGATTTGACTTTGGCTTCTTCCTAAGAGAAGAATTCCCAATCTCCTCTTTCATCTGGCTTCTTCCTCATTTCCACTTGTACCTTTACAATACATCAGATCATGGTTTTATACCTCTTCCAAATGGTATTTTTGTCACTATTTCTTTCTTCCCCCTGCTCTGTCCTTCATCTCTGGGTCTTCCAACTCTTTGCAGCCCAGGCCTGACCTAGAAACTGAAAACATCCCCACCTCTGACCCTGCACCACCTGACACCACTTCTCTGTTGCTTGCACCCATTCCCCTTGCCATTGACTTTACTTGCCACAGCCCAGGGGCATAAGTCATTTTAGTTTTGTGATATTTTTCCTTCCCCTTCTCACCAAAGTAGCAGACCATCAGCAACAAGCCTTCACAGTTTACACCCATACCTGAAAGGGCTGGCTGGATCCTAAGGTCAATCCAGTGCCCACATGACTGGCCTGACTGGCCTGTCTTGCTCGTACACCCCACCAAGGCATGCCTCTGTCTCAGTGACTTGAGTTCACCTAGCTCCTCACCTTATCCCCAAGGGCCTCCTCCCTCAGTGAAAGTAATCTGATTACCTGATTAAAGCAATACACTACAGGCTAAGGTGTAAATAACTGATAAACTAAGCCATTGCTACAGGAATTCCTCTGGGGAGGGAGTTATGCAAATGACTGTACTCTGCAGAGTGCTCAGGGAAGGTATTGTGGATAGGGTGAACATCCTGGGGTCAAGAGCCTACTCCAGTCCTGCCCACTGATTCCTATCTCCAGGCTGACCAGGACAATAGGGTTCACAAACCAATGCTGCACTTCTGAGAAGCTGTGCACTCCTCTTAAAAGGGCACTCCGATTATGTACAACTAGGTAGCTGCTCTAAATCTGTTAGATTAAATAATTAAACTAAGTTATCGTCACTATTTAAACCATTTATATGCAAAAGATACTTGCTCTTACCACAGTACCCATAGAGGGCCCTTTACACATTTTTTTTCTTTTTGTATTATTAAGCTGCAACTTATTATTTCCCCATGCAATACCATGGTGGGATAATTATTTATTGAGTATTTATTAAGTAATTAAAGCAGTAGTTTGGAAACTTTTTTTTTGTCCTCTGAATAATATCCTCTTGTGGCAAAATGAACTCTTAGGCGAAAAGAAAAAAAGCAGAACTTCTTTTGTTGAACTGGGAGTGCAGCCCCCAGAATACAACTGGCTGTTCCCTATTCCAGAGCCCTCCATAGCTAGGGGGGGTCATGATGGCATAGTTTTCAACCCACTGCTATAGAAAATACTGAATAGCAAGAGTATTAACCCCAAGCCTTGACTTCAGAAGTGAACAATTTACGTAGAAAAATCAAGCTAACAAATGTTAAACACGGAACGCCTACTACAGTGTAACTCTTAAAAATCTTGTAGCAAACAAAAATAATAAAAACAGAGCTGATTAGTTGTACAGGAAATAGATTCACAAAACAAAAAGTAGTATATTCACCAAAAAAAAAAAAAAAAAGTAGTAGTAGGTAGAACCAGAAAACTGCTAGAAGGAGTTCAGATTGTTAAATTGTGGCATGCTGACACTAATGGAAAAAGCAGTTCTGAGGATGGGGGAAAAATGAGGGAAGGTAGAGAAGGTTAGAAAGAACGTCTTTGAGGAGTCAGGTCTTGAGTTCCTTTGCATTTGAAAAATGAATTTCATGAGAACAGCAGAAGAAGTGCAAAGGCCCAGGACAAGTAGGTTTAGTTGGAAGGGAACGATATTCTATAGGTTTTTGGTTTTGGTACAGAGATGTGAAACTAACAGGGTATGACTGTCTTAAAAATGTCATGGTATGTTCCTTTCAAATGTGTGGGAAATGATACAAATAAGAAAAAGAAAAAAATGTCCTTAATGATCACAGCTTTTCTTGTAGCAGCATAGGCAAAAGGAACTACTAGAAGTCTATGGAATCAGGCACAGGTTGTCTATTCATTTTGCACGATCAGCCCTAGTCACTTCATTACACCTGAGCACTCAAGTCCAGATGATGCTTCCCAACCAGAGAGCACGATGACAGTGAAAACAGAGATGGAGAATGCCAAGAGCCTAGTGTCAGGGACCAGGATTACCTCCTGCCATCCCAGAACTTGCTCATGTTGACCCTGGACAAGAGGCTCATCCTTCCTATCGGGCTTATTTCCTGCCTTTCCGATGAGGTCTGGCAATGGTGAGTTACTAACCTTCTGAACTAGTGATCCCACACTGATTTTCTGAATGCTACACTTTCAATTTGTCCTCATCCTGGACATGCTACAGTTCTTCCTGAGCCATCAGAACGTTACATCTAGTGAATAGATGATTTTTAGCAACTCGAGCCAAAAAGCTTTTCCATTGGCTCTGATCCCAAGGAGAAGAGACATGGGGAAAAGGGGGTGCGCTGCCTACCTCAGCCCAAGCAGATTCACTCCTCGGAGGGGATGGCATGGGAGTGAAAGAACTCTCTTCCAGTGGTGTCTTGCAGAGAGAATTCTTAGGAGACTCCAAGCAGCGAGACACTAGGGAAAGAGAGCCCAAAGAGAACTGTTAGCTCCTTTCAGAAGCTCAATCCAAGATAAGTTCTCTTTCTAGGGCAGTTAATCTTGGCCCTGAAAAGAAGTTGCCAGAAGGGTTATTGATTTCAAAGCTACAAGCTGCTTGCAGGAGTTGAGGTCTAGCCAGGGCCTCGGGTAGATTTTCAAGGTTAGAGAGGTTTTTTGTTTTTTTTTTTTTCTGAGAATATAATGGAAGGCCATGATTTCCTTCATAAATAGTAATAGTGTTTGAAAGTTACGTGAGTTAACGTTTATAACATATGCAAATCTTTTATTTTTGGCATTTGAATTTCTTTTTAAATGTCTTTACATAGCATATTGACAAATTAATTTAGGGTTATGATTAGTAATTAATATTCAGAGTGTAGTGAAGCTGTATGTATACTGTGATTTCTAGATTTTTTTTTTGAAGTATCTTTTAAAAAGCCATGCTTTAGTGTGGAATTGCACTTTAAAATATTCTCCCTCATTCACTTTAAAGGGCCAGAGGGACCAGCTGACACCAGCAACCAAGGCCTGCCCTAGACATACGTGGTAGTGTGGACCCAAGGCACTTTCCATGGGGCTTTCTTTACAAATCAAACCTCTCTGAGAGATGGCAAATGCCATAAAAGGGATTCATTATAGGTTTCTCATCTTAGAATGACCCCATCAAAAAGGGACAAAATTTCTCCTACATGGCTTGCTTGAATAAAACTATTATAAGGAAGGCCTTCTGAATACGTATGTGTGTGTGCGATTGCATTGGTCACTTATTTTATTTCATCTGCCTTGCAGTTATAATTACAGTCTGAAGTGACCCTAACTATTATGTCTGAAGACTTTCATGGTAGAAAATAAATTCCATCACAACAAAAAACTTTTAGAAAAAAAACATGCATAACCAGTGTAACCTTTAAAGGTCACTCAGGAGCTAAAAATCTTTATTTGAATGCATTATGAAATCAATGAAACCTTTGGTTAAGATTCATGTAATTATAAATAACACAGAAGACCACGAGGAGAAAAAAACGTTCGTCATAAATCTTTCATAACTTCTGAAACTTCACTTCTCGCCATCACATGGTTACATTTTCCACACCCAAGAAAGACTATTGTACCATTGCAGAGTATTTAGTCTGGCTGGCTGGCATGCTGCCTAAGCTTTTATGAGTTAAAAAAAGATCATATAATCTGTCTTTTGATATTTTGGTTCATGTTTTTCAGCATGCTTGTATCTTTGCCAAGGAATGCATATTGAGTCAAAATCCTCATCTTAACAAGCATCGTGGAAGAAGCTATAGGTAAACTAAAAGCATTGGGGGTGAAAAGAACATTTTTCTTTTTCTCAAAAGATCTACCAAGTCCCAGTTTCAGAATATATTCTGGTAACTCTACAAATTCCATAATGTAAATACTGATGGTTGGGCAACGAACGTGCATCGGGATACATCAGCACGAGTGCCACAGTGATTTTCAGCGGCTTTCAGTTTAGTTACCAATCAGAAGGATCACTTAACAATTCTGCTCAGAAACAACGAGGACAAAAAGCAGCTCGGATCAAGGATACCGTTTGATTTGCCTGCACTAATAAGTGCCATAAATTATTTAAGTAACTTCAAAGTCTTGAAACTGGTGAAGTACACCAGGGCAAAAGTAGAATTTGTTTGTTTATTATCAATTATTTACACAGTATGTTTTACAGCATCAGATGTGTAGAAAAAGGCATAATCCTGAGGAATGGTGTACAATAAAAAGTATACTGTGTTAATTCCAGTGAAAGCTTAACGCAGGCCATCAAGTTGTGGAGGCCATTTGATGCAGTATTTATAAATGTTTCAGTAACAATCTCCATAATACCTAACTCTAAAAAGCATTCTGAAATATACATCTATTTATACGTAGGTAAGTGAGAATCCATGAACACACAATTTCTTGCATAACGATCATAAAAGCATTTCAGATCTATGATAAAATGGTGACTCCAGAATAAAACCTGATTCTTGCTCAACTAATAACATCTTTGTAACACAGGGTCACACAAAATAGATGAATCAAATCCACATCTATCCAAATAGGTCAGCCAAAAAATAAACATGTCAATCTTTTTAATCAAGCCAGCACTTCAAATCTAATGTAGTAATTATAGATGAAAATGCTGTTCAGATTAAGAGCTACACCCCTGGGATGCACGGAATGTGTGCCAGACGCTATTGTTTTTTCATGTGCCTCCGGTCAAATGTGGTAAACTTCACACTTTTAACCAGTGCTGTTTGTAATAGATTGAATGAAACAGGTCTACAAAAGGACCAATAAATGTAAAGACTGGAGAGAATTAGAGAGGCTCACAGACTTGTACCTATTGTCTGGGAGAATTAGATGTCAGTTTGAGTATTCTAACTCTGACAAAGGTTTCCGAGCTTTAATTTACTAGAACATATAATGGGCAAAGGAGAGGCTGGGAAACATAATCAGTCTGAATACATTATTTAACAAATACTTTAATGAATGTTACACACATTTTTTACACTCCTGACATATTCTCCCCATTCATTTTTCAGAACCTTGTTTATCAATGGAACACACTTTTCTAAAACAGTATCCTCCTAAGGTTCCTTAAATTCCAAACCCATGATGGTACACTTAATGCCAAATAATGCACTTGTGGGAACAGATGATGCTTACCTTAATGTCATGATGAAAGAAATACTGGAAACCTTATTGCTGAAGTTCAGCAAAGTAAAGGAAATACAATAATGATAGGAGGATTACGTGAGTAATTCCTGGTGCAGCACATATGCCTAAATAGAACAAGATTTCACAGGAATTCTCATCCAGTCTTTATTTTTCTAACAGCAGAGAGAAGTTTAGGAAAGCTTTGTGGCTGGCATACAGAAGAAAGATCCAGGCCTTTTTATTTATTTACTTATTTTTTACCCAAATCCGTGGACTTAACTGTGCTTAACTCACAAAGCAGTTGTTCAGCCCTTATACACACACCAGATGCAATTTAGATAGGTTGCATCCCCCACACTTATCTTGGGAAAGGAGAAAACATTCCATTAATCAAAACTAATGCATAAACACCCTTGGGAATAAATGGAAACCACATTGCAAAGTGAGAATTAGTGTATTCTATAAAACATGAAAGAATGACATATCAGAAATCTAGCCAAAGTATCCAAATAATAATCAACACGTTGCAGGCCAAACATTATTTGAGTCCCTGTTGACTTTCACTGTATGTTGGTTAGTATTGAAAGGCACAAATCTCACTGAAGTAAACAGCCCTCTCTGATATTGCACAGTGCTCAAACCTGACTTCCAGCAAATACATCAACAAACCAATCAATAAATAAATACTTAAAGAAGTGCCAAAGAGCCATAAATTTGAAAGGGCAGTGGGAGTTACAAAGACGGTCCTTGTCTTCAAAGAGTTTACAATCTAACGAAATTGGGTCAAAAACTGTTTATGTAAAGAGCCAGATAGTAATTATGCTTTGTGGGTTACACAGGCTCCGTCGTCAACTGTTCAATTCTGCCATAGAGGCACAAAAACAGCCACAACAAATGAGCATGGCTGTGCTCCAATAAAACTATTTATGGACACAAATTTTAATTCCATATAATTTTCCCATGTCATGAAAAATTTTTCTTGTAATTTCTTTCCATCTATTTAAAAGTGTAAAAATCATCCTTAGTGTGCAGGCCATACAAATACAGGTGGCAGGTCTGATTTGACCTGTGGGTCATAATTTGCTGAATCTTGTTCTAAAACAATAATTATGTAATAAATAATCAGAATGACGTCTTGGTTCATACAATCATAAAATTAAAATTATAACAAATCGGTGGTGCAAAAGACATTAGACATAGTCTCTAATCTAAAACACAGTTACAATTTAGTGGAAGATAACTCAATTATTCCAGCTGCAACATTGAAATGAAATCCCAACACAAAAAGGGTTTGGGATCTCTGGCTTACAACAGAGGCCCTGTCACATGGTAAGAGTATTCAGGGTGAAATTCAGTATGGAAGGCTGGAAATCTATGTTGATTTCAACAGAAATTGTGAAGCATTTATTGGTAAATATGACATAACGGTAAACTAGCAGGCACTGCTCCTAACATCTAGGTTCTAATTATCCTGGCAGGATAAAAAAAAAAATTCTAGAAAAATTAACTGCACTAAGTTTACTGAGATATAACATGTGCTTTGTAAAGGGAAGGAAGGAGAATTTCCAATGGAATGGATGATTTGTCATGACACTTTAAGGAAGGCAGCATCTGAGATTGTCTAGTAATCATGGGTGCACTTGGCTGGAAATGGCAAAAAGGGTTATTATAAGCAGAGGAGAGAGCACAAGAAAAGGCAAAAAAGTGGGAAACACACATTCCCAGGGGTCAAGGAGAACCTCAGAGTAGCTCAAGGGATGAGCTGATAGCAGACAAGGAATAAGGATAGATTCATATTAAAAAAGACTTTGAATGCTACCCTAAAAAATGTGGACTCAATTTTTATGTAAAGGAATGTCAAAAATTACAAGCTCTTATTATACAAATGAAATTCCAGTAAAGCTGAAGTCTTTATCATCCAAGTTCAATACTTCTCTAATCACAAAATGAACATTTTCATAAAATAATTTCAAACCCTACATTTATTTCTAAAATCGTTCTGCCACTGCTCCGAATAAAAATCAACTTGGAAATGCAAATCAAAACTGCAATGAGATATCACTTATCTCCGGTAAGAATGG
>VBSM01000483.1:32791072-32803800 GCA_008086735.1 Cheirogaleus medius
AAAAAAAAAAAAAAAAAAAAAAAAAAAACATATGAGAAGTTATTGTTTTATAACAGGTAAATTTTATAAAAGGAAGAATTTAAACAATGTATATGTTTTAAATTATTATATATCAATTTCATCCAAATAGTTTTTCTCTTGTACTCCTAAACCTGCTAACTTTCCCTACATTTTAACAATTACTGACAAAAAGTTAATGTGAGTATGTGTTTCATCTCCTATGGACTGTCTATACACACACATACACACAAGCTTGGGTGTGCACACACATATAGGAAATTGAAAACATGAAAAAATCATTTTAATACTTGAGGTCAAAAACACCATCTAGCAAAGAGAATTTTTCTTTTCTTTTAATTAATTGTGTAATTGTCCCATTTCAGCTTCCACACATACAAAGGAAGCCTAACTATGTGCTTATAATAGTTGAGGCTAGAATCCATCACTTTAATTATCTCACAATAAGCAAGAAAAATCTAATGTTTTGGAAAATGTAGCTTTCTTAATAGAAAAGCAGATTTTAAAGGCATTTTCATTTTCAAAACAAGCTGGACATCCTATCATCAAGTTTTTGTATTTTCTATATACAACTGGTATTTCATTTTGAATTACTTGAGCACATTGCAAAGTGTATGCACTGTAACAAGAGGTCAAGTTTCACTCAGTGAATCGATTCAATATAAGAAGCAGAAATTTCCACAGAGGGAAGGAAATTGCCTTAAAGTCAGTTGGTATCATTTTGTTTCAGCTTCTTGCTCAGAGTGGTGGGGCCAACTGCATACAGTGCTCTGTGCTACTTTGAAGAGCACAAGGCTTGAAGGGCTGTTAGAAAGAGTAATGATGGAATTATAACTGACGAGCTCTGTCTGGTGAGACTACTCAGAAAAGACTAACAAGATAGCAATGGCTACAAGGCCTTTGTTGTCTAGGTAAGAATGAATTTTTTTTTCTTTTTGAGTTCCTCGCTCAAATGCTGACCTTAAATTCAGAAAAGCCAAAGATTCAGTGTGACTCACACTGCCTTTGATCAGATTCCCAATCTAGTCTAAATAACAGATCATTGTAAAGAATATGTAAAACAGTTTCTGTTCAAACAGTGATAAGTGTTTGAAAAGAATGCTCTGTTTATGCTATAGTGCCATCAACTAAAAACTTTGTTCAATTGCTGATCAGAAGCCAGAGATGTCACTGAAGTTAATGGAACTGAGAAAATAGGTTACATTGCTTGGATGACTACATAGATAAAAGGAAGTAAATGAGATGATTTTAAGACTGATGGAAGATACCCCAAGCCATATTTGCCATCCTTTCTTTGACAGCTTCTGTCCTCCTTCCAAAAATCTGAATAGATGTTTTTCACATGATTAGAACAAAATAATTTTAGCTCAAGAACGAAAAGAGACTACTCATTCTACTCATGAAGACCACATAATTTCTTCTCTGTAAGGATTAGCTAGGTGGTTCTATCTATACCTCCTCCAAAAGAAGACAAAAAATACTGGGTTATATATATGACAAATAATCGAAATAAGCTGGCTATGTTTATCCTGAAAAGGTTTGGTTAAATTTTAAAACACACTTTAATTTTTTCAGTCACTAAACATTTGCATTACAGTAATAAGAAATCCACTTTTTTCAAAAATAGTATTCAACCATGCATCTCATGCATCCCTTTATAATTATATTTTTGCTATCATCAAGTATATTTTATTAAGTGTTTATGTCTGTGATGCAATGGCAATTTTTAGAGATTGTTGGTGCTTTCATATGATTTTATCTTGTTTCTACAACAAATTGTAAACTCTTTAAAGAAAGAAACATCCCATGTAACTCTCCAGAGGCCCAGTAGAGTGATTTGCATACTCAATAAAAGGATTTGATTAACTTCTATTCCAGAAATTTCAGTCTTAGAAACCTAGAGGTCTACTGGGAATGAACTTGTAATAACCTTCTAGTACAGCCTGCTCAAAAATCTTTGTTGTACAAAAATATTCTGCTTGTCTAACCTAAAGCATTCTTGCTGTAATTTCAAACCAGCTTTTATAGTATTGAACTTTTTGAAGTTGAAGAGTCAAACTGCTGGTCAGCATTTTACAAAATTTATAAAACATTTCTTTTGGAATAACAAAACAGACAGAACTACCACTTTCTTTATCGAGATGAAAACATATAAGTATTGGGTTTTTTATATAAACATAGCAAACACCATTTGTAGTTTTAATATAGAATATATTTTAACTTTACTAAACTCAGACATTTGAGGATACTCATAAGTTTGTTATTTATTCCTCACTAAAGACTAGAATGTAAAAGACCAAGTAAGCTAGAGTACTATAAAAAAATAAAAAATAAATATGTAAAATAAATCTAGGTGGTATTAATTTAATACGATCAGATAAGGTTAGCTGCTTTTTCAGAAATAACTCTCACAATTTTGGCATGCTTCTACTTGGGACAGTTCTGTAAATATGCACATGGTTCAGAACATGGTAAAAATGAAAATGCTGATAAAAAATGGACATATGTTATCTGGTCTCTCAGTATGTTAAACTTTAGCTGAAATAACTAGAAAAGAAGGAAAGGAAATTATCCTTCCCCAATTCATTCCTTATCATTCTCGGAGACTTCCTTTGAGTTCTTGGGACTAGAAATTATTTCCACCAAAGTAGTCCTTGGTCCCACAACTGCATATGAATGAATCATAATCAAGGTCCTTTCCTCAAGCAAGAAATATGGACAAGGCCCTCTATCTCCTGCCTCTTTGAGCATGAAAGCATGGAATCCTTTAATAACTGGTTCAAAACAGGGTGGCATTTTCTGGGTGGGTTTTGTGTTAAGGTAGCCTTCAATATTTCTCAGGAAATTCTAGTTTCTTCTAAAATGCAGTTCTAATCTTTAAAAACCTACTTTCACCCTTAATTTTCTGCAACTCCGTAATTTTTCAGTTGTTAATATAAGTTAACTGTTCATCAAGTTTCTTCTAATATTCTCATCAAGTTGATGGATATTTCTCCTAATCAGAATAAAGATTTTGTCCTATAAACATATTCTTTTTGCCCATTTTATCTTATTTTTCTATGTTTTGCAAAAATTAACCAAGTAGTTAATTCAAATTCCACATTCCAGAAAGGGCTTGTCCTGAGTCTCTCTTAGCTAATCATAACAGATTATTGGTATGCCAAATTTAAATTTTATTGCATGGTTGTTTGCAATGTTTGGATAATTATAAAAATCAGCGATATTTAAAATATTAACAACTAATAATGTGCCTTATAGGTTCTTTCTACACATATAATCTTCCTTCATCCTTCCAATAATCCTAGGAGGCAGGCATTTTACAGGGGTGGAGACTGAGGCTCATTGAAGTTACCTGCCTAAGAACACAAAATGTTAACTAGTAGAGCTTAGCTGAGAATCCAGGGGGTCTAGGTTCAAAGTTATAGCCTTAAATATCACTGCTTTAGTAGGCAAGCTCACACTTTGTAATTTGAAATAAATTAAATCAACAAGAAATGCATATAATATTATAAATCATTCTCTAACTGTACCTGTACCTGAACCATTACAAGGTCTTCCCATAACAAAATATTCTATTAGGGCAATCTTATTTTTAGTAATCATTCATTTTTTCATTTAGTACCCTTATCTTACCTCCTGGATCCTTTAATGAGACCAAAAAATCCATGCCTTCATGTTTTATGTACTTTATTACTCTGAACTTATTCTTCCCTTCATACAGGACAAAGTTTGGTATTTAAAAGCTCAAGCTTAGAAATAAGTGATCAATAGATATTAACATTTTAATTGGGAGTAGTTCATTCACCCAAAATAGGGATGAAATTTTATTGGTATAAGTTAGGCATCACAGAATAATAGAAGAGATTCTTAAAGGAAGGATTTGCCCTTCAAATGATATCATATTTAAAAAAAAAAAAAAACCTGCCTTTTGTTGAAACCAAGTCTGAAATTTCCTTACTCTTTCTCATTGCTCATCTAGGAGGGCATGACCTCCCAATTGGATAGTGCAATATTTTCTATCAGCAATAATTCCCCAAAAGAAGAAAGTGAATTGTATAACTGTATGTTAGGATTTCCTTCTATCAGTCAGAAAACTGTTTACATCCTAAGCATATGCACATGAGCTCAATGATTTCTGTTTTAAAGTCTAAGGACATGCTACCTGTTAAATTCTTTCAAAATCAAAACTAAAAACAACCAAATTTTAAAAACAAACAGAACATTAGCCAGAAACAGTGGAATATTTACAACTGATTTATTTTTCATAAAATATGATTGGTGATTGATTATGCATTATACTACAATTTTATAATTAAAGCAATGCTGAAGATAAATAACCTGACACAATATGATCCATATATTGTAAACACTCATCTTGGATTTACCAAGGTGTTTGACACATAAATGAAGTAAGTCTTAACCAAACTGACCAATTAGCTCTGCTGAAAATAAGTAACATTTTTTTTTTCAAGTAAACAATTACCACAGGGTCAAACTATTAGAATTTTATATTATGGAATTTCCTTCCGGAATATTACATTCTGCCACTTTACATTTTTCTTAACAGGTTTGATTAACTTTATAAAAAGGTGGTCAAATACTGAGCATATTAGAGGTTTGGTTTTGATCTCCTCACTAATACTGGTTTTGTTAAAAAGCTGAGCTCTGTGGCTCCCGCAGAGAAAAAAGAGGAAAACAATTAAAGACTCCCACAGGAGGGCCTCATCTTTCAGCTAAAGATTTGGAGAACATTCTCATTCATATCCAGTCACAGTCAAATGCTTTTTAAGGGTGTTAGTTTAGTGAGCCATAGCAGGGCTTTGGTTTTCCATTATTTCTTATTGTTAGGTTCAAGGTTCAAGGGGAATAGTAAAGGAAGGAATGAAACAGTCCTGATTAGTTTATGTATACAGAATAGCTGATTGTAATTCCTAAGAAAGTTGTTTCATTCTTAATGTTTATTAGTTCATTTGGTTGCTGGTTTTTGATTTGTTGCACAAAGCAGGCTTGTATGTCCACGTAGGTAAAAAAAGCTACGCTATTGCTACTGAAATTTTTAAAAACTCATTCTAAAGTCAGGTGACAGCCAGAAAGCAAATATATATACGCATATATGTATATATGTAAAATAAAATAAAACAAAATAAAAATTAATGAATTGATGTGATTTATTAAGGGGAAGAGCAATGCGTTTTTTTCTTTTTAATGAAAGAAAGTAAAATTGTTACTTAACAAATGTAGTTCTACTAAGAGTACTTTTGAAAAAAATGCCAAAAAAATTATCAACGAAGAACAATAAAAAATAATTTATATTTTTACATGCATACTGAATAAAATTGAATTTAAAAAGGCCTGGACATTTATTCATACAAACTAACTTTATGAAACTTAACCAACTTAAAGAAGTATAAAAATGCTCTACTTTATAATAACATATTAAGATGAATTTAAGGTAAATGGCAAGATTTAATCACTGTATAAATGTATGCTAAAGAAAGATGTCAAAGAAATATTTTAAAAAGATAACTAAAGTGTAACAGCAGATAAACATCACATTAACTCTAGGGGAAAACAGAGGCAACTAATGGAGACACAAGGGTGGGATTATCATTCTCCATATATATGTAACTAAATATCAATATTTTCAAGTTCAAGTCATTTAGTAAAACCCAAAGAAAAACAAGTGTTAAAATGTTATGAATGAAAATAAACTTTCCAAAGCAGCATTTTCCTAATTCAAAGTTCACATTAAGGAAAGGATCCTTCTTTTTTTTTGGCCCTGAAAGTAGGTTTTATTTAAATTTCTAGTGTGCGTGCAACTGCAACTATTAAGGACTTCAGTACTACAAATACTTAAGTAAATACTTAAAACAAGCTGTAATTTAGCAAAGTGGATTCCTGCTCATAATACAAAGCCAAAACTATCTAACCTTCTAAGGGAAGAACACAAAAGTAGATCTGAATGTGAGGTCTGAAAAAAATGACAAAGGTTAGCGGTTTTTTTTTTCCACTAAGCCACAAACATACTCAAAAGTCATGTAAAAGTTTAAAATGAAAGAAAACATCTTATCGTATAACATTAAATTTGACTAACTATATTTTAAAAATAACCAATATTGAGAAGACAAAGATCACATTGAAAAACTTTATATTTCACACATACACATATACATACAAGCATGCTTTTTGAACTTGAAAGTTGAATCGAAGGATTAAGTAAAAATGTATTCTGTGAAAAGGAAATGACAGTTTTGGAGCAGAGATTACCTTGAGGCTTGCAATACTTTTGTTGCTCTGTTATATAAATTATAGTATATTTTATAAGACTTAAATGTTTAATAGATGTATTGATTTTTAAAAATTTCTTGTTCTGATATATATTGTTATAAAGTATACAGTAGTTATTCCTAAATTGCCTTTAAGAATACAGCAGTTGAATTAAGAAATGCCACTACAGTACTTTTTTTCATTCTAGCAGTGGGAGAGAGGGATATTTTAAAATTAATTCAATGAAACAAACAAGACTATCCGCTGCTGACTCAATCTGGTTTGGGTTCATCTCGGCCATACATTCCAAGTGCGTTTAAATGAACAGGCATTATGTAAATAGGCATTGCTAAATAAAAGGCAGCTCTCTTGTATTAATCCAAAGCCTGGGGTGCTTTTAGAGCAGGCTGGAGACAATCCCAGACACCTGGCTTTTGAAAGACCACCAAGGGAATCAGTACAAGGGGTCCTTAAAAGCATTTTGAAATTAAATCTAATTTAAATACAAGATTTAGATATGTTTTGCTCAGCAATTTTTACAATTTACTTTAGTTATTTAATACAAAAATTCTCACCTTAAAGATAATCCACTGTTCTTCAGTCAGCCAATACATAAGAATTAAAATCATATAAAGGACTCAGTTGAAAACAACTGATTTCACTTATTCTAAAATATATACTGTGGCACATTTCCATCATCCCAATATTGATTTTTGCTTTTAAATATTTGGAATTGAAAATTTACAGGTGTATTAGAGGAAGTAATATAACTGCATCACCTGTTTAAGGAGCTGATATACAGAAATTAACTAGAAAAAATTTTAGAATACCTAAATGGTCCCGGGTAAAATACATAGCCATAAATGTTTGGGAAAAGTTGGAAGACTCAAAAACAATATAAGAAAATGATTATGAAGTTGTTTTGTGTTTTTTTTTTTTTTTAGAAATAATTAGGTAATGAGTTCAACTTAATGTTTTCAAACTAATATATTCCATAGCTAACAAAATTACTGTTATTAATTTAGAAGGGATACACACATATTATGAGAAATTATAAGACCTGAAACAAGAGAAATCCTGAGCATGCAAGACATGGATTTTATGCAATGTTAGTATGTACATTTGTAGTTTCATATTTCTTTAATTCTATTAAACTCGTCCATGGGGGTTGGCTACTGTCACATTGTTTGAATCACTACAAAAGCCACCGAGAAGATCAACAGTGTTGGGAAGGTAATGATCTTTCACTGGCCTCTCAGGAGCTGGTTGTAAAATTTATTAGGAAAGTTCTATCCCTGGCCTACATAATTTTTTGGCGAGGCAGTAGAAATTGATGCTATCTATCTAAAAGAATAAAGTGGGCAATTTAGTTATCTGAATGTTCTCAGCCGCCGCAAATCTTGGAGACATTTGGGGTTATTAAAGGCACAGAAGTTTGAGTTATGGATGAGCAAGTCAATCATGTATTTAATAGCTGATATATATTAAATATGGTGCGCTGTTTTGTAGGGTGAAACATAATTACAAATACCAACCCTGCCCGTGAGGTGCTTATATGGATAGAGCTGGAACCCATACTACTAAGTGAAGTATCCCAAGAATGGAAAAACAAGCACCACATATACTCACCAGCAAACTGGTATTAACTGAGCAGCACCTAAACGGACACATAGGAACTACACTAATGGGGTACTGGGTGGGGGGGAGGGGGAAGGGGAGGCGGGTATATACATACATGAGTGAGACATGCACCATCTGAGGGATGGTCACGCTTGAAGCTCAGACTTGTGGGGGGAGGGGGGCAAGGGCATTATTTGAAACCTTAAAATTTGTACCCCCATAATATGCTGAAATAAAAAAAAAGAAGATACATACGTTCTGCATACATAAAACACTTAAAGAGTGTTTTAACAGGAGCTAACTCTAAGAGCAGCAAAATTCATACCAAAATATACAAAATAGTGGACAAAAATTTATGTCTTTCGCCCATGAATTAAATCCCTTGACTTCTCAGGAATCGTTTAAATGTTGTCTCATCTGAAGCTCAAAACTTTTAATCAGCAACATCAATTTAAATAGTTTTGAGAGAAGAGCAAAACAAAACATATACCAAAAATGCTATAATTTTAAATAAAATAAAATTCCTCTTTTATTTCAATCATGATTCAAAGATAACATTGTAATTGCCTAATTTGAGAATCTTCAGGGTGGTTTCATAGCAGAAATGTCCCCAAAATAGAGTGGATCTGGAGCATCAGTTTGGCTGAAGCCAAAGCAGTAGGTAGAGACAGGGCCTGGGGCATGATTCTCTGAGTGAGTGGTTATATGTACTGATTCTGAACGAGAACTGCAGTACAGGGGGGCAGAAGAATTTGTAAGACATTTTTTAGACTGTGAAAAGGAAAAGTTTAGGGGGCTACTTCATATGGTTCAATTCTGGATCATCACACATTAAAAAGAATTAAATTTATCATTGGGTCTCAGTGTCTTTAATCAGGCAATGGGCTGGTAACACCTCATACAAGGCAGAGGGAAACAATGAGCCTTTATGAAGCACCACCTGACCCCCAGCACCCACCTGGCTGAGCTAGACGCAGGACAGAGGCCCCTGCTCCTTGCTGGACCCCATGCAGGTTCCAATGGGCCTTATCTCACTCAGAATTGATTCTCACAGGTCAGCTTTTCATGAAAGTAACTTAACTAATCATCTCCAAAATTCTCAAATATTATACATGCCCATCTCATAAGGTGTGAATAAAATAGCATATCAAATTTTAAAAATGTATATGCAAAAAGAGTTCTGCAAACTGTAAAACATTAAGTAAATGTCAGTGATTATTTTAACAAAATAATTACAGTTTACTTTAAAACTAGTGATTCTAAAAGAATATTTTAAAGCCAAAGAATATTGTATGAACTCACTTAGATACTATTAGTATAATAATTAGCACTTCTTGAACGTTAATTATGCACCAGGTATGATTCTGACAACCTTTACATATGTAAACTCTTTAAGCCTCCTTACAAACCTATGAGATAAGTACTACTATTATCCCCATTTTGAAGATGATGACACTGAACCAGACAGTAGATAATTTGCCCAAAGTCACATAGGCAATAAGTGGTAGAGGTGTAATCCAAACAGAGGTGGGTTAGTTTCAAAACCCACATTCTTAACCACTATGCTATCCTGCCTCTAAAATGTGCCACTTATAGATTCATTCATTCTCCTAACATCATTCATTACACACCTACTGTAAGCCAGACCCTACACTAAGCATCTTGCCTTTTGTTGTCTGAAGATGCTAGTCTAACAGTATATGATCTTAAAGAATGATATTTATCCTGTACATTTCATAAGGCATAACTTATTAAATAAAATATCATTAACTATAACTAAACTATAAACTATCACTAGAAGCATCATTAACTAAAATATTGTTTAAGGCATAGTTAATTTTGATCCAATGAGTCACCCCACAACAGAAAACAGTTGGAGCTACCATATGACAATTCATTAACTGTGCAGCAGGGAGATCATTCCAACTGTGCAGAAAAGACCCTATTCTCAGACCACTGAGACACTATGCCTGTGTTCACAAGCACCCACGTGCACCCACACGCACCCATGTGCATACGGACATGCAAAGACACATTGACTTTCGATGAAAGATGATTAACTGACTTTTCAAATTGAGTGGCTCCGCATGTAAATTACACTGGCTCTTTCCTACACTGCCCTCATGCAGATGAACTGGGCTAAGCCTTACAGAAGCAATCATCTTCAACAGACATACCATTCTAGCATCATCTGCCCTTATACCAGGAGAATAATTGACAATCAAACAGCTACAACCTTTCCTGCTCTGCTGGTATCTCTTTGGCAGAGGAAAAAGTAGGAGGGTCTTCTCTTAAGTTATTTTCAGATATTTTAAATAGGCCACACTCCTATGGGCCTGCCTCTTTATTCTGATGGCACTTCTGTGTGAGCACTCGGGGATTTTGCCTTGATTTTAGAATTACGCAGTGGAGTAATGAAAAGAACAGCATTTTTTAAAAAATAAAAAAGGTTACAAAATCTTTCTGTTGTATTCACTAGCATATAGACTTTTTATGGTTTGCACATTTATCTATATATCTATGTACTTTTTTAATGAAGCAAAACAGAGACCTGAGGTGATAAAGGTAAAAAAAAAAAAACTTTGCCTCAAGTATAAGCATCAGTCATTCAATATAGCATCAAGGCTTGGCCCACTGCCAATGAAATTCTTTTAAAAAAATAGCATAGTAGGTTGCGAGGAGTTACCCATAAAATTAATTTCTAACATAGTGAAAAGATAAAATATACTATGATCATGTTATCTGTCTTAAAATGCATTTTCTGAAACATTGTTATGTGCCAGGTTCTTCCTGGATGAATTTAATCCTCACACCTGCAAACCCAGAGAATAGATTGCAAGTTCATTAAACTGTTTGCAGTCTTTAAAGGTTTTTCTTTTTTCCTACGTAGAGATAATGTGTAACAAATTAAATATTCCGATTGAAATAATGAAAATGTCAATACTTGTAATAAAACTTTTCTTTAAAAAAGGAATTAAATAGTGAAAATGAGTGGAATAAAAATGTTTTCTCCCCTCCCTTTAGACATTCTTTCAATTAGAAAGGAGACCAAACTTAAATTATAGCTACCAATTAATTTTCTGCTCTGGAAAGTGAAATCAGCATCTTTCATTAAATTGGATATTAAAGCTTATTGGTTATACAAGGAACCTCCAGATTAATGGACTAGAGTTCTCCAGTTTCAATTATTTTCTTGATTTCCTAACATCAGTTCAACTGCATCCTTCTCCCGAGTGGGGTTCAAGCTGACTCCTACTGCACCCAAGTATTTGACTGTTTCCAATATTGTGGGTCACCAGAGTAATCTGAGATTGAGGGGCACAACACCCTTGTTAAAAGATGAATGTGTGTCTATGTGTGTGTATAGGTGTGAATTGGTAGCTAAGGAGGCTTTCTTTAGATGAAATCAGAAGAGGAAAAACACAGAATGCCTATGAAAGCAGGCAGCTCTCCAGAGCTTTTGTTTTGTAGCAATATATAGATTTGCAATATATAGATTTCAAGAATCCCAAAAGAATAAAGAGGAAAAATAAGGAATCCGTTCTGAGTTAATACTGTATATAAATTAAATTTCTAATAGATAATCTATAAGTTTGCTTTTATTTTCATGAATCTATTAAGAAATAATGCTTACTCTTACACATACTATCCTTTATATCCAAACTTACGTAGTTAATGGATAAAGAGAAATTTCCTGAGACAACGTAATTTGGTCATCAAGATAAACTAGATATATAGACCACAGTATTTGAATAAATTAATCTTAATTTCTGGGAAAAAAAATTTTTAGTCTGCCTTTTGAATGATGCTTTACGATTTACAAAAAAAGTAACTATAACATATTCCTAATAAAAAACAGCAATTTTTTTCTATTTTGTACCATCAAAGAACCCATTCAAAAATCAAAATTTATAATATAAAACATAAAAATCTTCAATAGTAGTCCAGACATAGCCATAGAGAACTTACATGCAAGAAGAATTGGTCTCAATATTTATCTACATGTTATTTTTAAACCTCCTATAGATATTCCTCTTGTTAAAGCCGTCACCTTCCTTTCACTGTTGGGTTTGTATAACAAGCTATAGATATGATTTTTCTATATTTCTTATGTCTCATTTTCACCCACAGTGTCCTTGAGTCCACAGACAGACGACATTCATTTCCTTCTCATTAGGTATAAAGGCTCTCGTGCAAACTTCATTCTTCAGGGCCTTTCAGTACTATCTGTCAGTCTCTCCATTTGGAAGCTCTCTGGTCGCACAGGCCAATGACTGTGCACATGACCTTGACTCTTTTCTAAACCCCATACCCATGACTTCCATTCCCATCACTGGCTCATCATCTGTTTCTTGCTTCCTCATTGAAAGCTGTACTCACATTTTAGTCCTTAAGTCTTTGCTCTTTTATTTCTTTCCAATGACACATTTATTCTCAGGGCGTAACCATGACTTACTTCTAAACGCGTATCACCAAAAATTCTGAAGCATTTTCCCTGAACTCTTGTTGTGAATCTTCAAATCCTGCTGGATTTTCTCTCTGACATTCCATTGTCACCTTAAACGCATAAAGGCAGGAACCAGGCCTGTCTTGATCACTTTAGAGCTAGAAGTGTCCAAATGCTGTTTCTTAGGAGCTGAATCCTTGTGTGCCCGGCATGTAGTAAACATTTGTTGACTAAATGAGTATTTTAAAACTACTTGCCATTCTTCACTCCCATTTGACAGAAACAAGAAATTTAGTTAAGATAGATAGGGAATAGAAAATAGCTTTTTTTTTTTTACTTTTTTTTTATTTCAGCATATTATGGGGGTACAAATATT
>VBSM01000483.1:32803900-32868508 GCA_008086735.1 Cheirogaleus medius
TGCTGGATCAAATGGTAGATCTACTCGTATCACTTTAAGGTATCTCCATATTGCGAAAATAGCTTTTTTTAAAAAAAAAAATTATTCTGAGAACGTAGGATTAAATGTAAGACTCTTTTTTGGTTTCGTTCTTTTCGTTCATATTTATGTGGTCACAAAGTCAACTGCTCACGTTTATTCATGTTAGTATTTGGGAAAGAATTATTAACTTTACTCCACATTAAGCATATCCATTTCATCATATTGCAGTAAGGATTTTCTAGGTTCTAGCATCTGTTTGGGTAAAATATTCACCAAAACACTATTACTTTGAATCTAAATGCTGTTCATATATTTTAATACAAGATCTTTACCACCTTGTATGTTTTTGGATGGTAAAAACACAATCACCAAAATATTCTATTTCTCATAGTTCCTAATATAGTCTTTGTACATAGGACTCAATTAGTAACTTACTGGATTTATGAATAAATCATTTTAAATCCACCCAGTTAACTTTATTACTATAGTTTCTCAGTTTTTCAAGTACATTGATTGCCAGTGCCCAAAGTAATCCATAAAAGCATTTTGGGCACAAGGTTATATCCCAATATAATTTAGTAAACTGATCCTTGATTTCTTAAGCAGTATCTCATGCACTTGGTTCTCATAGCCAGGGAACTAATGAAGTCAAATTTCTATAAGGCTGAGTACCAAACTAAGGATGGATGGTAACTCTACTCAGAAATAGCCTAAAACAACAAATCGACCTCATCTTTTATTAATCTCTCATTTGGCACCTAATTATTAATATATATTATTTTGTATTGCTAACTTTAATGGGCATGTCTTATCTCACTTTGAAGACTATTAACTGATTGAGAATTCCCCTCCTGGCATTCTTTCCCTGCCTCCACAGTCCTGTACTATGCACCTACTAGGTCTGCAGAACATACTTCTTGCCTCAGCATTAATGCCAGACCAACATATGTTAATAAATATAAATTCAAATTTATAAAAACTGAAATTATATCCTATATACAATATATGTATGCCATGATGGGCATTTCACAAAGATCTAAATAAATATTTATAATGGTATGCTATAAAAGCCAATTTAGATGTCTTGGTTAATATTTTTAATTATGTCAGTTCATGAATATTTTATTTCAAATCACTTCTTTCTCCTTGCCAAATAGAAATGATCATAACATAAGACCTCTTTTGAAGTCAAAACAGATCCTTTACTAATAAAGTAGAATAACGAAGGGAAAAAATGTTATCAAAGAAATAGAAAATTTAAATATTTTCTATATATTTGTAGTAAAGCTAAACTCAGCTTATAAAAATCAGTTATTACGCTTTGAAATTTTATTTTAAACTATTTAATAGCCTTGTGACATCAACTCACCCCTTTTTACTAAGGCTGCACTATTTACAATACATACTATTTATTGAACTTTTCATTTTTATCTAAATGTTCTAAAGTCATACAGCTAAATAATGAGAAACATAATCTTTGGTGTGGAAAACACATTGGTACTGATCTATTGCTGTAGATTATAACCAATCTATCTGTATTATAAATTTTAAGTTAAAAATAACAATAAATTTTGAGAAAATAAAAAGGCTGCTAAACATATTTTTAAAAATAGAAATGAGGCAGCACTTGGCTCATAAAAGAAAAAATAAAGAGAAATTCTTGTTCGAGAAAGGCATTGAAGGGAGAAGTAGAAAAATGCCAAAGTAAATCTCACTGCCTCCACAATTTAGTATTGGATTCACAGACTAATTAAATATGATGATATCTATGAACTCAGAGAACCATTATACTTTTTAATTTATTAGATTTACCAATTTAGAAGTTTATATAGAGTTACTTACATAGTATATTTTTATGTAACTACTTTGTTAGCTGAAAGCTTCTTTTTATCCTGTTGGAATACTTACAGGTAAAATTTTTTAAAAACTTGTCAGGACAGAATGAGTGAAAGGTAATTTTCAAGTTTATTAATAAAATTTCCTTGATTTTTAAAGCGTGTGTTGATCCTGACGATCGTTCTACAATAGCTTTTACATGAATAACATTAAATTTTGCCATGCAAAATGATAGATAATGCACTTTAAATAGTAAGAAGCATCCAAAGTCTCATTAGTTTGTTTTAACTGAATATGAAAAAAACCTCCCTTTAAAATATTCTATGTACCTGCTCAACATGACACATGTACATCATAACTGAAATTTTACTTTGCCACTTAACATTTTCTATGATTTGTCTAATGAAATTAGCTAATTTGGGTTTATTATTGCTATTTCTGTTAAAAATCTTAGAGTCTTTGTTTTTTCTTAAACTTAGAAAAAGATCAAAATACTTGTAGATCTCAGATTGCTATTAGATGTAATAATTATACACTAAACTAATTACTGCTAAACCAAAACCTGACTTACAACTAATCAAATATTATTACATCATCACAGAGCACAGACTTTCAATTTAACACAGGCACAACTATAAATGCAAGAGTCTATCAGCCTGTATATTTATTTCAAGTAAAATATCTAGGTCAGATTTATAAAGTTTGAACTTGGCAGGGTTTGTAGACCAATTTGTCAATTTCACAAAAATCTGCTAATTTGCCAACTTCTAAGGAGAGGGAAAGGGTGCTACTTGTAAAATGAACACACTAGATTATGCCACAATAATTTACACAACAGCTAAATGTATACTATACAAAGATTACTATGAAGAAACTATGGAATACAATAAAGAAACCATTTCTTTTCAGTTCAGATGTGCATTTTATTTGTATATCACTCTGAGATTACTGAGATACAAATTGCTGCGCCTTGGTTTCTTCTGTGTAAAATACAAAAAATAAAAACATGCATATTAAAGGAAAGCATAAAATGCTAAATCTTTAGCTGAGATGAAAATGCCAATTTGTTTACTGTTTAAGAAACTTATGCAGATTAAACATCAAAATCAATTGCAATCCAGTATTCTTCTCCAAATAGTGGCAGAATCTCCATTCATTCATCAATGAAACTACACTTGAATTTGTCATTCACAACAATTGGAAAGTATAAGCAATTCACTTTATAAACTTTAATTTTATAAAAAATGTTTACTTTCTACCAGATGGTAAGATTAAATTACATAAACACTGTCAGCAAGTTGAATCCTCAGATGTATTCATTCCCACCACAGAAGCTTCAAAACCTGTCTATAATTTTGTTACTGATGTTTAGAAACAGCTGTAGCTGACATAGCTACATGTTATATATGTCAGCTTTAAAGGATTAAATATTCTTAACCCCCAATGGAGAGGTCTTTTGCAGTTAACAAACGCCAGTGTAAATTATGCCGGAAGTTATTACTCCAGCAGAGATATCCCAGACTAGATATTTCATAAACAAAATGGTCAAGAATCATAGGTTTTTCATTACTACTGGAAATTCTGTTTGAGTTGGGCAAAAGAAAGATTTTAAATTCACAGCACTTTCTGATAATAAATATAAGATAAATCCTCCTCTAAAAAGCTCCTCACATATATCTTCATTAATATTTTAGGTGGTAGTAAATTATATATTTTTCTCTTCAGAAGAATTCAATCCATCTCAGGAGACTTTTTTCTTCTGCAGATTTTTACTTGAATTTTTGGGAGAATCCTGCTGTCTCTCCCATTAGAGTTTAAAAGTACCTTTACAATAAATGTTCAAAACTGATGGTAGAATCAGCAGGGTCTTCTGAAATGCTGTATCCAAAATTTGTACTCAGTTAATGTGTCTCAGGGAATAGAATTAACCAATCTGAATAGCCAGACTGTAGGCTTCAAAATCATTTGATTTATGAATTAATCTCATCAATTTTCAAGAACCATTGAACAGCAGTTAAATGTACAGATCTTTGCAGGTGACATTCATCAACACAAGTGTGTGTGTGTGTGTAGAGATATGTAATATATGTGATCATATGATATATCTCTACACACATACACACTTTTTTCCCTATATGTCACTTTTAAACATTAGTCACTTTGACTATGTGAATGATTTTTTTAAGCCTGTAAATATAAACAAATGTTCTGAAAAATTGGGCAAATATATACATATAGTGTGTTATTTTTTTCAGAACATATAAATGAAAATAGCCAACATAAATGAAAAGATAAAATGGGCTATTTAGCAGCATTAAAAGAAGTATCAGCTTAGAAAAGAAAATTCAACACAAATTTCCAAAATTAAAGCAACTTTTCATACCTATCAATATAATTCATGTCACATTTAAAGTTACCTTTTAAACTTTTACATACAGTGTAATAATGACTTTATGAAAATTACTTTTTTTTGGTAAGTCACAACAATATATTAACAACAGAGACATTTATAGATGCTGAAAGAATCTATAAGATGATGTGTTTAATTTCATGCACAGTTTTTGGGTCTAGTCCCCTTAGTTTATAATTATATGTAACTCACCTCCCTCTAATTGAGAGATACAGCAGCATGATCAGAAATTCCAGTTTGTCCCTTTTACTAAATATCATTATAATAATATCCAGATTTGACGCAATGACTAATATTCTGTATCAGTTACAATTGTAGCAAGTATAGTTCTACAAGGGAAGTTAAAAGCCATTTCTTTGAAAGACACAGGTCTGCACAAGAATTCTTTTTTCCCCAATGTGTCACACTTATTCTTCATCAACTTCTACATTGCAATAAGCCTCCTGAATTTAATTATCCATTTAGATTATAAATGAGCATGATCAGTATATTGAGGCAAGACATTTAGTAGAGAAATAAAGTCGAGCTCTTACTGAACGCCAGAGAAAATATTTATTCCAACTTACTGTTATTCATTCAACTTTCTACTAATTATGTGGAGTGTATACTTTTAAGCATAACGGGATGAAACAAATGTTTTGTAGTTTTTAAAAGGAAAAAAGGCATCCTTTTTGATAAATGTCTTCATTTTGTACTACCAGATGTCTTTCTGTATCCTCTCATGCTTTCTGATTTTATTTTTGTAAGTGTGAGAACAGTGAAATGCCAGCCATTGTAGTCAGTCAGCTTGAGCCCCAGCAAAGATTACACAGTGAGATGTTATCTCAGTGGTTTTACATAAATACTGAACTTGAAGTACACTTAGCTTCTTAGGATCTACAATTAACCATGCAGTACACCAAAACCCACAGTTGATTAGCTCTATTTTATAGATAATCCCATTTTAAATCCAACACAGAACATTATCCACAAAACAAATTTAGCTAAAGTTCTAAACACAGTTTGCTTTTTCTCTTTACCTTTATGATATTCTAAATAAATAAAAAAAAAACCAATCTAGGGCTTAACAATTATAATATATAATTACACAAGGGTAAACATCTGGATATTTTAAAAGGCAGCAGGAATTTGACTAGAAATAAATTTCAAAGTCTATCAGAAAACTGCTCAAAATATTTACTTCCATGCTACTGGCATTTTTGCTAAATGGTTTGTGGTTTGAGGTCAATCGGCACAAAGATTCCCCCACCAGCAGCCAAATGATGCTGAAATCTACCTCAGTTGATGATGCCACTAAAAATTCAAGATGAAACTTCAAGATTCATCTGTGCAGAAAGGCTGTGACTGAGGTGCTGAGCCCGTAACAGAAGCGCAGGAGGTCTCCATACACTCCTCTCTCGGTCACATCACCAATGCTGAAGCCCACAAGAGAGACTTTAGGAAAAGGTGCTGTGAAGTTATCTGACTTCTTAGTTTCCTTTGGAAAGTTGCAACTGTGCCTGAGGAAAGAGTTTTAAAACCTGCTCTGTGACTAATGCCCTTGGGAAAATATCCTCGCAAAGCAACCACACTAAATTTGGTGGTCTTTACCAATGGGACAATGGAGTAGTAACAGGGGTCAACGTATGTATACACACATTTAAGAAATCGCTTTTACATCACTCCTGCCCAAAGAAAGAGTGAAAGAGGAGTTAGTCAGGGTGCATTTTAGGTTTCTATTCAATTTGCTACATGCTACAACAAAACGGGCCTATAGCAGCTGTATAAATATTTCCTAAAGTCTCCAACATCCTGATGGAAAACTGGTTTTCGAAGTAGTATAAGGAGACATCTGCTTAGTCTGCTCTTCCTAGCTGAAGGCTGACTAGGTATACCTAGGCTCCAGGTGACCACCTGACTCAAGACAACTCAATAGCAGGTCATGAATAAGTCAGAATAGATAAGAAAAAATATGCAGAGATGTCAAACCATAGAGGCAGTCAAAAATCAAAAGTTGGTTTATAAAGACTAATCTTGCTTATCAATCCATGATCTTTGCAAAGTAACAAATGGACATAAGTCAAATAAAAGGAAATGATAAAGTAAGTTTTTGGTCCTCAGCAACTTCATAAATCTAATGCATAATCTCAGCCCTGATGGATCCTACAACACAGCTGGAAAGGAAATCCTAAAATAATGAAATAAATATTGATCATAAAATACTATACCCCACTAAGTCCTAAGACAAAATGAGGGATCCATGAGCTTTCCTGAAGGAGATATTGCTTGAGATGGGACTTGGAGCATGATTAGATTTAAACCAGTTGTCTCTCAGCCTCAGAAACTGTGCCTTAGAAACACCGGAGAGGCTTTAAAAGTTACATATTATAACCAGGTCCTACATCTAAACATTCTGAATTAATTAGTTTGGGGTGAAATCCTAGCAATGGTGCTTTTTGAGAGCTCCCTAGGTGATTCTAAGGTGTAGGGATGGTTGAAAATAACTGAATAAACAAAGGGTAGACAAGAATATCCCATTTCCAAAATGAGAACAAATAAAACAGTAAATAATAGAATGGCATAACCTCTACCTTCAAGAAGGTTAAAATCATTGAGGGAAAAAAAGGACACAGAGACTGTAGAACTAGCAGTTTGAAGTCAGGTTTCAGAACCCTGGGTCTTTGATTCATCTGCTCATTCAGCCAATAATTACGCATCAAGGACTATGCATGAGGTGCTATGCCATGCCACTGGCTAAACAAAGAGGAGAAAAATAAACAAGGTCCCTAGCTTTAGGGGCATTACAGTCAAGTGGAAAAGACAGACATAAGGGGTTTGGTGCTACGGATTGTTTTAAAGTAGGGATGGTATGATCCTCTGCATCCTTAAAAGATCACTGGGACTAAGATTTGGAGAATGAGTCAAAGGAGGGTTCAAACGGAATGCCAATACATCAATTAGAAAGCTACTGTGCGAGTCCAGTCCAGATGTCAAGGGAGCTTGGATTAGAACAGCAGGGGTGGAGAGAAAAAAGAAGTATATGATTTTGAAAGATATTTAGGAAGTAAAATAAACTAGACATTGTGCTGAACTGGATACAAGGAGTGAGGTGAAGGAAAGGGCCAAGAACGTGTTCAGTGTTTCTGGGTTGATAGCTTGATGGACGGTCAAGTCACACACTGAGACTGAGCCCACTGGGAGAGGTTTGCAAGAAAAGATCACAAATTCAGATCACATGTTAGTTTTAGGAGCCTGGAGATACCCAAGAGTGTATGTCAAATGGTTCAATATACCTAAGATGACCACGGATACCTGTTGGCTCAGGACTCCGCCAGTTTATGCTAGTTGTCCTGGCATCCTGTCATGTAGTGCCCACTTTCACTCACAAATCCGCCCTGTTTGGATGATAATAAGTTAGAAGATCCCCCTGGATGTACAGGTCTGGAGCTACAAAGCGAAGTTTTAAGTGGAATATCTGTGAACTGTCAGCTTATGAGTGAACATTGAAGCCGCGAGAATCTATGATATCACCTGGGGTGGAAGAGTAGATACAGTGGGAAGGCAGGGGGTCTAAGAGCTTGTGTCTGGGGAACTACAGTATCTGCAGGCCAACCAGAAAATGATAAGAGGCTAACCAAGTAGAGAGGGAGTTGCTGAGATGTCACAGAGCAAAGGAAATCGAGCTCCTCTTAGGCAATGATGCTGAGAGCAAATGCAAGGATAGCTGGGATGCAGTCTTTGGACATAGCTACACATTTATCTGACGCTCAGTTCTGCCCCATTTAAAATTAAGGGGCTCCATGTGTATGATGTCTAAATTTCTACTCTTAAAACTCTTTAATTCTAATAAACTAAAAGTGCAGAATAAGGTAAATGCTAAATAGGTCTACAAATACTATAGCAGTATGGGAGGAGAATGAGAGAGACATGAATAACTAATTCTACTGAGAGAACCAAGAACAATTTCCCAAAGAATGTTTAAACCAACCCAGAAATGGGAAGACTCATCCCATGCTTGGGAGACAATAAGGAAATCCACCTGTGTGAAGCACACTGTGCACAAGAGATGCTCTGACAGGCGGGTTGGGAGGGTCGTGGCCAGATCGCATAGTACGTACCTCGACTCCCATGCCAAGGAGTCTGGGCTTCCTCCGATGTAGGTGGCCACTGCGAGTTTATAGGGACAGTAGCACGATCAGATGAGGGTGTTACAGAGGATACTCTCCAGAGGCAATCCAGAAAAATGGATTGGAGAGACAAAAGACTGTTGGTGGGAACAAGACAGAAGACATCCTGCAGTCACCAAGATGAGGGATGATGAGAGCCCAAATGAAGAAACTGGCAGGGAGGCTAGAAGGGAGGGGTGGCTACCAGAAATGCCACGAAGTGGGAATCAGCAAGACTTGATGACTGATCATATGTGGGTAGTGAGGAATGAAGCTGTCTTGAAGATTACTCTTAAGCTTGTTTGTGTCTCCTCCAAAATTCATGTTGAAACTTAATCTCCAATGCAACAGTATTAAGAGGTGGGGCCACTAGGTGGAATTTGTGCCTTTTACAAAGGCTAGAAAGAACTAGCTAGGCCCTTTTTGCCCTTCTGTCCCTTCTGTCACGTGAGGACACAACGCTTGTCCCCCTCGAGAGGATGCAGCATTCAAGGTGTCACCATGGAAGCAGAGCCTGCACTCTCACCAGACTCTGAGCCTGCTGGCAACTTGATCTTGGGTTTCCCAACCTCCCAACTGTGAGAAATACATTTCTATTGTCTGTAAATTATCCAATCTCAGGTATCTTGTTATAGCTGCACAAACAGGCTAAGACAGTGTCCAAAACTATCACTGGAAATGGAAAATAGCATTGGAAATGATGAGGTCGAGATGACATTCGAACTAATACCATCCTACATGTTCTTCTCTCTTCCTGAAGTTCCTATGGAGAATCCAGCTTGTGTTACACATCTTCAGACTTAATTCTAGCTCTACATTGTCAGCACTGCTCTCTGATTATTGCGCATTTCTTTGGCACTTCAAAAATATATGTCTTATTTTATTTTTGCACCCATTTCTCACAGAGTCTAAGCTAACATTGGGCTCATAATAGGTGCTTAATAAATAATAACTTACTAAAGACATTAGAGCAGAAAGACAAAGACGTCCTTTCATCGGAGTCAACTAATGTTTCACAGACAAATGTTTAAAATAGCCTTTTTAGCCAACCTAAGCAAGAGAAAGACCCCGTCTATACAAAAAATAGAAAAATTAGCTGGGCATAGTGGTCCACACCCCTAGTCCCAGCTATTCGGGAGGCTGAGCCATGAGGATTGCTTGAGCCCGGGAGTTTGAGGTTGCAGTAAGCTATGATTATGCCACTGCACTCTAGCTAGGGCAACAGAGCAAGACGCTATCTCAAAACAAACAAACAAAAAATTTGCTTTTCAGCATAACATTAATAAATTTTCCAGGCTTGGTGGCACGTGCCTGTAATTCCAGCTACTCGGGATGCTGAGGTAGGAGTATCGCTTGAGCTGGAAACCAGCCTGGACAACAGAGGGAGACCTCGTTTTAAAAAAGAAAAACTAACATGTTACTGGATATATGTTTGCATCATAAATTTTTTTAATCTTTAAAATTTTATTTGTAATTGATAAGTAACAAGTATATATAATTTATGGGGTACAATGTAATGTTTCCATACATGTATACATTGTGGAATGAGCAAATGAGGCAAATTAGCACATTCATGACCTCAAATATTTATCATTTCTTTGTAGTGAGAACATTTAAAATCCTCTCTTTTAGCTATTTTGAAATATATTATTATTAACTACAGTCCCCTTACTATGCAACAGAACACCAGCACTTACTCCCATATCTAAAGGAAACTTTGTACCCACTGACCAAAGTCTTCCCACTCCCATGCACCCCCCAGCCCAGCCTCTGGTAACCACCATTCCACTGTCTACTTACATGAGTTTGACTTTTTATGATTCCACATATAAGTGAGATCATATGGCATTTGTGTCTGCATCACACATTTTTAGAAGAAACAAACCAGACCTATCCAAATGCTAAGTAATTCTATTAATGAAATACAAATATATTTTATTATAATCAAGTTTGATTTATAATTATTTTCACTCAATAAATCAATATATTTTAAATATATTATAAAATTTGGGCACAAAAGTACCATAAAAATTTTTCTGGAATCTCTAAATATTGTGATTTAAATAGTGGCTGGGGCAGTGGCTCACGCCTGCAGTCCTAGCACTTTGGGAGGCTGAGGTGGAAGTATTGCACGAGGTCAGCAGTTCGAGACCAGCCTAAGGAACAGCGAGATCCCCTCTCTACAAAATATAGAAAAACTAATTAGCCAGGCATGGTGGCGCATGCCTGTAGTCCCAGCTACTCAGGAAGCTGAGGCAGGAGGATTGCTTAAGCCCAGGAGTTTAAGGTTGCAGTGAGCTGTGATGACGCCACTGCACCCTACATGGGGCAACAGAGCGAGACTCTAAATAAATAAATAGTATATATTTAGGTCGTTCCAACAGTAATGGGGAAAAAAGTGGCCAATTATTTTCATTACAAAACAAAACAAAAAAAGAACCAGAATATACTTAAAAAATGCTGACTCTCTCAAGATGGTTTTTTCCCATAAAGTATCCCAGTCATCTGACATCACTAAGGGATGTGTCTAAGTACATTTTAAAGATAATTTTTATATCCCTGAAATGTCAAAAGGCTTCTCCCATAAAAATGGGTAAAATGCATCACACAGATTACCCTCTTTTCTTAAGTGATTCTAGATCCTCACTATGGGCGTTCACCAATCTAATTAGCACTATAGTGTACACCGCTGCCCAGACCAGACATAGCGTGCTTTCACTTTGCGGGCTATCCACGGGCTAGACTGGAACGGTGGAACTCAACTCCTGCTCCCCTTGAGTTTAGCACTTCTAATGGGTAATGCGGCAAGCCAGGGGATCAATGCCGTTAAAAATTTCACTAATTAGAAGTAAGATTCTAGGTGACAGCCCAAGCAAAGAGCAGAAGTTCCGTCTCTGCTTTCTCATTATTTTTACCGAAATCAGAGAGCTAACGGTCCCATCAGTCTGGCAGCTGGAAAAGTGCGTGTCACCATCCTGATACACACATGCACACACACTCACGCACGTTATCTATCGCCCACTGCACACCTGACCCGCGTTAAGCCCTCTCCGTGCTTTAGCTCACTTTGTCGCCACAGCCACCCCACAAGTGGGCACGCTTGCATCCCAGTTTTATGCAGATGGAAGTAACCCCAAAGTACGGCTGGGACTTGAATCTCAGTCTCCAAATTTGACTCCAGCACTCTCCATAAAACCACACTGGTGAGCACGATGTTCTCTACCTGGTGCCACTGACAATGACTCCAATGACTGAAGCCACTACAGCCGTCACCGTCACCACGGTGTCTACAGCGTGTGCAGTGCTGTGTGCCAGGAGCCTGATGACAGCAATGCCCGGAGCCCTTGTTACCAACCCCTTGTTCAGAAGTGGCTTTAACCGAGGTCACTAGCAAGCAACTGATAGAAATGGGATTTGAAGCCTTCTCTAGTTCCATCCAGAGCCCAACTTGGTCACCACAAAGTAATGAAAAACAGCACGGCCAGGGAATTTTACTGTTCTTTTTATCCAATTTAATATGATGGTTACAACCTAATCTGATATGTCATACTTAACTTTGGATCTTCCTTTCTTAGAGAATTTAGTATTAGCATTCGAGCAACACTGAAATACTAGCAATATGTGTATAAATAAATACACACACACACACAAAGCTATATTATTTATAGCTAGCCATTGGAGTTTTCCCAAAATGATAGGTATATTAACGGTGTCAAGAGCCTGGCACACTCAGTCCCTGGGGGTCAGAAGACGGAGCTGAGGGGAGAGGGATCTGAAGTAATTGGATGAAAGGGCAAAAGAACAGGCCCTAACTGCTACTGCCACTTAACCCTCTGCTTCCTTGGCATGAATAATTCTTATAGAAGGCTGGCTGGCAGCCTGGCTTTCTGTTTTAAATCAGGAAAAAGTGTGCTGCAAACTGAAAACATTTTCTCTTCCAAAATGGGTGGAAGAGGATGACATTTAAGATTACCCACAATCTGGACCCAAGCTCTGTCTCCAAACCCTTCGCAGATTTCTCCATGGGGGATCCTCTGCTCCAGTACCACTGCTCATCCACAGTCTTCCAAATCCACAATACAAATCTCAGGCCACATACTGGTGGCTCAAGCGCCAAACTCAGCCTGCAGACGTGTTTCGTTTTATCTCTGTATTTTGTGTGTGTGTGTGGCTTTTTTTCCCCCAACAAGCTAACATTTAAAATTCTAGAGATTTCACATAATTCATCTGCTGGCATTTCTTGAAAAATCTCACAATCTGGCAACATTAGATTTCCCCCTCACATGGCGAAAACTAGTCTAGAGGCGCGATGTGGCATCTCCTTTTGGAGGGAGCACGTGCCCTTTAGTTCACAGTCCTTACCACTCCCTATGTCTCTCTGACTCTGAGGCTGTGTCAGCACCATTTATCATCAAATTCGCTCTGTTGTTTTTTCTAACAGTAAAGAAATATTTCTCTGTATCAATGTTCCTTTCAAAAATGGAAAAACGAGAGACAAAGAAAACTACATATTTTAAGAAATATGAGAGAACATACATCTTGGTAGAGGTGAAAATTTAATATGCAAATAACCTGGCCAAGTTCATCCATCTGTGTTCCCTGCTGGCATTATTGTTACCTGGTCATGAAGTTAGGTGTGCTACGGTTGATCACTCTGCCGCTCATTCTGTTTCCTTCTCCTGGAATGCCTTTACCGCTCCTGGTCACACGCCTTTTTCCAGAGATCTACAGTCTACAGCTATATCTTTTGTTCTCCTCTAAATGCTGACAACTCTTTGTTGGCAGTACACATTTAACATGAATCACAGGCGATCTTAAAAATAACAGAACCATAGACTTTTGGAACTTGAGCAGTCCAAGGTGATGACCTAAGCCTAGAGACCACAGATCTTTTGTGGAGAGGAGCTTTTCTCTAGTGAGGACACTTGACATTGATGTAGAGTGAGGGAAGATTTCATTCCCGCATCAATTATTTATTGATGGACTCCTCAGGGCCAGGCACTGTGTCAGCAGCTGAGGCTCCACTGAGAACAGGGGAGAAGGGTCTCTGCCTTCACAGGGTTTTTGTGGGCAAGCGTGCAATAGACATTTTGCCAAGTTATTCCCCAGGGAAGGAGGCGATTGGTCAGCCTTTGTTCTTCCCAGGTCACTGACTTCCAATGCTCCACTTTGTTGGGTGTCTATGGCTGAGGGTAGGTGGGGAGGGGAAGAATAAACCATGTGTTCTGATTCTCTCTGCTCACTATGCTTTTAAACATGTATGAGCTCCAGGGTACCTTTGTTTGTTAGTTAGCATCTCAGGGGCCCTTCCAATGTCCACAGTTTCAAGGCACTGCTAAGGACTGTAGGCTGCAGGAAGGGTGCATGCTAGAACCATTAGTTTTGGTATCCCCTTCAGTTCTATGGCATTTCAAAGATCCATGGGCCATTAGAGTACAGTTTGACCAAAATAGTAATTCTTCCATTACCCCTCTAACTAACCTTAATTACTGTCAGTCATCTCTTTATATCCTGCCTTAACAAGAAATGAACATTTCCTAGGGATCTGAGATCATATTATATGTCTTCTCATCTTCCCTAGGACATAGTCACTTGGACACAAAAGCACTGACAAAAGATGTGGGATTTGATTTACATGAACTGAGTTTAGAGAGAGAAAATGGTTGTAGAAATAAGGTATACATTAAAAATGAAGATATACATTCAAATCAGAGCACAGCTTTATTATATTTATATAGGCTCATAATTTTTATAGGTTCAGTGGCAGTGGTTCATTATTAATTTCTAACATATTAAACATAAGAGGAGAAAAATTTTAAGTTTTGACTGGTAAACGATGAATTACTCCCTCAACAACTCTCAAAAGTTTCCCTGAAGTAATCGTTTTTTCTATTTTAGCTTTACATTTGAATGCCTTTTTCCACATTCACTATGCTCACATGAAAAGTACCAGAAAAATGATGTAACACATATAGGTCTATCTTCTCCAAAAGAGGCTTAATTTATCCCATCCCTCACCTGCCCTCCTTATACTGCAAAGAATTTTTATCAGATGACAGATATTCTCTAGAATCTCAAACAAGAAGAAAACAAAAATAATTGTGTTTATAAACAACAATTTGACAAAAATGGTAAGTATTAACCTCAATAATTTTTCTACACTTTTCTGATCTCAGAAAATATCTTCACTTATTCATAGAGATATCCAGTTCTACTGTACAGGCAGATTGAAAAAATTATGGTATTATAAAAGAGAGATATTACAAATAAAGAAGACAGGCTGTCTTTAAAAGTTTACAAATTTAACATTTCTGAAGGTTCATAAATGGCTAGAGTTTACCACTTTGTTCTGTATCTAATGTGAATGCAAGTAAATATGTTGAATTTTCTCCAAAAAGCACTCTAATTTTTACAGAGTTAAATCACTGCACGTTTCTTAAGTGCCCAAGTCACATCAATCATTCTGCAACTTGGCATATCAAATGATATGCAAGGGTTTAATAAATTTTTCTCTATAATATCATATTTTAATGGATTTTTTTCTTTCATTTCATTATATTCTGGGGGTACAGATATTGTTAGGGTTACATATATTGCCCCTGCCAACCCTATGGATTTTTTAAAAGTGAAAAATATTTTGTTTAGAGTTTAAATTATGGCCATCACTTTAGAAAAATGACCCATAGAAGTATGGTAATCTCTTGATTCAGTGATGCTTAATTACATAGACATGAATTTGTTCTGGAGAAATTTTTAAATTTTCAGTGATTTTGTTTTGTTTTGTTTTGCCTAATATCAGTTAAGCCAAAGTTGTTGTATTTTAACATTTGTAATTCTTCCTAATAACCAGTGGCATAACGATTTTAAAACTAATAGATCATCCATGGATCTATATACATCATAGCCCTAACTCTCCTTTAACCTTCCTTTATCAACATTTATAGGAAGTGAGTTGCACAAAACACATGTACTTGTAATTACATTTACCAAAAAAAAAAAGCTCAAACAGCTGTGGAGACAGCAAAGATTAGAATCTGATAGTGGCTTAGAATAATGAAGAAAGGGATTGTAAGGGTTCAGCTACAGAGCTGATGAAAGATAGAAAGAAAACCTGCTCTTCAAAATCCTTAATCTGTATTACTCCTAAACACTAAATTAAAACACATACATTCTAAGAATTATAGTCAATTTGATGAATAATGTTTCTCAACCAGACAATTATTTAAGATACGTATCAAACCTTATGTTTTACTAGCAATAAATTGGAAATTTGGACATTACCTAAAATACCTGAAAGTCTTATTTAAGTTCTTTTTCTTCTAAAAATCTTATAAAATAATTTAAATTTGGTTATATACAGCTAGTTTCTAGATAGTATTGTTTATTTTCAACATAACATTTATACATGTTATGAAAGTCTATAATCCTTTATCAAGTCCTGAACAAACAACTATCATATTAAAGTAATCATCAAAATAATCTTTGAAAATAGTTTCCTTATTATAAATATTTTCAATTTAATATTTAAGAATAGAAAGCAATTTTTATATTCATATATCTTTATATACATATAATCTTTAAGAAGATACTTCAGAACAGAAATATGACAATTATATAAAGCTATCTTTTGAAGTTGATAGTATGTTTCATTAAGTATAGAAACACCAGAATTATTTAAACTGTAAAAAAACTTGCTGTATTTCCTCACTTGGCAATTTTTATAATACTCTTAGTTTTGCTACTCTTTTTAAATTTTAGAAGCTAGTAGCCTCAGAAATGAGACCATTTATTAAGGTAAATTAATTGCCCATAATAAATTATGCTTTTTTATGTGGCATCACTTGTGTTTTACAATTAAAATGTCTCTCTTAACCAATAATTGAAACTTTTCAATTTTTAATAGGATCAATTGACTTCTATTTGATCAACACTGACTCAATGGAAACTGATATAAATATAAACACAATTAATTATGCAATCTGACCACTTAATTTTTAATATATTTCTTTGACCAAAAAGGCTCTTTAGAATATGAATCATTTTTACCATTCATGTCATTTTTATTAAAGCTTTGCAAGAATCTGTTTATTCTAAATGGGAATATACTCACATAACACAATGTTATTTCATTTTCTTTTTTGAAATCCATGACCAAGCTTACTATTTTATATACATGTTCAGAGAAAATTAACTAACCCTCATATATATGATTGCTTCATTCTTATAGGTCACTATTTTCTTTCTCAAGTTGCTTTCAATATTACTAACAAGAAGGAACGCGTATGAAGAACTTCCATCTGGTCACGACTTTGCAGGCGTTACTGAATAGGTAAGCCACTTAAATGGCTAAGTACTCTATAATAATCAATGCAGTGGTCATCTGGCATAACTGGAAAAGCATCCTTCAAAACTTCTCTGGCTTCATTATAGTATCTTGCATCAAAATATTAACCTCTGGATTTTAG
Organism: Cheirogaleus medius; assembly: GCA_008086735.1. Taxonomy (NCBI): domain Eukaryota; kingdom Metazoa; phylum Chordata; class Mammalia; order Primates; family Cheirogaleidae; genus Cheirogaleus; species Cheirogaleus medius. Next base: position 32,820,778 of record VBSM01000483.1, read on the forward strand.
GAGCAGAATCTATTAATGCCTAAAATATATATTTAGACTAAAATTTTACATAAATATTAGATTTGTGAAAAGAACCAATTAACTTTTGAAAGAAAATACAATGATGACCAGTCTAGTGCTACTTGATAAAACTATTGTGTAATAGATTCTGGGATCACAGATTTAGGGAAGAATGTATAATCCTTCATCAAAGAGTGGCAGCTTATCCACAAAGCTTCCTATTCCCGATGGGCTATTCTTTTAAAAGTAGTAACGAGGACTTAAAAACTATGTAACACTCTTCCACCAAAAGTAGCTATTTATACCAAAGATTTTTAATCCTGAAAAAACCAGAACCTCACCCAAAAAGCCTTTGAGATACTTTCCTTTGGAAAAAAAAAAGCAAAATGTGCATTAATAATTCATAAGTATTCTAAATCAAATGGTCATGTTCCAGACTTAACCAGAAGGTACAGATGTTTTTAAAAGGATAAAAATAAAATAATAAAAAACAATCCCTAGAAGGCTTACACTAATAACATTTTTCCCAGACTAAGAACTATTTATACTTTGTTTTCTTCAACATTTAAAATTTTCAAAGTGAATTACATAGCCTTTTCAAAGTTCAAGTGGTAATCATACAACCAATCCACATATCTTACATCACATTTAAATGAAATATGTGATACATTAATGATTTGTTTTAAGTAATTCACATTACCCTTTGCTGATAGCTAAATATAAAATATACCAAACTTGATATGTTAAAATTCCCACCTGAAGTACAATATAGTTTCTAAAAGCTACTTTCATCAGATGATGGGAGGAGAATTAACTGATGGCATCTCGTAGAACAAGCACTTGGTCCTCTCCAGATCTCTCACTTGTCACAAGATATCAAACACCTGCATAGTGGAGTTGAACTAGATTTGAAAGCTCAGATTTTATATAAAACTTGAAGAAAAAGAGATTAGACTTCTGTCATAGCTATACTGATTGAGGGTTGACCCAACTTGCTAACATCATACTTAAATGAAATGCAAGATTATATTTTTATTGAAATTACCTTAAACCAGAATACCAAGAATTTATGTATCTTAAAATTTAACATTTATTTTACAAATGCATTCATGCTGTGTGACTTAAAGACAATAAAATAATATATCATTCATCTTTCATGTTTCTAATAAATAACTTTTTGGTTATCTGTGTGGATTTTGAATACATGTGTATTAATGATATCCCCAAAGTATCTAAATCACATAAAATGATATTCATTAAATTAAGGTATTTTTATAATTTTTGGAATGCCAGATTTATCTGATCATCTTACTTCTTTTTTAGGCTCCCTTAAAAATACAGATTTCAGTTAGTGTATGTTTTTATTACTAATATTTTTTAATTCTTTAATTATGGACTCTAAAGCATTTTACCAATATAAAGAAAGATCTAAAGTGCCCTGAGTAGTAGAAACATAAATGATAGAAGCCATAAGGGTACATAATTTAAATTATTAAGGTTTCTTAATATATATCTTTATACATCAACACTTGAATCTGAAAATATATAAAATTAGGTCTTTTCTGTTTAAGACTGTATTTTCAACTAAAAGGTATCGTGCTTTAAGTTCTTACACGAAGAATTTTAAATATAAATTTGATTTTGCATTGATTTATTTTCCTTTAAGTTATAACACTATGCTACAAATAGTGTACTAGCTACCATCTTATAAAACAAAATTAAAAATTATATTACCATCAAAACACAGGATAAAAAAATGTTTTAAGTATTTTATCTTTAGCAAAGTATTGATTCAAAGTCCCTGCTGCACATGTAATTTTTTAAATCAGTAAAAATTAAATTAAAAAATCTTATCGGTAAATAAACTTAACAAACCAAAATTGTTTATAAAAAATTTGTAAGGCCAGAGTCTTTTCATTCAGAGACTATATATTCTAGGACAAAAGTAATCATTGAAAAGTAATTTTGCTTTACATAATTTTTTAATCACAGAAAACATAATAGGGTGCTCTATTCCTATTTGGCAAGAAAAAATTATAAAGAGGCATAAAAATTACTTTAAAAGTAAGGATTCATTTCTGGTTTGATAGGTATACCTCACCTATCAGTAACAACTTTAATTCTTGTTTAAATTAAAATTTAATTTAAATGTTAAATATGCTAGCACCTTCACGGGCAAAAAACAAATTGAATCTTAACTTAAGTGGAAATATTAACTTATAAATATATTATAGATGGAAAATGCCTACTCTGTTTTAATTTGAAGGATAATATCCTGGTAGAAGTTCTCTTTAGCCTTCACCCCTTTCTGAATCTAAATTCATTGATAGTTTTATAAGACAACAAGCATACTTTCTTTTTTCTAGAAAGTATGATTATTTTCAAAAAGCTTTTCTAATTATTTTAGAATTTTTTGAAAGTATTAGCTAACAAGATAAGGATTAACATTTCAGTTATTTTCATTGTATCAAGTTATTCTACAACTATTACTGATATTATCATACCATTCAGCAATATCCTTGTAAGAAGACAGCCTTATTTTTGGGACTATCAAGAGACAAAATATGATTATACTATAGTTTTTATTCTTTTGCAATATTATAGTGAGTAGCTTATTTAAATGACTAGATTAGTTGTTATTATTTGCAGTAATTTTAGCCTACATTTATTATTGTCATCATTATACAAAATTAAAGTGAAAAAAATCTATGATTTTAAATATTCATTTCATTTTTTATTAAAAGCATAGAAAAATATAATAACTATGTTCAAGATGCTTTTTCTGCTCCTATGAGGAAAAAAAGTCACAGATTTTTTTCTTCTTCAAGAACTATAGGACTGACAGCTTTCTTTAGCTGGAAGTTATTATAAATTCTGAAAGAAATAAAATTTACAGCTGTCTTCTTCTGGTTTTCATAATTATTTTAAATGACAAGCCCTATACCAGTTTTTTTTTTAGAGCTATTTAAAAGAACCAGTGCCTTGCCAGTTTTTTCCACCTACATGTTGACAAACTCCAAATTCTCTCATAAAAGTATTAGCATAGATGTTACACTTTAAAAGAGCATTTGGTAGACTGAAAATAAACAACAAGAATACTTCTCAATAGATTCGATTTATAATTACCAAAATAAACACAATTCAATATAAGTATATTTGCATGTGCTTCATGCAAACCCATTAACATACTTCATACATTTCTTGTTGTAAATTACATTAAAATAATTTCATCCTGTCTTTTCACTCTCTGCATAACATACCTTCCAGAGTGTAGTCCAAGAACATGAACTCTCCTAAGAGACCATTGCAGTATAGAAGCCACATGCTGGATACAATAGGATGCTGGAGTCGCTCTTGAGTGAGGACCTCTTCTTTGGAAACGCTCCTATTATCAAAAAGACACCTCCTCCCGCAGAGATGGGGGTCAACAATTCTAATCATAAAATATTAGTTGAGATTAACTTAACTCATGATGAAACAATCCACTCTAATAAAAAAAATAGCTTTTCCTTTAGAGGAGGGGGGAATGGGAACCATGAAGTCACGTCATCCTACTATTCAGAGGTGCTTCACTACATTCGTTTATATTCACAGAGGGGCTTCACAAGCTGACTAAAGGGGGACAGTCATCACCAAGCTGTTGTTTCTTTCTAAATAACGGCAATCTGAAGAGGACTTATCATAAGAATTCTGGCAAGTGTAGCTAATAATTGAAGAAATAACAGAATGACAAAATACATTGATTAAAAGCCTTATCTTCAAAGATAAGAGACCTTTGACAGTTACCTCCTAAATGGTCTTTTTAAATAATCAGTGTTTTGGGGTTTTTTTAAAGTCTCTATATAGAAAATTGTAACTTGGTGTTCGGTCCCATATACAAAGAAATCACACCTATGAAATAGAGCTGTTAATATGTTTTCTTTCCTCCATCAACATAAAGAACTATATACAATATTTGGAATCTCTTGGATTCATTTTAAAAAAACAATGTTCTAATTCTTGTGCAGAGATCTAAAATGCATATACTTAAAAGTGAAAAAGCTTGTAAGTTGTTTTCTGTACTTACCCAATTAACTTAAATGACAAAATTTGCCCTTTAGACTGCTTTTCCTGTCAAATTGACTGCTACACACAGAAAATGTTCAAAGGACAATCACTCATTAAAAAAGATATTCATATGCATAGTTTCTCCCCCTACCCTTTTCATTTCTTTTCCTCCTTCTCTCTCTTCCTCTTTTCTTTCCTTCCTTCCTCCTTCCCTTATTTCATTTTGGTTTTGAGACAGAGACCAAGTAGACCCAGTTATCAAATAGCCAGTTATTACTAAATAATACAATCCTACCTCAGGGCAACTAAATCACATCATCCTCACCCCTTCCCAACTACTATAATAGAAGTAAAAATTATTCCACAATATTTGAGACGATGTTATCAACAAACAGTATCCCACAATGACTTTTACTTCGTTATATAAACACTACAATTTTATATAAGTGAGTACAATTATGAATATATACACTATGATTTACCCAAAACACTTCATTTTCAAAAGGCGTTATCTTTTTTTGCATGTCCCAGTGTAAACTAGAGGACTATAAATGTGGAGAAAATGGTAAAAAAAACAAAACAAAACAAAAACAATTTCCATAAGCGATTATTAAATCCTAAACTTAACAAAAAAGAATGGAACCACAGCTTAGTAATATGTTACATTTCACTCCACACATGCTCCTAAACATATTTAAATTACCTATTATCTGAAGGAAGTCAAGGAACTCAGTTAAGACTGCCACCTATCATAAACTTCTTTGAAAAGTCAGTGCTACCCGATCCTAGCTCTTGTAAGATTCCAGGAAAGTATGGACAGGGCTGTAAAGTCTCTTCATTATCATTATTATTCTTACATGATATGGTTTCAATCAACTACTTACTATACTTATGAGTATGTCCTATGATACTGACATTAATTTGCACAGTGACTAATTTAAAACAGAAAAACATAGGTTTGAGTAGATCACTATCTTTAATGAATTTCATGTAGATATTCTAACTAGGCAATCACCTGAGTTATTTAATCAAAACTATAATCAAAATTCCTTTAAAAGAATGAATCCTATTGTGCTTTAGGGGTATGAATTATCTATATATCTTAGAGCATGTTTCTGCATTTTGATAGTTTATATTCTAATGGTTGTCTAAAATAATGCCTTGAAAATGGTAAAGTGCATTATTTTAGCATTTAAAACTGTTTTAAATGAATGTTTTAAGCTGGGAAAACACCAATCCAACACCAATAATCTACAGAGAAGCAAATTAAAATAAAACAAGAAACATAGTTCCTACCAAGTTTTTTCTCCTGCAAGTAAAGAACAATGCCACTGTGGGAAGTTTACATGCACTAGAAAGCAGTTAGATTTTTTTTTAGAAATCCTATATACTATGTATATATCAGAATATTTATCTATATTAATCTTATATTCCATGCTTTTAATATTTTATTTTATTGAGACTACAAGCATGTAATACAATAAACAATGCAATATGGACCAAACGCTATGAAAATCTTAATGTAGTTTTTCAGAAGAGAATAAAAAGCTGATAAAGCGAAAGCTGACCAGATAAAAATAAGAAACAAATGCAAATATCACAGTAGGAATGGATAATAGTCACCATCTTTCCATGTTTCCATTAAGGAATTACCTCCACATGCATTACCTTTCATTGTCAGCATTATACCTACCAACTTATAAAATAAAGTTATAATACATGTGTAAGATGTACACCCATAATTCTAAGAAATCCCTGAATAAAACTCAACTAGAATGTTGATATAAACAAAAAAGGAAATAACCTAGATGGATAATGATTACCATTTATGACTGCAAAGGCTATAAAATCTTTTGATGGGCAAGAAAATATGCCTTGAGGCATATTGTATTTGAGGGGAAAAAAGGCTATTTTAATTGAAAATGCATTAATGAATTGTTTCCTCATGCTTTATATAATTCTTAGAAAAAGTTCAAATTACGTCCCCAAAAGGATGTTTTAATTATGAGAAGCAATATTTTGAAACTCATACAAAGCATCACACTTGTTTGGAAACAAATGACTTCTCAAGATGGAGAAGTATTACTATCAATCACCAACGAGTTAATTCTACATAATAAGGCAGGTTTGGATGCAAACTGATCCATTGTGGAATGCTGTATCTAAAATTGATTACAACAGCACTCAAAATGAATGCAGCCCTCCAAACCACTTCTTTGCTCAGAAACATTAATCTCAATTAGAAGGAGAGCTTCATAATGGTAATGCTTGGTATAAAAAAGTGTAAAATAAATCAGGTTTTATAAGACACAACAATTAATCAGTTTTCAGACTAAGAAGGTTTTTTTTATTGAATCACAAAATTTCCATCAGGACTCTTAAAACAGCTGATATCTCCAAAATTAAGTTTTAAATGTGTCTAAAAGAAGCCTACATAAAATAATTTTTAAAACGTAGTTGTTGAAACTTTTAAATAACATTGTATTATTGTGCTATCCTTTCAATACACTTCTTTATTGTGAACACACGTGTTAAATTCTTCTCCGGACTATCATTACACTTTATAAGACGAATATGAACACTAGCTTCAAATGAAAATTCAAAGAAATGTATAATTTGTTGTGGATCAGAGTAAAAGTTTGGTGGCAAATTATGATATTCTTGGCTCACATTCTCAACCCACATAAAGAAAGTATATCCTGAAAGTCAAAATGGACATTTGACTACCAAAGAACATTGGGTAGATAAGCAATGTGTAATTGAACACGCTTAACAGGTTTCTACAACACAGCTTCAAGAAAAGGGCAGACAATTCATTACTGCTGCTGAATACATTGATTCACATAAGTATAATACTTGGATGACATTCTGCCACCATGCAGAAATCAAATTTTTAAATGGTAAAATAAGGTTAATAAAGAGGGGTACATGTATTTATTAAAATAATAAATATTAAAAAACTTATAAAGTTGGCTTTTTGGTACTTTTATATCAGACTATGATCATGCTCCAAACTTATTTCTTAGTATCATTGTAAGTAGAATAAACTTCAACATTTCCAAACATACTTTCACAGCTATTACAAAAACATCATTTTTTTTTTGGTACATCCAGCCTAACCTTAATTCAGTATTTCTGACCCATCATTCTACTCACAATGATAGCCATACACTTCTTCCTGGTTTCTTATTTGCTTGACTCTTTACAAAGAGAATAATTACTCTTAGCTCTCAGAAGCAAAGCTAAGAATGACTGGCTTGAACTTACTAACTGGATCATTATTGTTTAGCTAGGTTTTCTTTCCGAATAAATTAAAAAACTTTTCACTCTATTTAGGAGCTTTCTTCTATTCAAACATAAGCATCCTTATCTTTCTTTGTCTTCACTCTAATAAAGCAAGTTCCCTTTTCTAAACCAAAAGACTTATGACACGCCTACAAAATCATAGTAAGAAAAGCCTCTATAATTTACCCAAAACATTTCTTTCTAGAAAATAAACACAGCCATACAAAATAATTCCATTTAGAGAAATAACTAGTCATAATTCTATAAATATATCTACTTCAAATAATCAAGCAATTTCTATTAGTGTCCATATTCTCTGTCTATAGGTTGCTAACTTTAATGCTATTAACATAGGATATTCATATAGTTTTCCAAATATTAAACACTTCCAAAGTTATTAGTATAATTATATTTTTCATAAAAACTGTGCGGTGTATATAAAATACGTATTTGTCTTATTGAAGGAAATACTTTTTCTAATAATATATAATCTTTTAAAATAAAACATATTTACTATTAGAAAAAATAATACCTTTGAGTAAGAGGGATATTAAAAATCATGTAATAAAAAAAGGCAAGATTGTTAAGGAAAATGTAACACGGAAAAAGATACAGACAATCTTGAAATATACAATAGAATGACTAAACTCATTATAAACCCCTATCTTTGAAGAATTTTGGAATAATTTGTGAATGCCATGACATTTTAAAGTGGGATTAGCAAGTCTTATTACTGAACTAACCTCTCACTCCTATATCAAGAATTAAATATTTGCTCTGCATTTAGAATCACAAATCGAAACTTTCAGTGCTCATACAAGAATTTTATATACTAAGAAATACATACTCAAAGTTTTAGATAATTAAAAGTGTATTAAGGAATAGGCAAAGCAAGATTGTTAGTTTATTTATAAAATTTTGTGTTTTAACTGAAAGGTTAAAATATATAATGATTTATAACTACACATTTAATTATAAACTCTTTTCCTAATATACTGTAAGATTACTAATACTTCTCCAAGTAGGCAACAGGGAAAGGGAGTGTGCGTTGTCATATTTTAAACAATTTCACTAAGGGAATCAAATCAAGTTCTGTTCAGTTGCAATACCACCTTTTGGGGTACTCTACCAAGCTTTCCAAAGATGCCAGATCTGCCTTTTTTGTCTTATGACAACAGAAGGGATAGGTAATGCCTGAACATATTTCTATTTCTAGTGAAAAGACCACCCAGTGGATTCTGGCAGAGTCTACAAACGTTTGACAAATACATTGTCAGAAGATAAGAAATAGAGTATTATGAAGAGACAGTTCTGTTTTCTCCCAGTTGTCTGGGGCCCTGGAAAAAGTCTAGGACAGCTCTCAGCCTTTCATTTCTATTGCACCTACTCAGAAGTACCTGGCAACTTTTCCCCACCTTTAAATTATAATGACTTCAGAAAACAAATGTATTTCATGTATTACAAAGTAGAATTAGTTACCTTCTCTCCACGATAAAAATTAACAAGTGAACCATTACAACTACCTTAAAGGTGAGGCAGTAAGAATGGAATCCAAACTGCATATAATAAGATGCTGAGCAAAGATCAATCAGAAATAACATGCCTCAGCCTAAAATATGTGAAGCCTTTTCCAATCGGTTGTAAAATACGATACGGACTTAAAGACTGAGTTGCAGACTCATAAATTTGTAATTTTTTAAATGCCCAGTTCAGGATATTTTTTGTTTGTTTCCAGCCCCATCCAGAGTTTCCAGATTAAGTTTCAGTCGTGATCCACTACTCCCCAGACCAAACCCCTCGCCCCTAATTCTCCCTCCTTCACTCCCTTGCAACTTGGCTCCCTGATAGTTAGGGGAGCTTTCTCTCCACTTCCCAGACTAGTAGGGACATCCCAGGGCTTTCTCCTCGCTGGAAGCCCCACAGGATCCTGTCAGACACCCTCTCAGAGGACATGGGGCCCCGGCACAAATCTGAGCATCACCCCGATGAGGGCAAGACGGGCTGGACTCCCCGCCCCCACTGAGCGCCCAGCCTCTGGGCTGCCTTCCTCGGGAAACAGGGGAGCCCGGGGCTCCCGGAACAGGGGGCGCAGTGCCCAAGTCCCCAGGCGAGCGGCACCGGCGAAGTTCCCACCTGAGCAGGCAGCCTGAGGTGTCAGACGCGAGGGAGGGGCGGGGATGGGGAGGCCGGGAACCGCGAGGCCGGACCGGGGAGAGCCTGCACGCCAAGGAGATGCTCCACGGCCGGCGGGGCTGGCCAACTTGCCGCTACCTCCCAGAGCGGCTGAGAGAAACGCGCTGCCCGCGCCCGCTCGCGCCTGCCCGCCCACCCGCTCCCGGCGCCGCGGCCGGGGCACTAGGACCCCAGAAAGGAAGGAGGGCGCGCCGGCGGCGGCACCGCACTTACCGCGCTCGGCTCGCCCGCACCGCCGGCTCGCTCCCCGGCCGCAGCCGCCGCGTCCACCGAGCAGCGCGCACACACGGCGCTTGGCCAAATTCAAAGGAGCCGGGCGCGGGGGAGGGGGCCCCGCCGAGGGAGCGGAGCGCGGGGGCCGGTGGGGGCGGGGAGGGGGAACAGCAAGTGTTACAACTTCCTTCCCTGCCCACCGCCCGGCCGCGGCAGGCGAGGGACGCGGCGAGGGGAGGGCAGCGCGCGCGGAGCGCCAATGAGTTCACTTTCTTTTTCTCCCCCGCGCTCTCCCCCTCTCCCTTCCCGCCGGCCCCCTCCAGCCTCCTCCTCGGCTGACGAGGCCCGGCCGGAGTTTTCGGTTCTCCGCCCGGGAGCGGGAGGACGGAGGAGGCAGAGGAGGAGGGAAGGTGAGGAGGCGAGCAGGACGCCGTGCCAGGGAGCAGCATCCAGGACCGTAATTGTGCGAAGGGGGGACGCGCCGGCGAGTGTGCCCGCGACCAGGCGCGTACACGTGTCCGTGTGTGTGTGTGTGTGTGTGTGTGTGTGAGAGAGAGTGTGAGAGGAGAGGAGAGGAGAGGAGAGGAGCCTACCATGCGCTTCCCCCGGTGCAGATCGCGGGAGAGCCCAATCACAGGGCGAGCTGGACCCGGCTGCGATCATTTATAATCCTTGACTCCTCCGCTCCGCCACTTGTCAAGATGACAGGTACTTTATTTCTTCTTCTTCTTTATTCAAAAAAAGAGATTCCCCGTTTACTGCCTTTTTCTGTCAAATGGGATTTGCCGGACTGAACCACGTTCGCCGCCCCTCCCTCCTCCCCTCCTCCCGGCCGTGTCGGGCCCGGGAAAGCACCGAGGCTCCCATGCTGTGACCAATCAGTGCATCTACTACTCTCGCCGTGATTTAGGGGTCATCCATGAATAACACTTCACGCTGATGAATGGCTCTTGCCGGCTTTCGGCTCTGATGAGGGGTCTGCCCGCCGCTGATTGCAAACACTAATGAACTTACAGCGCCATTTGAAATTCACGCGCACCAACAAAGTGCGGGGGTACGTGTGTGGGGGTCTGCGCTTTTCTTCTCCGGGTGGCGGGGCGAAGGACCCGGGAGAGGGGGCGGGTGATGGCTTTGGACTTAAGTGGAAACACTTCTCTGTGTAATCAAACCTCTAACCTTCTTAGAAAACTACTTTTCTTCATCTTCCATAGGGTGGGCATTTCGGGTCAGCTGAGTCACCCGAGGAGGTGGGAGTGTGAGACACTGCCGGGAAGATGGATTCCGGGGCAGAAGGGTGTAATTAAGGATTTCCACCCCCGGTAGGCGGCTCGTCCTTTACAGAGCCTCTGAAAATGACCTGCGCCTTCCCTACCAGAGTGTCCTCTCGTCCGAGACTGAAAAGCGCAGTGACCTTCGGACAGGGGAGGGCGGCACTAAACACTCAGACTTCCTTACTAGCCCAGCTCCGCGCTGTTGTAGAACAAGTGTCCACCCCCGAGTTCAAGTATCGGGACCTCCAACAAACGCGACCTGGCCAGGGGCGGGCCCTGGGGTCCCCTAAAGGCTCCACAGCCCACATTTACTCCCTCTTTCTCCCCATTCTCCCTTCCGATTAGCTGCCAATCACTACCCCCGCGTCAACTTTGTTTGCCGTGGGAGGGAAAAAAGTTTACTGTTCTACAAGACACTGCCACTTGCTACTCACTTAAGTTCCCACCAACACTCGCTCCTGGCTCCCCAGCCCCTCCGGGGGAGCTTTCTAAGCTTCTTGAAGTTCCGGCCGCTCCGGAGTTTTGGAACAACAAACGCGCGACCTTTTCGAAACCGCTAACTGGCTCGCGGCCCCTGGAACCTTCAGACACCTTCTGCTCCGGGACCAGGTGGCGGACGGGGTGGGGCGCGCGCGCTTGGGGCAGACGAGTGCGCGTGGCCCCCAGTGGGGCGCTCGAGCGTCCCCTCCGCCCTCCCCTGGGACCTATGCAGAGCTGAGACTCAGCGTCCTGGCCTGCCCCGGGCCGCTGCGGACCTGTCCTCAGAAGCCTAGGGAGGGACTGGTGCGCTCCCAACCTTCTCATTCCGCCTTCCACTTTCCACTTCAGAGCGGAGGGCGGAGGATTCCACCGACCTGTACCTGACTTGCCTGGGCCAGGGGGAAATACTCTTGCATTTGTAACAACATGCAAAACAAGAAACAGATCAAGCACTCGGAAAACAAGGACAACGTCTGAACCTTTATGGTTGTTGCTCCAAAGTTTGGCTAGAACTGACAAGTAGAATCACTGAACTCGACTTTGTGTGCCCAGACCCACAATCTTAGTTCACAAAGTTGCTAAGTGACCGGGCGCAGCGCAAAGCATTGAGAAGTCTCAGTAATACGTGAACCCGACCCGGCTCCTGGGGCGCTAGTGACGAAAAGCACCACACGCACATCTTTGCAGGAAGAATCTAGAGTCACCCTGGGGTGGATCTGTCTCCTTCTTGCCATTGAATTTCACACTTAAAAAGATAAGGTCGTTTGGACGGATGAAATATATACCTCTCTCATTCTAGCCATTCTCATTATCTTAAGAACACTTTGGCAATTAACAAAGTATGTCCCAGATCTAAAATGACGATCATGCAAACTACTTGAAATTTGCATCCCTGACATGATGGAAACTCCGAGGTTGTTTCATACATCGTTTTTGTGGCCCAATTCCCGCAAAAACATGCTAAGTGTTTAAAACTTTTCTAAACTGTAGAAGTAATATTCTCTTTTGCTCTTTTGTATCTCGCTGTCTAGGAATACACAATAAAGAAAAAAAGATACTCTGCCCCAATCCTAAAGAGGCCAGCACAGAAGACTACATTGTGGGAGTTGAGGGGTAGAGGCCTGTTTCTTCAGCTCTTTTTTTCTAGAACCCTCATTATAGCTAACGTTGGTAATAAAGGTAGGAAACAATAGAGCTCATCAAATTTAGAAATGGTAATAAATCTTAGAGTCTGTCTGTAGCCCAGTTCCCTGTTAAGTGATATTCAAAGTTTTTCAGTATGGGATGCTGAACATTCACACTAAGTGGTTGTGATATAGAAAAAAATACCCTAGAACTCATTAATACGGCCCTGTGCACTCCATGCCAGGTGTCGCTGGTGGACGATGCATGCAGGTGTCCTCCCCAGCGTGTCTGGTGAAGCCTATAATCCAGGCAGCGTTTCGGTGTTAAGTTTGGGTCTTCACGGGGTGTTTCTCTCTCTCTCCTCTCTCTCTCTCTCTCTCACACACACTCACTACACACAAGTTCCATCATTTGAGGCCGTTAGAAAAGCAGATGTTGTGCAGTGCCAAAGTGTACCACACGCTTCCTCCTCCAAATGAATCCCTGGAAAGCAGAGAGGCAGCTCGCTACGTGACCATCATGCTTTTTACCTCACTGTATGTTGTCAAGAGAGGGCGGGGATGGCGGGTAGCTCACGCCGTGCCCTCCGCAGCAATAAAAACTGGAGCAGGAGAAGAAATGCAAGACGTCGCTGTTTTGCAAACCCCTGGCCGCTCACAGCAAACTGCCCGGCACGGCTGGTGACTTTGCCGTGTTAACGCAGCCGGTCGTGCTCGGGATAATGGGACCAAGCCGGCCGCATCGCCCTCCCGTGGGCCCCTCTTGTCACACAGATACGAAGCTCTTAGAAAAGAAAATGTGGCGGGGGCTTCCCTCGCAGCACCTACCCTTACTCCTAGAAATGCATGCCTGCGGCCTTTGCAAGCCTCGGAAGAGTGCTCCAGAGGAAGATAATGGGCTGAACCTCCGGATTCACGTGGGGGTTAGGAAGGGCGCGCCAGTGCCCGCAGGACTGGGGCAGGTTGGGAGAGGGACAGACAGGGCCAACAGCATCCTGATCTGCTGCTCCACCCACTCCCCACGGGCCGAGTCTCAGCCGACGGCCACTCCCCACCTGAAAGAGATGCCTGTCCATTTTGGTCAGCATCCCATGTAACTTCCCTTCCTCCCCTTCTCCGGCTGGCTGTCCGTTTTCTCCTCCTGTCTTAAAGATCCAGCTCAGAGCTGAAGGGACTGGGTAGCAGCTGTTCCCGCCTCTCTCCCTTGGGGAGCGGGTGGTCTCCGCAGCCACTTCCTCCTCTGACACGCCAGGCTTTCAGGCGTGCAGAAAGGGAGCATGGGGTCAGGCGGGGATGAGGCTCTCCCAGGAGACTTGTGGACATCACTCGACTTTATAGGCATTCTTTGGACTTACTATGTGTGCTCTAGCAAACTGAGGCACGAGCAGCCTGCCTGCTGGCTTCAAACCAAGTTGCTGCCAGGGCTGCAACGTCTCCCACTCAAGGGACCCTAGGAACTAATGAGGAACCGGAAGGAAATGACCAGGGGAGCCAAATCTCAGGTACCTAGACCTTCCATCTCACCCCTTGAAAAGATCAAGAAAGCCAGTAAACCACATATGATCAAAAAGAGGTAATGTCTCAACTGAGAACAGCAAATAAATGCTGGGCCACTGGAAACAGGGGCTAAAGGCTGGTAGTCACTGAGCCAAACCTGAGTTCTAGGCACCTGAAGTGTTTCAGCTAAGCATGTGGCAGGCAATTCATCTGGAACAATTTACAGCACTAGAACTTAAATTTTATACGGAAATCTCTCAAATAGCCTTAAAGTTATTATCAGGTTAGGATTTCTTCCCCCCACTGGCAAAAAATAACTTAGTTCCCTTGGCTGTTAGATTGAGGGAACTATAAAACAAATATTCTAATTTGATCACTGACAAAGTCATAAAATTAAATGACTGTTTGTAGTGGAAAATATGCTTTCATTATCTTAATTAAAGCAAGGTAGGCCTTTCAATGCGCAGGCATTTTGGAGCCACTGAGTGGACTGGTGATCAGACAAATCAACCTTTAAATGGGACCGTGATTTTCCAGGACATTAGCTTGTGTTCCATTGCAGAAACCAAACCCAGCCTGCGCAGGACTCTTACCTTTGGTAAAAACGCAGTTGTGCAGCATAACCCAACGGCTCTCTTGGTTTTGCCAGAGCATTATGAAAGACCCCAAGTTCTGTGAAGGACTGTGAACCCAGAGGCGTCTTTAACATGGGGTACTTTCAGTGTTGGTTTTTAGCTCCGTAGTGTATGTGTTTAAAACGTGCCACATTACTCCACACTAAAAGATGGAACCTTTACAATTAGTAGTTATCATGGAGTGCCTTTTAAAATCTGCCAAATTCCCTATAAACAACTTGTTAGTAAGTAGTATATATAGTGTATTTAAAGTAGGCACTGGCTGCTGGCAAGATTTATCATAAGTTTGTAACACAGCAGGACAGTGTTATTAAAATAATACCCTTTAGATATTTCTGGGTCCAGTTTATATGTTAACTTGTAAATATAGGTTAAATATAAGCATCAGTGACTATTATTCAGTATCAGACAAATTAAACATCGTTTTATTTCCCAGAAGTGCCCTAGTCTTTCTCCTGTCTTTGCTGACCCCTTAGTCTGGAATATCCCACACGGGGGGGCTCCTGGAACACCTCGCTTTTAAAGACCCCTGTTAATGATACTCTCCTCCCTTAGCAGTGCTTCCACTGTATTTTTTGCGTGCAATAAACAATGGCATTGCTTTTTGTGTAGGCCTTTCCCAATAGCTGAGAGCCCCTGGAGTGTAGGGGCTTGACCTTTTTCCTCTTTGAACCCACAGGGCCTAGCACATGGGCTGGCATGTAGGAGATGCTCAGGAAATCCTTGTTGAATGAATGAGTGGATTTGCGAATAAAATATTTTCATTGCATTTGGTCATTCTTTTTTTAAAAAAATATGTCATAAATAGAATTTATCTTGAAAATATGTTTATTAAGTATACTTTTCAACTTCTCTGCCCATCAAGTTTTTGATGGGACATGGTTTTAAAATTCTGGTCATTACAGCAAGCCACTTTTGACCTTGGTTGATGTTTCTCAGAAACATAATTTGAAGACAAAAACAATGGGAAAAGGCAAAGAGATCAAATTTTGTTCTCCTCTTTTTCAGTAAGACATAGTTATGCACTGAAATTTGGGCAAAAAAATTGTAGCAAGCACCTATATGATACTCAGGTCTCTTTATATTAAATATGACATTATGTATAAAACCCTATTGTCTTCCAAATTTCCTTTGGATTTTTAATGGTAAGAAGTTTATAGCCTAAGATGACTGCTTTTCATTTCTTCAAGACAAGGGTTCAGCTGGTATTGGGGAAACAATCTCTGTTTGTTCCTGTCTGCTCAGGAGGACTGTTTCTAATTGATCTGGCATGGAATTTAGTTGGAGATGTGTATGTTGCAACCGAAGCGCAAAGCCTGTATGCTTTGTAAAGTGATAACCATATGGGCCTTATTTGAAACATTTGAGGATTTTCGACATTAACCTGGGTTAAATTGAGCTATAAATTCAACTCAAATGTATGTGTCCTGACAAATTCATCATCACTTCGGATAGATTCAATCCATGCTCCTCTCAGATTAATAAAGATGATGACCGCTTATCACAAATGCAAAGGTTCGTCATGATAAAGTACCATAATGTTGTACTTTGCACTGTTTAAATGCAGATTGCCCATATTAAGCAGACATTTTCTACTGTTATCACTTTTGGAATGGAAATGTTTAAAAATAATCTCTGGGCAAAGAAAAGGATATATAGTCAAATCTATTTCCTCTTACACTATTTTCAAGTGCACTTCGCTATCATCATGAAGATTTAATTAAGCAAGCTCAGCTAAGATAAAAAGCAAAACAGCTGAAAGTTACTACTTATAGAAACATTCAGGACTTATACAAAATAATTTATTTACTCTTCTTCTTTTAGGGATCTGAGCAACCACTGAAGGTTAAAAAATACAACAATTCTATAGCTCCCTTCTCCTATTTCTGAATATCAAATTTAGAGCTTACACTTTGTTACAGATAATAGTACTAAATTGTGGATGTTGATGGTCCCTTCCCTTGCAGCTTTAAATTGCCTTGAAAAAGATACAGTTTCTTTAATTAAAAAAGCTGCACAGAACTAATCCCTCTAGCTGAAAAAAGAAAAGTTTTAAGCAATCTCTTTCTGCTCCGAGAGAGAAAGGCAGACAATACCATAACAGATCAGAAACATAAGCTATAGTGTGCAGCCAGGAGCACAGCAGGGAACTGAATACTGCTCCGACTGTGTCATTTTTTAATCCCCCATCCCGGTTTTCCCCGTCTGACCTCATGCTGAGATGAAGTTATCACAGAAGACAGCTTTACTCTCACCAATGAATCCAACCCTGGATCTGTATTATCCTTAGCAGATCAAAACACCGCTTTCATCAAATAGCATTATCTGCATAAAAGGCATGCAATTGCCCGATAATTTCACCCAAACTATGCTATTCATTTAAAGGACAAGAAGAGAAATGTAATTCATTCCTTTTTGGGGGTGGCAGCGAAGAGTGAGACTTGGGGAGAGGCAGAGGCTGGAAAAGCTAACTTACCCCCTTCACTCATGGGAACTTTTCTGTTTTTAACACAAAATCCCAAGAAGGGGTCCATTTAAAAGTCCCCCTACTCCTGCGCTTTAAGATTAATTGTTGGAGCAATTTGGTGCAGTTTGAGTGACAAAAGTGTAAGTTGTGTAGAAAACTGGCAGTGAGAAATTACAAAGCTTGCTGATGTCATTAGCCATGCTTCCATGAACCCCAATAAAAATCATCATATCCAGTAAAATTGGAGAAGCATAAGAATTAGCTGAACAATTGGATGAAGTTTAACACAACGTTGTATGCTGGGGGGAATTCTTACCGGAGACCTTTCTGTGCATTATGAGAAGTTTGAATCCTTACAGTGGAAGACAAAGACGTATTCCACAATTTTGAGTTGATACTTTGAAGAATATTTAAGAAATCTTAGGAGTAAAGATGAGTGCTTTTTATTTTGAAAATACGTTAGCCTCCTTCAGATTGTCTTTTCCATTTTATGTTTAAACAGTGTTCTTATTTGCATTGTAGATTGCATAAGCTGTTCTAACAGGCTCGTCTTTAATGGATCCTCACTCCTTAGTGAATGACATCAGTTGTTTTGCTCAAGGTATCATGATAGGTTAGAGCAGTCAGATAAAACCATTTGTGTCAAGTAAATGGAATTTCTAAGAAGTACTGAAACTCCCGTGTGGGTGTGGGTGACCTATTAGGTATATGTTAATATCCCTATAGTATGTTTTACTCACCATAATTTTAATGATTTAGCTTGAAAATGTAAGTCTTCTACTCAGTGCTTTCAGAATTTACTATGTAAACTGACCCTGCAAGAAATCCAACTTAATCTCTACCCTTCCATCACCCAGACAATATCTATACACAAAAATGTGTAGGACAAACAACCAGAACTGCTTGAAAAAGAACAACATTAACATGCTTCAAATCCCAGGCTAAGAATGGTCCTGGAAATTCATGAGACAGGTAAAGGGAGATTTTTTTTCCCTTGAAAGACATTAGTTCTACAAGAAATTAATTGTCGTGCTATTATTTTTCATCATTGGCATTTTAATTGCATCTATGTATTCTCTAAAGCATTTAAATGTCATTAATAAATATGTTTTTTTCCATACCAGCTTCCTGAAACTGCAACTTAATACTGAAGTACCCTGAGACTAAAAGTCTATGTAGGTATATGGTCTGCTCAGTAGTAAAGTTCAAATTGATGTTTCCAAAATATAGCTTCATGACATACAAATTATCTGAAATTTAATGTGATTAAGCATTAAACTGTGGTATTTCCTTGAATTTAATGACAGTACTATTTTCATGTCAAACTTGATTACAAGAACCAGCTTTCAGAGTGAACTGTTTAAAATCCCAAATCATTAACAGATCATTTAGGGTTCAGTCTCACAAAACTTCTTGTCTGTGAACTATCAACTGAAGATATGTAAGCAGAGAGGTGAGTTGCACATTTTGCGTACATATGCATGTGTGTGAGTGTGTGTGTGTGTGTGTGAGACTGATTTTAGAAGTCACATTTCTGTCTGAAAATGCCAGGAGAGAAAAGATATTTACATCACCAACACTACTACTCCTCTTAACAAACATATTTATGGTGCAATTCATGTGCACACAGTATTTTTTTAAAGCCTATCATGAAGCATTACACCAATTTGAAAGGAAGACAAACAACTTCCTTAGGACTTTCGAAATTTTAAATACAATATAAGATTTCAATATATTATTTCTTGTTTACTTTCACTCCAAGTCTGTATTTAACTCATAACTGATTTTTCTAAGAGACTAAACCTGGGTCCTCCATAAATCTCGATTTCAGAAGCAAATTAGACCACATTCCCATGAATCTTTGTCTGGAAGGCTAAGCAATCATCTTCATGGATCCTGCAATTATTTGTTTGTTTAAAGATGACACTACTCTCAGAGTAAAAACTTCCCAAATGGGGCAAGGAAAGATGTTTCTAACAACATTTTAGGTAAAGCTATTCTCTTGTCTAAATCTTTGGTCCACTCCTGTAGGTTAAGACAGTGAAGCTTGGTTTACTCTATAGTGCGGCAAATTCCTGAGAAAACACAATTGTAGATTAAGGCCATGAAATGCCTAAAGTACTCATATTGAAATGAAGCAAGCTCCCCCAGGCCATAGGATCTGATTTTTAGTTTCCCTGATGGAGATGTAGCTCTGGGTTTTGTTTGGTTCAGGGAAAAAATCAAAGAAGTCAGGCATTTCTAGAGCAGACTGGGAGAAAGAGGAGTCTGACCTGGGCAGAGAACCAACCAAATCTTTCTGTGTTTACCTAACACTTCTTTCCTAGCCTGGTCCTCCACATCCAGCAGTTTTAATCCACACAATCTATGAAAGACCAGGATTCACCTTCCCCTCTTTTATCCTTGGATAAGATATCTAGGAGGGGAAAAAGAAAAGTAGGTCATGAGAAGATTAGGAGCTCAGAGTCTCTAAAGAGGAAGGAAATTGGCAGTGCGAGAATCTGAGTTAGGGGGTAAAGAAGGGAGAACAGGCTTCAGCTGAAGATAAACTAAGAGCAAGCTGAAAGGAAGAGAAAGTGTGTGTGAGATCCTAGCTTAGAGTCCTGGTTTACTGGAGTTCCTCACATATCTTTAACGCTCTTTATTTATACTAATCAGTCAGCACAGAGATCTTTCCTCAAGAGTTTACAGTGTTACTTAGAAACCAGATTTAAATCAGGACATGGTACAGGTAATATTTATTTTCAAACTGATTGGAAATCAACCTTTATTATATTTTGAAGAAGATTTTGATAATAAAAAGGTTCTTTATTAAAATTTGAAGATTATCTTCATAACAAACCAGCTGTAAATATCTATAGTAGCCTTAGACTGGTATCTTTCTAATTGTAGCCTTTAGACCAACTATATCAAAATTACTTGGGGGTTCTTAAGAAAAATCTGTATTCCTGGCCCCTATTTCAGCTGTAGGGAATCAGAATCTCCAAGGATAGAACCAATAAATTATCATTTTAAACAAATCTTCCAGAACATTCTTATGCACAAGGAAGTTTGAGAAGTATTGCCCTGGGTTAAATATTTTGCATAAAGTAAATAGATATTTCAGTTTTATCATTTCCCTATTAAAAAGAAGTTGTGGCAAATAACTCTAGTTGAATTATTTTAAGAAGTGACACATTCCGGCTGGGTAGGGTGACTCACGTATGTAATCTGGAGGTTGTGGGAAGCTGAGGCAGGAGATTGCTTGAGGCCAGGAATTTAAGACCAGCCTGGGCAACATAGAAAGACCCTCAGCTTTACAAAAAATCTAAAAACAAGCGGGGCATGGTGGTGCATGCTTGTAGTTCCAGATACTCAGGAGGCTGAGGTGGGAGTTCTAGGAGTTCCAGGAGTTCTAGGCTGCAATGAGCTACGATTGTGGCACTGCACTCCAGCCTGGGACACAGAGTGAGACCTTGCTCTTAAAAAAAAAAAAAAAGTGATACATTCTCATTTAAGGAAAAAACCAAAATTCACAAAATGAAGAACATGAGAATATCCACCTGAAGAAATCTCAGCTGAAAATTTAGTGACACTTCAAAATTCAATTTTGAATCATTCTTTCTAAGAGTCGTAAAATCAATAAGTTATAAAGTGAGATAGCATTTTCTATGTATTTTAATAGTTGGATCATTGTATACAAATTTTTGCTTTGTCTTGTTCAATATTTTATATATATATATGAGATTCGAAAATTATATAGATTTTAGAATGAACTTTTGAATATGTATTCATTGTATTTATTATCAGTAATTAAAGAATTCTTTGTGTGATCCAGAATAGGAAGTAACTCAACATGTATAACCTTTAATAGAAATCCAGAATAAACATATCAAAACAATTAAGAGCTTTATTTGGAAGCTAGGCATTTACAGGTCAGCATTGCAAGCTGTTTCTAGGATAGTTTTCAGAAGTATTGCTCATGCTGAAAGTTCTTACATTTTTAACATAAAGCATCATTGCTACTCTGCCATCTTCACTTCCTTCTTTTGCAATTACTTATCTCTGAAGGATGTGACTTTTAACAAAGTACTATTATTATACTTAAGGATGTGACCTGTTTTCCCTTATGTTGCAAATTTAAAGTCCTTATTATGAATAGTGGGAAAACCATTCAAACTAGTCTTTGTTTTTAAGTGGTTGCCTTGACTACTGAAATTATCACTGCTATACCTGGTCTCCATCCTTTCTCCATCAGGAGTCCTAACTTACCTTGTCTACATGAGTTCTTTCTTGCAGACAATGTGCCCACCACATAACATGCATTATCTCATGTAATCCTCATAACAACTTCAAAAATAGTTACAATTTTCCCTATTTTAAAGATTAGTAAATTGAAAAGCGAGTCATTTTTTCAATGTAAGTAAAAAAGCCAGTGGTTCTAGAGCCCAGTATATGTGTCATTTTTAATTGTTTTTAGAGCCCAAACACTTAAAAAAATATGACACAATTTCTAAGAGGAAGAGAACTTGTTCGTATCATAAGTTAGTTACACACATATAAAATCATACACACTCAGAAATACAAACTAGAGGTTAATGAAAGATTAATACCTCTTAAGAACGCACACACCCTTAATGAGAATTCTACAGAGAAAACACTTTTTTAATTGCTTGAGTCTGCTCTGGAGAAAAGTTATTTTATAATTCGAAAAAACTGAACTTGACAAAACTTAATGTCCTGTTCCACAGACATTATTCATCTCTCTTTATTTGTTATACAAATTTATAATAAAATCGCCCCCAATATATTTGTATAATTCCTTTATTTCTCTAAACAAAATTATTGTTACCCTTAGCACATATTTTTAAATGATGGTTTAAGGCTAGACTTACAGAAGATTTCAGCTCCAGAGTGATGGTTCTCTCTTCAAAGGTTAATCTATGCAGAATAAAGTAAAATCACTATTTTAAGGACAGGGTGTAGTTTGGGGATGATAAACATTTGTCACTCTGTTTAAAAGTCTCCAAGAAGAGTGTAACTGCTCCAATGGCCTTTGGCTTGTAGAAGTTGGTAATCCTCTTTAAAGGACCAGACAAGTTAAACAGGGTGAATTGTAAGCTTGCTACTACTTGAAATTACAAATCATTGAAAAACTGTCCGTGAGAACACCTTAGGGAGTGAATGTGGATAATAATGCTTTATGTGTGGTTGCAAAACAATAATGAACCTGTCTAATCAATTGTTCTGAATAGCTATAGATCACAGTGGAAGGAAAAATACACATCCTTATTGACCCCTTGTGCATTCTGTTACATTTCATTCTTGCGACTTTTGAATGGTTTCCTTTTACATTTAATCATGCAGTGACAGATTAACCCTAAAATGGTTACCCATAACTCTTCCTAAAAGCCAGAATTTAATATAAATAGCTGAAACCAGAGCAGAAAATAAACCTTTGCCTCTTTATGGATATGAAGTATTAATGATAAAAATGCTAATATCAAATCTCAACAAACATAAATCTTGATGCTAATCATGGGTGGGTTTTTAAAAAAAGGACTTAGTATTAAGGAATAGACTCATATTAGATTCATAAATAAGAAGAGAAATGAACTATGGCCTGATCTCACTTTATTCATTTAGGTTTATTTTGCTAACAGATGCATATTAGTACAGCCAAACATATTTTGCCGTGATCTGCAATGACTGATAAAACTATTAAATGATTGATTGTACTGGGCACATTGATTTTATGTGTATGGGCATGCCATATGTTCAGGGTTAAATTGTGGAAAGCAATCTCTTTGTCTGCTCTTCATTCTCCGAACCCCCACCACGTTTAGATTTTAGACAGTATTTGCATTAATGCAGTTCATATTACGGAGAGCTATAGAAATAATTAGATTAGTTCATTTATGCAGATGACCTGGCCAAAAAACGCCTTGAAACATCAAGGATCGCCATCATCATCAACAAACGGAACTGTTTGTCAAATAACAATTTCATTTCACCATGGTGTTAAATCAGCCACACAAGAAGTAATAGTTCTTTTTCTCTGCTTGTCATAAGATAGTATGAAAATCAAATGAGATAACATTCTTACACTTTAAAGGGCTAGAGTTTATTACTAATATCTTTCATTTATGTAACCAATCATTGTTCTTCCAGTCAATGTATGTAGTATAAAATCGAAATAAATGTAAAGTGTTTTAGTCATAGGCTTAATGTAATGATTTGTGTGAAGTAATGCTATGATCTTTGAGCTTTGTGTTAACTGTAACCATCTATTTAATACCAACTGTACAGATCTGAAGATGGGGAAAAAAGCATACAGGATTGATAAACTGTTTTTTTTTCTTCTTGTGGTACTATATTGGTCCATCTGTGCTTATTCAACAACTATTTATTTTAATTGGTGATGAAAATGTGCAAGTGTACCAAGTTTAAGAAGTAAGTAGACATCTCAAAAAGTGGCCTACGCATGAAGCTTGATGTGAAGTCTTCATTTATTATGATATTACTTAAACACATGGTACAGCATTTTGGTGACTGTTAATGTATGACTAAGTATTAATCAGCTATAAAAAGATATGCAATTTGTATGTGTGTTAAGTTTGATCTATTTCTTTAATTTGATAGCTAAATTGTCTCTAAATATAAAATTCTAGATTTCAATTAAACTGTAGATTATTTTGTAGTTATGATTTCTAAGACCACTCTCTTTCTGAAGTATCTTGAAGAAAAAAGTATGTTTTGCCTGGATTTAGATAAAATGGTATAATCTAATTTAGAGTAATGAACTATTGATTATTTTTCTTTGCAAATTTATGACTAGATTAGAAACTTTACAACAGGAGCAATAGTGACAGACTCAATATAGATTTGTAGACTGTATTTGGAGATACCCACACATATCCATATACAAGGGCTGTGTGGACAGTATCCAGCCATGTAACCATTCTCATTATATTAACAATGGCTCGATACTTTCCAGACAGCCCTTGTGTAACTGTGTATCTGTATATGCGTATGTCTATTTCTATATATCCTTATCTACCTCCTAGTATAGTTTTATAGTTTGTTTATGTTTTTAAATAAACTAAGCTAACACAGTCTCTCAGGAGCATATAATTTTAAGGAAGATGCTTTAAAAATAGTACAATTGAAAATCTACCTCCTTTTTCTTAATTTATTATTTACCTAACATACATTTATACCTATAAAAGAATAAGAAGAGTCAGTGTAACAAAGAAAACTTTCAATCTGATTATGTATTGATTGTCAAAAGGCTTATTTCAGCAACAAAAAGTACAATGATAACCTTTATGTGGGATGCACTCTTTGATTATACTTTTCTAATTATCTTACCTTTTATACCTAGAGCTTTTAATTTCTGGTTTTTCCTTGAAAGATGATCTATTGTATTCTTTCAAACAAGGTGGTTTTGCTGATGTGTTTGATAATTTCAGATACTATGTTTTATAACTTTTTGATCATTTATAATACTCTATGCCTTTTAAATTTTTTATTCTTCATTCAGGAAGAATTCTGAAGAATGAATTCTGATTAATATTTGACAGTACTGGGATACTCTCAAAATACTTACTTCCATGTTTTCTTTTTCTTCATATTATACATTAAGGAATATAAATAGATTTCCATGTCTGTAGCATATATATTTTAGGCTAAATATACTTAGGTGCTAATTCAATTGATTTATACTTAACACAATTTATTCACTGTTTACTGCTATTTTTGACTATGTGCATTAGCAACATTTTTTCACATGGTATTTATTATATGAATTTAAAATGACTTAATAGTTATATATTCTGTTCAATGTTAGTTATCTGTCACCTGGGAATGTAACCCTTATTCCTACATTTTCCATAAGCTGTGCTGCCACGAATCTGTCTGAGTGGCCTCAGATTGAGGCAATTTCTTCTCTTATGACCTGCTGTAATTTTTTTGTAATGTGAATAATTGTGGTGACAGAATTTATTTGAGTATGAAAATATGAGGAAAAAAGGTCTATTACATTTTACTCAAATTAATTGTCAATTCTGTGAAACTGGATAGTAAGAGCAAGCCAACTTCTATAATGTCAAATCAAAGGGAATTTCTTTAGTTGATTTCTTAAGTTTTTCAAGGGTTTAATACAGTTCTAAGGATGAAATGAAAAGTAACAATTATTATTTGATGATAAATTTAGAAGAAGAAAATATTCAATTCCAAGTAGATATTTTAAATGAGGATCTCCAAAATTCTCAAATTTACTAAATTGGTTCTTAGTGTAACACCACAGGGTGATGTCTCATTTTGGGGACACGGAAAAAGAACAATAAGTCAATAATGAGTTGTTCATCTTACAGAAAACTCGAATCTTATTAGGGAAAAATGAACAATAAAAAGGATAGTTAAAATTGTCAAAAAAGGAACAAATACACCAAAACTCAAATTTTATTAATAGCTTCTATGCTACTAGCATAACTACAGATGATACTAAAAAATGCCTCCATAGAAAAAAAGGATAAAAAGGTAACACTCACTATAATAGGGAAATGAATTATCATATAAAACAGGGTTTCTGAGTTTTTTTCCACAGATTTTATTCAATGGCTTTTTTGACTAAAATGAAAAAATAACTAAAACATCATTAATAATACCATTGGGTAATGTGGATCAATGAACTATATTATAAAACATTATTATAATACTAAACAAATCTATAATTCTTCATACTATATATTACTGATTTCATAGTTAACATGTGTTATATAAACTAACTTTCTGCTTAAAGCTGCTTAAACTTTCTAAAGAGAAATAAATTTTTTCACATAAAGCAAATGTTCATTTAATAACTTACATTTGATATATTTATTATATGTATCTTAATTAATACCCAACTCCCTTAATATCCAAATATATCACAGCAAAATATACTTTAGCAAAAGAAAATTGACAAAGAAAAACAAGAATATTGTGATTTTTTTTCCATCCCATGTTAATATGCACTTTTCTGAATATTCTAGTTTGCATGCTGTGTAGACTATACAATATTATTTAAAACAAAATTTCAAAACCATTGCTTACTTCACAACTTTGTTTTGTAAAGAGTATTTCAGTAAACTTTGTTCTTCTCCAAAAGAACAGAGCTCCTTTTAAAAATGCAGCAAATAGTTTCAGCATGATCTTTTCCTTTATGTTTTATTTAAAATGTTAATGGAGTAAATCCACAATTCACATAATTTATTTTGAAATACTTTTGTTCAGAATAATGCACTGTAAGAACAGTGATATACAGACAAGTTCCCTTAAAGAACATACATCAATTCAGTTTCCTTTTGAAGCATATTGCAAATGCCCTCTAACAGGGCACAGCAACATTACATAAATCATCTTATATGAAAAATTAACATGACATCAAATATTTATAAATATTAATGTGTATGTTAATATAACCAAAGCTGTAACAAACAATCATAACCTTGCCAAGTTTCCTAGGACAGGCGCCGCTGATAATGATATCCATTATCTCTGGAGGAACGCACAATTATGAAAGTTATGCACAGGATGCTATGTTCTTAGCTTCTTTTAAATTTATCCATTAAATGTCTACCTTACATATAATATTAACCCTTTAGACAACATTCTTAAGAAACATAAAGGCAGCTCACGTGGATAAATATTTTTTAAATCATTTTTATTTAGTCATTTGCATGGAAAGTCCCTGGTTTTTAACGCAACTCTATGCATAATTGGAGTATATGGAGTCCTATAAATAAATTCACTTGGGATTGATCTCATTAACATGTGTTAAATACCATACATGCATTTATATGTATGCATGCTATACATATTTAAGGAAGCCACACTTTGCAAAGGTGGATTGGTTATTTGTGGCTACGAAATGTAATATATGAATACTATACTATCTCTACCCTCCCAGGAAAGTTCTCTGTAAAAAGTATCTGTGTTGAGGATGGGGTGGGCATGGGGAGTTTGGGGGCTTGCCTGGGCTCAGTAGCATCAGGGATCATAGGAAGGGTCAGCCAAGCAAAGTTTTGTTTGGGGCTCTTTTTTCAGATGCAGATCTTTTGGCAGGTGAGTCAACGGATAGTAAAGCAATGAGATTTGGACAGGAGGAGAAGAGGCCGCCGTTTTATACGTGTGTGTATGGTGCAGACTCAGGCAGATCTGATTCAGGATCCAACAGGTTTTCCTGGGCAAAGCAAGAAGATAATATTGGAGGACAAATATACTTTTTATGTGTGTGTGACCTTTGTAGAGATGTAACAAATAATACTTTTGGATTGAAGGCGTTTTGCTTCACCAAAAGAGAGCTCAGTAAGAAGCATCCTGAATCCACCTGCTTAAATCTACTCCCAGGCTAAAGTAGTTAGGTTCTTCATTTATAAGGCTCCACATTTCCACTCTCAGTCTGGCTCCTCAGTGTTACAAGTGGAAATGAACTCTGATGAGAATCTACTCTATGGCACTTACAGGTGGGAGTGAGTTTAGCCTGAGTGTGGTGGAGAAGCATGACCTTGTTTTCATGTTAAAGTTTTTTGTATATCTCTTGGATCTAGGATTGACTTTGGGGCATTTTGACTCTGGATAATAATGCTGATTCAACCTAACTTTAACTGTCTGAAAAACTAAATATGGAGTGAGTAATGTTGCAAGTGGCCAAAAAAATGCCACTCAAAAATATCTTCCAATTAGAGATTTATATTATTGGAAATCTTTAAAAAAAAATGGGCTTTAGATGGGATGTTAAGCTTAATATATATTTTAGTACTAATTATTTTAATCAGTTAAGAGATCATACTTAAGATGATACAATGATACTTAACTGGTATCATTTTTACATGGGTCAGAATTTTGAATGAGATGCAAAGAAATAGCATGAATTTGCAGCTACACATTACTTTAATATTAATATTTGTTAATTTAAGTATGTATTTTAGACATAAGCTTTCAAATATCCCAAAATATGTTATCATATTTTGCTATCAGCAATTTTATCCTCTCACCTATTTTATTATTTATTTTGGGCCCCAACTGAATCATTCCTATCATCCCAAATATGTAGTTATTTTTTACTTTAAAGGAAAAAGCCTTGATTTCCCTCCTAGCTGCTGCTTTTTTTTTTGTTTTATTTCATTTTACTTTATTTATTTTATTTGCTCTCTTTAGGAAAATTCTTTGAAAGGGTTGCTGATGCTTGCTGTCTCCAAATACTCCTGTCTCCCTTAAATCCAATGAAGCTTTCATCATCATCATTCCACAGAAACCAAGCACTCTTTTCAAGGTGGCCAAAGGTCTCCATGCTGCTCAATCCCAAGGTCAATTTTCCATCATCATTTTACAGCAGCCCCCCATTACCCACTGGGTATATGTTTCAAGATCCTTCGTAGATGCCTAAAATTGCCAATAATTCCAAACCGTATATATCCTATGTTCAATGAAGCAATTTATGGCTTCTCTTTGGCAGATCTGAGTTGCCAGCCTCACTACTCATGTGCTTTGGGGGCCATTATTAAGTAAAATAAGCGTCACTTGAGCAAAAGCACTGGGATACCACCACAGCCAATCTGATAAGGGTGGGAGGGACTAATAGGTGGGTGGCGTGGACAGGGTGGATGCACTGAGAAAAAGGAAGATTCACATCCTAGGTGGGACAGGGGGAGATTTCATCACGTTGCTCACAACAGCATACAATTTAAAACTTATGAATTGTTTCTTTCTTGAATGTTTTATTTAATATGTTTTGACCATAGTTGACCCTAGGTAACTGAAACAGCAGAAAGTGGACTGCAAACCAGGGGAACACTGTACTTTGTTTTTTTTTTTTTTTTTTGCTTTTATTCCATCATATAATGGGGGTACAAATATTGTTAGGGTTACATACATTGCCCCTACCACCTTCCCCCCCCACATGTCAGAGCTTCTAGCGAGTCCAATCCCCAGGTGGCCCAGGCAAGGCACACATTATATAACTCTACACTTCCTCCCCCCTCCCGCCTGCCCTCCATCCAACATAAGATTTTTTTTTTTTTTTTTACATTTTGGATACATTGTATATCTTTGCCTCTCCCTAAGAAGGGTTAGAGGTTCACCAGGGTTGGACGGGGGCAAGAACCACATCATAGGGATGTGGAACACTGTACTTTGAATCCATCAGCAGCACATGACACAGTTCTTCACTCTCTCCTCCTGCATGTATTAACATTTTCCTTCATTTGGCTTTCAGGACACCATTCTCTCCTGATTGTTCTACATCAACGGCCACTCCTTTTCAGCCTCCCTCACTGATTCTTATTCCCACCACTTTAACATTGTCCTAGGGCTCAGTCTTTGTTCTTTCTTCATCTTTCTAGACTCACTCCCTTGATGAACTCTAGTCTCCTGGCTTTACAAACTGGTTAGATGCTGACACATGTATTTATATTTCTAATTCAGATCTCTCTCTCTCTCTCTCTCCTTAACTTCAGATTAACATATGCAATATTTACTCCACATTTCCACTTAGTTGTCTAAATGGGTAATTTCAAATAAATATGTACAACACAGAAGACTCCTAAACCCCTAAACCTGCTCCTTCTGCCATCTTTCCTGTCTCGGTCAATGGCAGCTCCAACTCTCAGTTACTCTGGCCAAAACCTTGGCTGGTCATATTTGAATCCTCTCTTTCTCTCATATCCCTCTTCTAATCAGGAAATACAGGCACACCTTCTTTTATTGTGCTTCACAGATACTGCATTTTTTACACATTGAACGTTGGTGGCAACCCTGGATAGAGCGAGTTTTTTGGTACCCTTTCCCCAATAGTGTGTGTGTACTTCATATCTCTGTGTCACATTTTGATAATTCTGACAGTATTTTAAACTTTTTTATTATTATGATAGCTGTATGGTGATCTGTGATGTTGGACTACTGTAATTGTTTTGTGGTGCCAGGAACCATGCCATATAACACTGTGAGCTTAAATAAAGGCTGTGTGTGTCCTGACTGCTCTACTGACCGGCTGTTCCCCATCTCTCTCCCTCTCCTTGGGCCTCCCTATTCCCTGAGACATGACAATTTCACAGTTAGGCCAGTTAATAACTCTACAATGGTCTCTAAGTGTTCTGGTGAAAGGAAGAGCCATACATCTCTCACTTTAAATCAAAAGCTAGAAATGATTAAGCTTAATGAAGACAGCATGTTAAAAGCCAATATAGGCTGAAAACCAGGCCTCTTTCACCAAAGAGTCAGCCAAGATGTGAATGCAAAGGAAAAGTTCTTAAAAAAATTAAAAGTGCTACTCCAGCAAACACATAAATGATAAGAAAGCAAAACAGCCTTATTGCTGACATGGAGAAAGTTTGAATGGTCTGGAGAGAAGATCAAACCAGCCACAATGTTCCCTCAAGCCAAAGCCTAATCCAGGGCAAGGCCCTAACTCTCCTCAATTTTATGAAGGCTAAGTGAGGTGAAGAAGCCGAAGAAGAAAAGGTTAAAGCTAGCAGAGGTTGGTTCTTGTGGTTTAAGGAAAGAAGCCATCTCCAGGACATGAAATTACAAGGAGAAGCAACAAGTGCTGATGGAGAAGCTGCAGTAAGTTATCCTGAAAGTCTAGCTAAGATCATTGATGAAGGTGGCTACACTAAATGACAGCTTTTCAATGTAGACAAAACAGCCTTCTATTGAAAGAAAATGCCATCTAGGATTTTTACAACTGGAGAGGAGAAGTCAGTGCCGGGCTTCAAATCTTCAAAGGACAGGCTGACTCTTCTTGTTAGGGGCTAATGCAGCTGGTGACTTTAAGTTGAAGCCAGTGCTCACTTACCATTCCAAAAATCCTAGGTCCCTTACAAATTATGTTAAATCTATTGTGCCTGTCCATAAATGGAACAACAAAGATTGGATGACAGCACATCTATTTACAATGTGGTTTACTGAATATTTTAAGCCCATTGTTGAGACCTACTGCTCAGAAAAAAAGATTTCTTTCAAAATGTCACTGCTCATTGACAATGTACCTGGTCACCCAAGAACTCTGATGGAGACATACAGAAGATTAGTGTTGTTTTCATGCCTGCTAACATAATATCTATTCTGCAGCCCAGGGATCAAGGAGGAATTTTGAATTTCAAGTCTTCTTATTTAAGAAATACATTTCATAAGGCTATAGCTGCTGTGAGATAGTGATTCCTCTGATGGGTTTGGGCAAAGTAAACTAAGAACATTTGTGAATCATGGGAGGAGGTCAAAATATCAACGTTAATAGGAGTTTCAAAGAAGTTGATTCTAATTCTCATGGGTGACTTCAAGGGGTTCAAGACTTCAGTGGAGGAAATAACTACAAATGTGGCAGAAATAGCAAGAGAACTAGAATTAGAAGTATGTCCTAAAGATGTGATTGAATTGCTGCAATCTCATGGTAAAACTTGAACGAATGAGGAGTTACTTCTTATGGATGAGCAGAGAAAGTAGTTTCTTGAGACGGAATCTACTCCTGATGAAAATGCTGTGAACATTGTTGAAATGACAACAAAGGATTTAGAATATTACACAAACTTATTTTATAAAGTGGGGCAGAGTTTTAGGGGATTGACTGCAATTTTGAAAGAAGTTGTACTTTGAGTAAAATGTTATCAAACAGCATCACATGCTACAGAGAAATCC
Organism: Cheirogaleus medius; assembly: GCA_008086735.1. Taxonomy (NCBI): domain Eukaryota; kingdom Metazoa; phylum Chordata; class Mammalia; order Primates; family Cheirogaleidae; genus Cheirogaleus; species Cheirogaleus medius. The sequence continues at coordinate 32,852,645 of VBSM01000483.1, forward strand.
TTTCTGAAAGGAAGAATCAACCAATGTGGCAACTTCATTGTTTTATTTTAAGAAATTGCCACAACCACCCCAACCTTCAGCAACCACCACCCTGATCAGTCAGCAGCCATCGACATCAAGGCAAGACCCTCTGCCAGCAAAAAGATTACAACTTATCGAAGACTCAGATGATTGTTAGCATTTTTTAGCAATAAACTATTTTTAAATTAGGGTATGTACATAGTTTTTTTTTTAAAGATATAATGCTATTGCACACCTAATAGACCACAGATTCTGTAAACATAACTTTTATATGTACTGGCAGACCAAAAAAATTATGTGACTCACTTTATTGTGATATTTCCTTTATTGAGATGGTCTGGAACCAAAACCACAATGTCCCCAAAGTATGTCTATGCTTTTTAGTACTACATTAAAATCATATCCAGAATCTGACCTATTCTCACCACTTCCATAGTTTTTATCCTCAGCTACTATCATCTTTTGCCTATATTATTGCAATAGCCTCCTAACTATTGTATTCTCCCTGTATTTACATTTGTCCCCTTATTGTCTATATTTTCAACCCAGCAGCCAGAGTGAACCTTTTAAAATGTAAGTTAGATCTTGCCATGTCTTTGCTCAAAATCCTGCTCTGCTTCAGCATGTCACTCAGAGCAAAAGCTATAATCCTATAATGACTTATTGGTCCTGCATGATCTGATCCCCTGTTACCTCTTTGACCTCAGCTTCCAGAACCTTCCTCTACTTTTATTCCTCCCCACGCATTCGGTCACCTTGTCCTCCCTTGAGCACATCAGGTGCTGGCTATTCACATGCTCAGAGCCTTTTTGACTTACTCACTTCTTTTTTTCACTTCCTTGAAGTTTTTATTGAAATTTCCTTTTCTCAATGAGGCTTCATTTGACCACCCTGTTTAAAATTGCAAATGGCCCTTCTTCCAAACACTGGTATTTCTGATCCCACTTTCCCTTCTACGGTGTGTATATTTTTTCATATCTCTTATTGCTTTATAGCATTTTAGATAATCTACCTATATGTTATATGCATATACATATATAAATACATATATGTATATATATACATGTCTGTGTATATATTTTTTATATATATACACATACATACAGTCATGTATCACTTTACTGTGGGGACATGCTCTGAAAAATGATTTGTTATGTGTTAGGCAATTTTATTGTTGTGTAAACATCATAGAGTGCACTTACACAAACCTAGATGGTAGAACCTACTACACACCAAGACTAGATGGTACAGCCCGTTGCTTCTAGGCTACAGACCTGTACAGCATGTGACTGTACTGAGTACTGTAGGTAACTGTCACACACTGGTAAATATTCCTGTATCTAAACATAGAAAAGTACAGTAAAAATATAGTAAAAAAGATTAAAAATACTACACTTGTATAGAGAAGCTAGTTCCATTATAATTTCATGGGACCATTATCGTATACAAAGTCCATTGTTGACCCAAATGTCATTACATGGCGCATGACTGTACACATATACCTATGTAGGAAAACAGCCTGTTGCATAGCAAAAGTGATGCCATCTTGAAGCAAAACCACCATAATGACAGATATTTGACTCCTGTATACCATGGCATTCCTGCAGCAAGGTCAAGAAATAATGCCTATAGTATAGATAACTCCTCATAAACTAATGACCTCCCTGGTGGTCATTAGTTTTCAAGAGGATCTGAGACATCTCCACATTGGTGTTTGATCAAAAAAGCTTGCTAAATAAAGAGTATTTCTGGAGGATTGGTGCAGTCATCCACCATCTGGCAGGGGCTGGAGACATGGCTTCTGTTCATAAGTCCCTATTGAATATTTGTTTCTGAGAAATTGGATTTGTCAACCTCTTTTCTTTGGCCTCTCAGCTCCTTTGGCCTTTGGGGGTAGGTTTGCTCAGATCTGCTCACCATGAAACACATACACACACACACACACACACACACACACATTTGTAGTGTGTTTATTTTAGGTCACCATCACAGGAATGTGATGTCTATGAGGATAGAGTCTTTGTCATACATTTGCTGATGTATCCCACATGTCCAGGATTGAGGCTGGCCTAAAGCAGGTATACAATAAATATTTGTTGAATGAATCAATTGTTATCGTAGGAGCTAAAGAGGATAATAATGATAAAGAGGGCAACAATGTATGAGAGTTTGGGAAGGGATATGAGAGTGTGATGATTTGCTTATTTTCAATTTGGACCAGACTGAAAATCTTGTCCCTGGCTGCCTGTGTCTGAGTGAAGAATGGAGAACTTCTTTCTTTGAAAGGATCAACAGGCTTAACTTCTCCCAGTGAATTCAAGTCTTCTCAAGAGGATAAGCCTTATACAGTCTCCTGCAGTCAGTTCCTTGCCTTCTTTTTCAGTGCCTGAACCTCCCATCAAGGGAGTGTCCAAAGGGAAATAAGGGGAAGGGGGTAGGTGCTGGCATGTGCCTGTAGTCCTGGCACTTTGGGAGGCTGAGGCAGGAGGATCGCTTGAGCCCAGGAGTTGGAGTCTACAGTGAGCTGTGATCACACCACGGCACTCCAGCCTGGGTAACAGAGCGAGACTCCGTCTCATAAAAAAAGAAAAAAAGAAAGAGACAGAAAAGAAGTGAAAGGGGTATTGTGTGGGGGTGGTGTGTGTATTTATGTGGTAAGGAAAAAACTACCAGTGGACTCACAAACTGTAGATTATGTTTATCTAAAACTCAGTGGTGACCCACAGTTTTCAGTCTGTCATGTAACAGGAGCTTAGAAGTCTTCACTGTGCCCTAACAATAAGTAAAAAGCTTAAAACTGAAAAATCAACAGCTCTTCTTAGATTCCTCAGAGAAGTGAGGTCACAGGGCAAGCCAGTTCCCCAAGATTTGGGGAGATAAGCAGGCAGATACAGGGAATCACAATTTAGTGGAGCAGAAGCCTCTGCCGGAACCATTGCCAGTGGGGAGAAACATGAACTATAATTGATAGATTGCTGAAGGCTCAGTGTAGACAAGTCAGAGAGATAAAACATCTCCAGGGGGACCCAGTCATGGGGGCCCCCACAATTTTGTGAATTTTACCTCCAGGAGCTCTAGCAGGTCCTCCTGGCGAATATGGGAGAAACATCTCCTTGTGTTTCCAGCAGGGAGAGGAGAAAAGGAACTGTTTTGGAATACACCAGAGCATTCTGTTCTTCTTAACAAGTTCTGCCCTCAGGAGAAACTATTTTACCAGACCCTAACCTGCTGGAGTTTTATCAACGCCTAATCTACCCAAAGGAAGGGAAATACCCATCTCTCGTTCCCTCCAGCCATCCTTACCCAAGGGTGGGGAGGCTGAGAAGCACCAGTGAAGTTCATAGTCCAAAGGCACAGACTCACCAAAAGACTGAGACCTGGTCGTGGGACCATAGAACACTTTCCCTCCCCTCATACCTCACCATCACATTACCAAAGGCTTATTTGCTACAGTTCCTGTGTACCCAGTCCATCATGCCTGCCTTTCAACAAGCTTACATATCAATATCTCTCATGAACATAGATGCAAAAATCCTCCACAAAATATTAGTAAATCAAATCCAATGATATCTAGAAAGAATTATACACCATGGCCAAGGGTGACTTATACCAGGTATGCAAGGCTAGTTCAACAATCAATTAATGTAATTCATTACATCAACCAACAGGCTAAAGAAGAAAATCCACGTGATCATGTCAATAGATGTAGAAAAGACATCTGACAAAATCCAACACTTATGCATAATTAAAAACTATCAGTAACCTAGGAACAGTGGGGAACTTCTCCAACATAAAGACTATTTACCAAAGAAACCTACAACTAACATACTAAATGGCAAAAAAACTTGAAGCATTCCTGCTAAGACCAGGAACAAGGCAAAGGTGTCCCCTCTTGCCACTGCTTTTCAACATTGTACTTGATGTCCTAGTTAATGAAATAAGAAAAGAAAAGCAAATAAAATGTATACAGATTGGGAACACAGAAATAAAACTATCTTTGTTCACAGATGACATGATTGTCTATGTAGAAAATCTTTAAAAACTGACAAAAAAAATCCTCTTGGAACTAAGTGATTCTAGCAAGGTTGCAGAAAACAAAGTTAATATATAAACCTTGATTCCTTTTCTATATACTAACAATAATGAGTGGAATTTGAAATTAAAAACACATTATCATTTACCGTAGCACACAAAACATGAAGTATAGGTTTAAGGCTAAGAAAATATGTACAAGATCTATATAGAAAAAACTACAAAACCAATGAAAGACATCAAAGAAGAATTAAATAAATCTAGAGATATTCCATGTTCATGGATAGGAACACTCAATATCAAGTGAAGATTCCAGATGTCAGTTCTTCCCAACTTGATCCATACATTCAATGCAACCTCATTTAAAATCCCAGCAAGTTATTTTGTGAATACCAACACACTGGTTCTATAGAAAGACAAAATATCCAGAATAGCCAACTCATATTAAGAGAGAAGAACAAAGGCAGAGGACTGACACTATCCAACTTCAAAACTTACTACAAAGCCACAGTAATCAATAGCATCTGATGTTGGTGAAAGAATAGACAAATAGATCAATGGAACAGAATAGAGAACCTAGGAATAGACCCATAAGTGTAGATAGCTTATCTTCAACAAAAGAGTAAAGGCAACAAAATGGAACAAAGATAGTCTTTTCTAGAATGCTGGAACAGGGGGGATGGGGAGCAAGGGCAATATATATAACCTTAACATTTGTACCCCCACAATATGCTAGAAAAAAATAAAATTAAAAAAAAAAAGAATGCTGGAACAACTGGACATCCATATGCAAAAAAATAAACCTAGACCATACCTTATATCTTTCACAAAAATTAACTCAAAATGGATCAGAGACTTAAATGAAAAATGTAAAACTATGAAACCCCTAGAAGATTATACAAGAAAAAACCTAGATGACCTTGGATTTGGCAATGACTTTTTAGATACACCAAAGGCATGATTCATGTCTTTATCAAGAAATATGATCAAGAAACAAACAACAAACTGGAATTAATTAAAATGAAAAACTTTTGCTCTGCAAAAGACAATGTCAAGAGAATAAGTAGACAAGCCCCAGACTGGGAGAAGATATTTGCAAAAGACACAGCTGATAAAGGACTATTATCCAAAATATACATAGAACACTTAAAACTCGACAGTAAGAAAATGAACAACCCAATTTAAAAAATGGGTCAGAGATCTTAGATACTTCACCGAAGAAGATACACACATGGCAAGTAAGTATATGAAAAGATGTTCAACATCATAAGTCATTGGGGAACTGAAGATTGAAAGAACAATGAAATATTACTACACATCTATTGGAAAGGCCAAAATCCAAAACACTGACAGCACCAAACACTGGTGAATACATAGAGCAACAGGAACTCTTATTTATTACTGGTGGGAAAGCAAATCGTACAACCACTTTGGAAAACAGTTTGTCAGTTTCTTACAAAACCGAACACACTCTTACCATAATGATATAGCAATTACACTCCTGGGTATTTACCCAAATGAACTGAAAATGATGTTCACAGACAACCAGCTCACAGATGTTTATGGCAGCTTTATTCATAATTGCCTAAACAAGCAAGATGTCCTTTAGTAGATAAGTGGATAATTAAATGTGGTACATCCAGACCATGGAATATTATTCAGTGCTAAAAAGAAATGAGCTGTCAAACCATGAAAAGACATGGAAGAAATTTAAATGCATATTACTCAGTGAAAGAAGCCAATTTCAAAAGGCAGTATACTGTATGATTCCAACTATGTGACATTCTGGAAAAGGGAAAACTATGGAGACATTGAAAAAAATGAATGGTTGCCAGGGGTTGAGGGGAGGGAGACATGAAAAGGCAGACCACAGAGGATTTTTAGGGTAGCGAAACACTTCTGTATGATGCTATAGTGGTGGATATATGACATCATCCATTATTCCAAACCCATAGAATATATAACACCAAGAGTGAACCCTAGTGTAGACTATGGACTTTGGGTAATAAGGATGTGTCAATGCAGGTTCATTACTGTAACAAATGTATCACTGTGTTGTGGAATGTTGATTGTGGGGGAGGTTGGGCTTGTGTGTGGACAGGGAGTATATGAGAACTCTCTGTGCTCTCTACTTAATTTTGCTGCAAACCTAAAACCTCTCTAAAAAATAAAAATAATTGTTTTAAAATCCTAAGTGGTAACCTTGGGCATATCTTTTGCTTTTCTTGGCTTCAGTCTTCTTATTGATAAAATGAGAGTGCTAGATCAGACCAACTTGTTTCAATCCAAATGATAGTATGTATAGTACGGATCAGAGAAGTAGTAAGAAGAAAAAGGAACAAAGCTAAAACCATTGCTGCCAAGGGGCAAGGGGTGAATAGAGAAAATAGAAAGTTGCCTTGCTAGCCTGAAACTTTTTACATGGAAAACATTGAAATAGACATCCTTTGAAATTCTGTTGAATTATCAAAGTCCATCAGGAGTCTTCTTAGCCTAGAATTCTCTCTGCCTCCCACTCTCCTGCTTGATAAAAGCCTACTTCTCATTAAGTACAAGATCAATGTAAACCTATAGCACTTAGCTGATGTCTCAACTTTTATACTTGTCATACTGAGCCTGGTACATAAAGGACACCCAAAGAATGATTATTGAATGAATAACTAGACCATAATTATTTTATGTATTTAACTTTCTGCTACTCGTTAGTGAGTTTTTTAAGGGCAAGGACCCTAAGTCTTATAATTTTTCTGTTTCCAGAACCTACGACCTTGTTTGAAACAACAAGCATCCAGGCCGGGCATGTTGGCTCACGTCTGTAATCCTAGCACTCTGGGAGGCCGAGGTGGGCGGATAGCTCAAGGTCAGGAGTTCGAAATCAGCCTGAGCAAGAGCGAGACCTCCATCTCTACTAAAAAAAAATAGAAAGAAATTAATTGGCCAACTAAAAAATATATAGAAAAAATTAGTCGGGCATGGTGGCGCATGTCTGTAGTCCCAGCTACTCGGGAGGCTGAGGCAAGAAGGATTGCTTGAGCCCAGGAGTTTGAGGTTGCTGTGAGCTAGGCTGACGCCACAGCACTCTAGCCAGGGCAACAGAGTGAGACTCTGTCTCAAAAACAAACAAACAAGCATCCAATGATTATTTCTTGAATGATCAGAATACAAATACAGATGAAACTGGCAACAAAGACTGTCTTTGAGGGGAGAACTGGAGAGCTGTGCATTATGTTCACGTATTACATATTTAAAAATAAAATAGCGTAGTATGTGTATACACACTAAGTATAATTTCATTTGTATATGCTGCATGTATTTCATGTAAACATCTATTAAGTATAATTGATTTTTCATAAGCCTAGTGTTATCTGTAAAATGGGAATTTAGCATAATAAATGCTCATCTGGTTCTAAATCTACTAAAGACAACACAGGCTCAAATACATCTTCCTTAATGGAAAATATTTATTATTGATACATCTATTTTTTACTATATATGTATATATACATATATAAAATATATTTCTTTTCATGGAAAACTTATTTTATATGTGCATATATTATATAAGCAAACTTTACTGGAAGTTTATTAAAATTTACACCTTCATATCTGGAATTCAATGGCATGGCAATCTGATCTGTGGTCAAGAAAAAAGAAAAGAAAGAAAAAAAGAAGCAGGAGGAAGAGGAAGAGGTTGAAGTAGAAAAGAAGAAGGAGGGTTATTGAAATTGATGTCCAAAAATTCTAGGACTAAATTCTATGCATTTCACTCCTAGGAACTTCGAAAGTTCTTTCTCAGCAACTGCTTTTACTTTGCACATAATTCTAACAAACTGATTATATGACTTTAAAATATGTAGTGGTTTAGATACAGAAAACTAAAGTCAAAAGTTTTAGTCAATCTAAAACCTATCACAAAGAGGCAGTGAAAAGAGGATAGCTGACACCCAAGATATTAAAAGTAGGCAGAGTTACTCAAAAAAGCTGGGAAGCCTGACTTTAGTTCACAGAAGGGCAAATATCTAGACATTCTTTAGTATTTTGCAAGAAGCTCATTGTGTAATATTTATAATGATGGCCCTACGTTATTGGGAAAAGATTAAATTATGTGTATATCTTAGCATATTCTGGTTAAGAAATTTGGAAACAGTTCATTTAGATTAAGCCCCATCAAAATGGTTAAAAGTAGCAACAGTGAATCACTCCTTGATGTTTTCAGAGTACAGAAATTTTACTTTAATTTGTGTTCTCTCTCCCCCTCCTTGTGTCTCTCCTTCTCCCTCTCTCTTGTCCTCCCCCTCCCCCTTTCTGTCCCCTACACCTTCCCTCCCCCCATTTGATTTTATTTGTAATGCTTTTTTGGTGTTTTACTTGTTTCAGACTAACTTTGCTAGCATGGTGGGCTTATATTTTAAGAAAATACAGATGTAATAAGATTTTAGGACTTGAAAATAATCTAACATTTTGATTTCATATATTAAAAAATGTATTGGCATATATTCATTATTCATTTACGTCCAGTCAACTCTCAATTATCTCTGGTAATAGAGTAAGGATAGAATGAACAGGTGAAATCTATTCCTACTCCCAAAACACAACTTTCAATCTCCTCTCTGTGAGTTCTTTACAAGACAGCAATACCTCCTTTCCTCTTCTTTGTAGACTCATTTCAATTGTGGAATGACCTTAAGAAAAACAACCCAAGAGAGAAAAAGCAGCAAGCACATGGATGATTTCAAATCTTCTCCTAAAATTAAGATAACAAATGAAATCTTTAGGTCTAATAAAAGAAAACAAGCTGGGATGATTTTTCAAATATTGTCTCTGGAAGTGTGGGTCACTTCCAGAAAAAAGAGCTGATTGCCCTTTATTAAACTGTACCAGCTATTTTGCAAACCATTTAATCATTTTAAAAGTCAGCTTCTTTTAAGTATAAAAGTGTCTTAACCTTCCGAATAGCAGTTAGATTTCTAAATGAATATCTTTATTTTATAATCTGCAGACAAAGTGGACAAATAAGACTTTAATAAAATTATTAAACACTGAATTAACAAAGTCTTACAAGCACGTCCTCCAGACTTTGCATTAGAACAGGCTTCCTAGCTGTACCTTAACTAGCAACAGTACTGACCTTTTTTACTAAGTGTGAACAGCATTTATCCAAGGAGGAATCAATATCAAGCCAAAACTCCAAGGTCTTCATAGCTAATTCTAAAGAACATCACTCAGTGAAGATTCTGGGATGGCAATTAGCATAAATACAAAACTGAAAAGATCATGTAAACAAATGTGCCCAAATTTGTATACAGTTTTCATATTTGGCATTTATCGAACGCCAAGAAAAATGGGAAATAGAGCTTGAAGACTGCTTGTTGTTTTCTCCAGAAAAGCTGCATTAAATAAAGAATAAAATAAAATCCTTTTAGACACATAGAAAAGTACACTATAATTTAACACCTATTGTGCTGAGGGGTGGCAATAGTCATTAATTACTTTTTCTGTGAAGACCCAATGAAATCCTATAAACTAGTGTTAACTCTGAGGATACAAAGGGTCAGAATATTTTAAAGCATTATTAGTGATGCTGCTTTTTTAAATTCACCGGAAGAAACCAGTCAAAGGAGTGTTGGGTACAAAACCTGTGTTTCCTACAAGGGGAGGAGTGAGGAGGGGCTGTCAGTGAGCGTGGCTCTGAGAAACTGCATCCTAAGAGAGGACAGGCAGCTCACCTGTGGGGCGGGGGAGTCAAACTCTACCTGTGAGCATGTCAGTAATAAGCCAAATATTCGGGAGAAAGGAGAAGATGTAGCAATTTTTAAAAATGTAAAAATAGAAGAAAGAAAATAGATAAGGCATTCTATACCATGGATGGAATTTTTTTTAGCTCTATAGTCAGAACTTTCAGAACAGAGAAAAGTCTTACTTGGGGCCCAGGCTGGGGTCTTTATACCCTGGGAAATAAGCTGAATTAAATTAACTCTATTTACAACAGATTGTTCACTGATCCTTCCTCTATTACTTCACCTTCCTGAGTCTGTCTGTTACACAGCAAAGAGAACTTGGACCTGCTGGCTGTCTTGAGGTATGCCAAGACATCTTCCTTCTAGACAAGGAAATGAATCCTGCACACCCGCCTTCCTTGAAATGGGGAAATCGCCATCCCACAGGCGTGTCAGAAAATAAAGGACATAAGAAAAAGCATTTTTGTCATCTATCCATAGACACATACCTATTTGGAGGTTAACATTTGTCTCCAAGTGTATCACCTTTTCATCACACATGCATCCATAAACACTTTCTCCCTGTTCTTAAACGTGAACATCCTTATTCAACTGAGTAGATGCCCTTTAAAAAGGTGTTCTGCATTTGGCTTTCAAGAATCTGGCCATTCTAGACAAAAAGGCACCAGAGGAGTTCTTATGATTTATCATGTCTGTGATCCATGAATTAAAAGGCCTCAGTGAGTGAAACTATTATGGTTTATTGCTTCTGGGAGCCCAGTACTATAGAGTGTGCGAAGAGAAGCTGGCCTTAGTGCCCAAACAATAAAAAAGTCCCTAAATGCAGATTTACCTGTCAGACTAAATTGGCTCTGAAAGAATGTTAATTAAAAAAAGAAAACTTGTAAATACGGATTTAGAGTTCATTCATTCCAAAAGTTTTAATGGGAATCTACATAATTTTCATATGAAACCATGAGAAAAAAGTGTATATAATCATTTATATTCCATAATTGGTTGACATGCTTTACTTTAGATTTTAAAGATGCTAACAATCTCACTTACACTTCTTAGTTGGTTAAAGGGTCCTGAAATTATAGATTTTCACAAAATCATAGCCTGAATGTTACATACTCTAAATAAATTATAATGGTTTTAAAGTTGCGGTATTTTGGATCATCTATTTGTTCCTCAAAATTAGCTTCATGTCTTCCAGGCAAGCTTAAGTCTAAATTATGCCAAATTGTGAGTGTCTATTCGATCTTTTCGTATCTGTAGAGAATTCCACTGTTTTAGTTTGAAAGCACATCAGGCATTATACTAACATCACATATGGGGAGATTTTTCTTATGATTACCATCAATCCCCCTGTCAAAACTGAAAACCCCATTCCTTAATTCTGCATTGGGTTTTCAAGATCCTAAAAGAGCCACTCACATATTTGTATTCTTGAACAGGGATCAGCAAACTTTTTCTCTAAAGGATCACATAGTGAATATTTTTTGGCTTTACAGGTCATTGAACTTTGTCACAACTCTTCACCTCTACCGTGGTAGGATGCAAGCAGTCACACACAAGATATAAATGAGTGAACATGGCTGTATTCCAATCAGTTTTTTTCATGGACACTGAAATTTGAATTTCATATAATTTTTACATGTCAAACAATATTCTTCTTTCTTCGCCACCATACATAAATATAAAATTCATTCTTATATCATGGGGTATACAAAAACAAGTGGTAGACTGAATTTGCCACACGGACCGTATTAACCACTCCTGTTTTTGAAGACACAATTACATGATTTCTAAGCCTTGTCCACCCATGTTATTTTAGGGCAGAGAGTCATTAATTTTAATTTACTTTCCTTTCTAAGCCCTCAACACTTTCACAGAGTACTTTCTGTTATATGTTCTGGAGGACAAGGGGAAAAACAAGTGAAATTCAAACTTCATCGTGGTGTCCTAACTTCAGTCACATAACCAAGGCAGCTGAGAGTGACAGATGTGTGCCTATGCAAGGCTGCATTGCCATAGACACATCTGAGAAGCAGTAGCATACGCTTCTTCACCCTGTCTTTATGCTGAAATGCACTAATGTCCTTACGGGTTCTATTTTCCAACATTTTAATTAATTTGATTGCTTTCATAGTATGCGAGGTTAAGTGAAATATTTTTCTTTCTGTCATGGTGAGAATAAGTCAGTATCCAAATCTATTTCTCCAACATTTTCCAAATCTCACTGATTCCATATAAATATAGTGTGTATAGAATACATAAATCATATTATATAAATATAGAATAATTTTATGCTATGCATAAATTATAATGATTATAATGTGAATATAAATTATATAGATTATGGTATAATCTATATATAAATTATACATAGAAATTATAGATATAAATATACAAATATAATTAAATATATAAATTTTAATATAATCATACTATCTGGATCAACCTGATAGGAAATTCTTTTTTATCAATATATTAGTGTAAACAAATATCAGTGTAATCACACTAAAATTACATTTTCTAAGTAGATGTTTTGTAGAATTGGGGTCTAATATGCTGGCCATATAAATTAACTTCAGATGCTAAAGCTAATGTAATTGGTATGCTACTGATCTGGAAATATTAGTAGATAATAAAATACTTAAGGTATAAGAAATTGAGTTAAATGTGATTATTCAGATATTTCTCTTGATAATGATTTTTATATTTCATCATGTCAATATAAAAAGACTAAAAATATTCCTTAGCTAACAAAATGATTTGTTACAAAAGACCTGAGATTGCTAAATAAAGGGAGCCTAAGGAAAAAGACCTCAGAGATCATATTTTGGGTTTTGTGAATAGTTATAATTTCTACTCTGTGTGCTCTCTTAGTTTTCTCTTTTACCCTTTTTGTAAAGCAATAGGATTTAGGATTATTATCTTTGGAATTATTTGCTTCTGTGACTCTACCCACCCCTCCCTGTATAGTTCTTGAAAGGGAGAGAGTATGTCTGCTTCATTTCATATTCCCAGGACTGAGCAAAATGCCTACATTAGTGTAGATGCTTAACACATTTTTGTAAATGAGTGAAATGCCTTATCTTGTGAATCAACTTGTTTGAATTCATTATAAGTATCTTCTATTTCTGGCTAGGCATGGTGGCTCACGCTTACAATCCTGGCACTTTTGGAGGCCAAAGGTGGGAGGATTGCTTGAGGCCAGGAGTTCGAGACCAGCCTGGGCTACATAGCAAGACCTTATCTCTACAGAAAATAAAATTAAAAAATCAGGCAGGCATGGTGGTGAACACTTGTAGTACTAGCTACATGGGAGGCTGCGTCAGGAGAATCACTTGAGCCAGGAGTTTGAGGTTGCAGCGAGCTGTGATGACACCACTGCATTCTAGCCCAGGTGACAAAGCAAGACCCTATCTCAAAAAAAAACAAAAAACCTTATAATATAATATTTCCCTACTCTACCTTTATATAGAGGAAACAGTATTCCTGATTCACTTGTCTTCACTTCCATGAAGCAAAGGAAAAATCCATGTATTTGAAATTCTCTTATTGGAGCCTCACCATCAAGATCTCATAACATAGACACTTTAAAGCTCTAAATGTGAATTGCTACATCTGTAGGTATTTTAGTAGCAGATAAACATTTTCTATAACTTTTAATGTAAATGGGAATACCTTTGAGCCCACTGTAAGAGCAAGATGTAGGTGGCGAAGGGCTGGGTGTCAAAGCAGGAGTACCCGTGCCGCTGGGCACTTGCTGATGCCACCAGACTGAGTTACAAGCTGACAGGTCTACGTGGAGATTCAAGCTATTGCAGGGGTTAACAGAGGACATAAAAAGTTATGTCACTTGTTTTACTAGTACTATATCTAAGGTGCTTTTCTGACTGTGATAAAGTACAGAAAAATGTCAAAACAAATTTAAAGTGACTTTAAGAACCTTGATTTAGGCTCCTTGAAAATGCTAAGCATTTTATTGTATTGCACTTACCTATCTAAAAAATGGGTAAAGTAACAATTTAAATATTCTAAGGGCTGTGAAACTATTTGGAAATAAGTCCTTTAGTTATACAGTGGCTCTGACTGAACCTCTCTCTTAAAGTTAAGCATCATAAGGGAAAAATCGAAGCCTACTCAGTAAATCAAGAAACTTCCTATCAGATTTTCTTCAACTCACTCAGAAATGTGATTAACAGAAAAAAGGGAAAATCGTTTTAAGTGCCTGCCCTCCTTTAAGAGGCTGTGACTTTTGCTGGCTTCATGCACAGATTTATCCTTCACTGAAATAACAAGCCCTATTACTCCCAAAGGGCAATGCCACTTGCATAATGGCTCTCCAGGTAGCGTTGGACCTACCTGGTTCTCCCTCTTTCTCGCTTGTAGTTCTCAAAAATACCTGTAGAATGTCTTGGGAATGCGACATCCCCGAGAGAAAGGAGGAACTGCCAGAACAGCCCGGGCTAGAAACCCCCTAGAACAGGATGTCCTTCAATGTGTTAGCCCGGGGGTCACATTACCATAAAACCCAGTGTAAGCTGCTTTCCAGGGTCCCTCAGGGCGTGCACAAACGAGACCCCACTGTCCTGTGCCCCTTTCTTGAGCCTTGCAGGACCAGCTTATCATGAACACTAGGCTTCTCTTGTCACTTGCTGTTTATCTGCACGTAATAAATCCAGTTTATGTAACTTGTGTGTATGAGTGTCTATCTCGCTGGAATTAGGCAAGTAGTAACCAGTGCACAGTGAACCTACGTCACATCGCTATCTTAGTAAAATAAGTAAAGTTCCACACAGTAAAACATATTCTAGATACCTACAGACCAGGTGGAGTGGGCCAAGAGTCTGAGGTGAGCTAGGAAGGCAAGTATGAAAGCAAATCTCAGCCTAACCCTTGGAGTGGCACTGTAGCAGAGTCCTCTGCTTTTTTTTTACCTCTTCTTCCCTGTGCCTTCCCTTCCCTTAGCTTCCCTAAGCTCCCATCTTCAGATGTTATCTCACCCTTGGTGGCCCATGAGCTCGAGTGTCATTCTGGTTTTATTTATCCACAAAGCAGGTCGGTTTTCCACAGCTGTTACTAATGCTAACCAGTATTAATACTAACACTAGCAATCTCTTACATAGCACTTACTGTGCTCCAAGCTTCAAAGGTGCTTGGATTTGGATCTCCTTGATACTTTTATTAAACAATCTTAAAGACTCTAAAAGACCTATTTCAGGCCTTCACTCATGGATTAGCACCCTACTAGAGAAATAAAATCTCAGCCAACTTCCCACCAGCCTCAAGCAAAATGCTCAGCCATAGGAAATTTATTTTTAATGGCCAAGGTGACTTTTCCAAAGGCAGAAGTCTGACTGGAGATTACCTTTTGGAAGTGTTTCTTAAAGGGTGGGTATGTAGTAAGGAATTTAACCTTGCCCTACAAGAGGTCTAGCCCTTGCCCCAGAGGTAATCTTTCTTTGCCTGGGGCCTTGAGCTAGCCATATAGTACCAGTGTGATTTAGGGTGAGGGCTGGCCACACCTTAGGGTGAAGGCTACCCAGCCAGAAAGTGCGACAGTATGATTTAGGGTGGGAGCTTTGGGTCAAGCAACCTGGATATCATTTGAGCAATCAATCCACTTGCATGATGGAGCCAAATAAAAAGTTTTTATACTGAGGCTTGGGTGAGCTTCCCCGGTTGGCAATAACACTCAGTGTTAATTGTCACATATAGGTACTGGGAAAGTAACGCTCTCTGATTCCATAGGGAGAAGACGAAAGCTTCCTCAGCCTCTGCCATGTACACATCTTCCTTTGACTGCTTTTGCTCTATATCCTTTCCCTGTAACAAACCACCACTGTGAGTATAACAGTTTCCATGAGCTCTGAGTCCTCCTAGCAAATTACTGAAACTGATGATGGCTTTGGGACCCACCCCTTACCACCTGTAATTGGCGTCAGAAGTTAGGGTTGTCTTGTGTGGACTGCTCCTTTGAAACTTTGTAGTTGGCTCAAAATTTTTGCAAAGGGCCTAGATAACCTCCAGCCTAGCAACTCCCCAGGGAAATACAGCTTCCCATTGCCACTCAAATCTACTG
>VBSM01000483.1:32868518-32947707 GCA_008086735.1 Cheirogaleus medius
GCATTATTAACAAGTGTTCCAGGTGATTCTTATGCACTCTGAAGAAGTTGAATACCAGTGTCCTGTAGAATGAGATCCCAATCTCAGGGACATTAAGCTGACTCACTACAAAAAATATGCTGGACGATCCAGAGTAGAAATAATCCCAGCATCCTCTCTTGTTCAGTTTTCCAGGTAATGTCAGGGCTTGGCAAATAACCCAATGTGCAAGAGTCTAAAGTGGTAACCCTGGATGATCTGTTAGGAAGGCTCCAGTGGAGAGTTATTCTTTTCTCAGTTCTCTGGCTTTTCACAGAAAAAGTGACAGCCAGTTTCCAGGTCCCAGGAAACAAGTGATCTACAAGATGTGGTGGTAGAATTCACCAAAGAGTAGAAGTGGCTGAACCCTATTCAAGGAAATCATGTTGAAGAATAAGCACCTGGATTTCAAGTTTCCCCTGTAACACACTGGTTCAAAGAATTTGGGTTCAGGCCAGTGGGGTGCTGGCTCTGGCTTACAACATGTCTGGGAGCTTATTGTGTGTATCTCTTCCCAATTCCACCTTCAGTGCCATCAAATTGGTAGGTGGAAATTGGTGATGGTGGAAGTATTTACACAACAAAAGTGGGCAAACTGTACAAATCAGGTCCCAACCATACTGATTGGTAAATATTTACCAGCACTTGCTGGTGCAAACCTAATGCCAAAGGAAGGCATTGACATTTTCTCATCCTTTACTAGCACTGAATAAGAGCTGTGATTTACATTAAAAAACTCCAGGAGAATGCAGAGTGCAGTATCTACAAACACAAAGAACACCTGATACAATAAAGGTCATTTGCAAATCTGTGTTAATCTATGAAAGGCAGTGTTCCTCTTAATTTTATGAGTGACATTACAGAAAGGTTGAAAGGGGCCATTTGGAGATCAAGTATTATTTGTCACTCAGTATTCATATAACCATTATTGTAATGGTACAACCATAATGGTTTTAAAAACAGCCTTAACAGTCAAGCTTTGATGTCAGAAGAAGGAGTTTTTCTGAAGTTGCATAAAGGGTATTCCTTTCCTTTGGCTTTGCTGTCAGCAGAAAAAAGGGACCGCTGTAGGCAATGCAGTGAGTGACGGGTAGCTCTGGATTGCAGGCCTTTGTGAGTTGGGCTTTGCCTAATAGTGAAGATAAGATATAGGTGAGCCAGGAGTTGCATGTTCACTAGTATTTCATTCTACTTTATCTTCCATTGTCATTTAAAAATTTGAGCTAAGAAATTTCATTACGAGGGGCCATTGATTGAACTCAAAGCTAATGCTTTCAGATGAATGTAAAATTCTTTTTTCTGAGCTAAATTATTAAGATCTTGTAGGTGAAATGAAAGAACAATTGATTTCTGTCTTTGCTCCTACCAGATTTTAGTATTTGAAATATTTATCCAGTGCCTTGGGCAATATTAAAAGTGTGGCTTAATTGGGTTTACATTTTAATTCTCTAGAATGAACTCACTAGGCATATTATATGTCCAGAGACTTTTTAGATGGTGATCCTACTTCTTAAAACATTAATACATGTATTTATAGACATTTTGTAAATACCAGTTGAGTATAATTTTTACGAAACATTTTTTTTGAAGCGGATCAACTTTTAGACTTGCACAGAAGAGACTGATTTTGGAAATTTCTTATTTTTAACTGAAAGAATAAAAATAGATATAATTTTTCATAGAGCTAATTCTCTTTAATACTGACTCCTTAAATTGCCACTCATATTATGGTTTTCTGGTGTAAAAGGAAATGTCGTTGAGCGGATAGGGAACATTTATTGAGCACTTACTGAGTGCTAGATCTCTCCCAAGCACAGTACTTGATGTGCCTTATCTTTTATTTAATCCTTCTACTAACCCTGGGAGATAAACAGTCCTGATCCCAGTTTATAGATAAGGAGACTGAAGCTTAAAGAGGCTAAGAAACTGGCCAAGGTCAAGCAGATTCTGAGAGGCAGAGGCAGGCTCAGCCTAGATGGTCTGATACCCGAGGCTGTGCTCTTAACTCCCTTTCTCGTCCATCTCATACCCCAGATAATATAGAGCAAGAGAAGACCCCAGAATTATTTCACCACATGCTCATGATTCTGAAATGATTTTTAGCACAATTTGAGGAGTTCCTAGGAAAAATCTCTTTTTTTCTCATTTGATAAAATGGGATTAAATTCCTAAAAAGAACATTTTGATTCTTGGCCATGATATTAGATAGGATATTCCAAATACTTACATATCCAGCTTTGGCTCCTAATCATTGCTAGCAATTGATTGATGGATAGATTAACTGAATACGTAGCTAATCAATCAAATCATCCTCAAGGAGTGTCCAATCCTGTGCAGACACATGAAAGGCTGCCTCTCAATACAAGCTAGTGTGATGGCCACCAGCATGACCAGCTGTTCCAGGGCACCAATGGGCTGTGGCTCTTTTATTTTTTACAGAAACTGCTGGAACCTGCCATGCTCTCACTAGCTGGCCGTTCAGTGTCCCTTCCCCCTAGTGATTCTCTTACAGATTTGAGCTTCTGCAGAGGCCTCAGCTATGTCCCGAGTTGTAGCCATCTTAGTTCACATGCACATGTTTAGTTGTAACGGGCGGGGGGGTGGGGATTGAACAAACGTCAGTGACCACTATATAATCCTCTCCTTTAACTAACTCCTTGATTTTTTGAGTTGTTTCCCAGAAATGGTGGATGTTCTGCAAGACAAAGGAGTTGAGATTCCAAAGACCCCTGAGCAAGATTCCTGTTGCCAAGACCTGCCCCAAAGCTCGTTGTAGTCTCTTGTGAGATACACCACGACCTCTCTCAAGGCACATGGCCGCTCCTTTAAAAGCCCATAATCTCCCTTAGTTGGAGAGAGGATTTGAAGCAGCTTCTCCTGTTCTCCTGGCAAAATTAAAAGTTCTGTCATATTAAAAGTTCCTTTCTTCCTTGGCAATCATCATAGTCTCAATAATTAGATTTTTGTGCAATGAGCAACTGGACCTAGAACAAAACCCCCTTGTGGTTTTGACACCATGAGGATATTGAAGATCTATTCTTTTTAGCAATTTTGAAATATACAATACATTATTATTAACTATGGTCACTTTGCTATGCAATAGATGTTGAAAACTTATTCCTCCTGTCTAACTGGAACATTGTACCCTTTGGTTAACTTCTCCCCATGCCCCACCCACTCCCAAACCCAGCCTCTGTTAACCAACATTCTACTCTCTACTTCTATGAGTTTAACTTTTTCAGATTCTACATATAAGAGTAAATCAGGCCAGGCATGGTGGCTCATGCCTGTAATCCTAGCACTCTGGGAGGCGGAGGCGGGAGGATTGCTTGAGCTCAAGAGTTCGAGACCAGCCTGAGCAAGAGCCAGACCCCGTCTCTACTAAAAATAGAAATTAGCCAAACAACTAAAAATAGAAAAAAAATTAGCCAGGGATGGTGGCGCGTGCCTGTAGTCCCAGCTACCCGGGAGGCTGAGGCAGGAGGATCGCTTGAGCCCAGGAGTTTGAGGTTGCTGTGAGCTAGGCTGATACCACGGCACTCTAGCCCGGGCAACAGAGCGAGACTCTGTCTCAAAAAAAAAAAAAAAGAGTAAATCATGCAGTCGTAACTATTTGATACCTGTCCCATATGGATGGTCAGATGGTGAGAAGACAAAAAGCCCTGGAAAGGGCTTGGAGTTTGGGCTTCGCTCTGTAAGCAGAGGGGTAGCCATTGATTCTCAGTAGGGGAGAGATATGAAGTGAGGAATAAACTCTGACCTTTTCATTCCTCTCTTGCCCAAATTCCTTTCTAAGAGGCCTGGTGAGTCACGCATTACAAACCATAAAATCTCATTATTAGGTTTTTTATTAACACAGAATAATGTGGCCTACTTTCTAACCTAATTCTGACACAGCATCACATGACAGATAGAAGACCCCTTATCTTAACTCAAGCATTCTTTCTACTGAATCAAGTCTTTTTTATTTATTTTTATTTATTTTTTTTGGAGACAAGGTCTTGCTCTGTTGCCTGCGATAGAGTGCAGTGGTGTCATGATAGCTCACTGCAACCTTACACTCCTGGGTTCAAGCATCCTCCTGCCTCAGGCTGCAGAGTAGCTGGGACTACAGGTATGTGCCACCACAGCCAGCTATTTTTTATTTATTTATTTATTTATTTTGTAGAGATGGGGTCTTGCTGTTGGTCAGGCTGGTCTTGAACTCCTGACCTCAAGTGATCTCCTGCCTCGGCCTCCCAAAGTGCTAGGATTACAGGCGTGAGCCACCACACCTGGCCTGAATCCAAGTCTTTAGATAAAGCTTAACTTTTTCAACCAAGTGCCAACTAAAGAATGCCTAAAACCCAACTGTGACTTGTAAGCCCCAGCTTCCAGATGTCCCACCTTTTCAGGCTGAGTCAATGTATACTTCCCATGTATTGATTTATGATTTTACCTGTCTCCATGAATGTATAAAACTAAACTGTAAACTGGCCACCTTGGGTGCATTTTCTCAGGACCTCTTGAGACTATGTTCCCTGGGGCATTGGTCACTCATATTTGGCCCCAGAATAAACCTCTTTAAATTATTTTACAGAGTCTGGGGTTTTTCCATTGATAGAGGAAAATGGAAGTCTCAGGTGGGAGCATTGGAATGCAAAGGAAAAGATGGCTTATGATCCTTACATTTTAGAGAACCTCTAAGCATTTCACCAAGTGCCGCAATCATGGGCTCAAATCAGATGTTTTGTTGGTGGTCTTGGTGGCAGATTCAGGGGAATCCAGGGTCAGAGAAAAAAATTAAAGGCAAGTTGTGTGTTGGGCCTTTTCCGGATACCAGAAACAGAGATGTGCTTAACTTACTCCCAGCTGATTTGGAGTTTATTAAGGCAGAACACTAATAGTCTTAACCACTGTGGATCAAGTCTCATGGCTTAGAGGTGTTATTATAGAAATGTGCGCTCCTCTAAGGGTACAATTATGTGGCTACTCTTGCCTTCTCTTCTGCTCCAACAGCTCCCAGGCAACCCTGACTCTGCTCTCTTCTTTAACTCAAAACAACTGTTTGCTCAGGGATTCCACTGCCTTAGAACTTCCGCCTTTTTCTCTTCTAAGTTCAACCGTCTGTTCTCTAGATCATAAGTCACTAAACTTTTTCTCTAAAAGTCCCTCTAGTAAATATTTTCGGTCCTATTCAACGCTGCCATTGTGGCACAAAAGCAGCCACGGGCAATATGTAAATGGATTGGCACTGCTGTGTTTTAATAAAACTTTATTTACAAACAATGGAATTTGAATTTCATATAAGTTTACCATGTTAAAAAATAATCTTCTTTTAGCTTATGGTCCACATACAAACAGATGGTATGGATAATACAGCCTGTGGGCTATAGTTTGTCTAGAGCCTTGGTCTAGAACCATCTCTACTTCACATTTATATTTTCCAATACAAGGATATTTACTGGCTTAACCAGTGATCATGTTTAAGGTCTTGGGCTTTGAAGTTTGATTGCCTTGGGTTTGAATTCCAGATCTAGCACTTACTAGCTGCATAAACTAAAGCAAGTTATTCACATTTTCTGCGCTTCATGTTTTTCTTCTGTAAAATAAAGATAGCATTAATTCCTAATTGTGTGTGTTGGTGCCAGAACCAAATAAAAGACAATGGTGTTAAAGTGCTTAGCTCAGTATTTGGTATATAGTAAGTAAACAGTCGGTAAATGTTAGCTATGAATGATGAAGAAGATGATTAGATAATCCTCAGAGCTTTCCTGGTCTGCAGAGGGCTGACCTATGGAACATGGACCCAGAACAGAAGGGCTTTAGTCTATTTTGTTCACTGTTATAGTACATGGTATTAGGTACTTAATAAGTATATGTTGAATAAATCTATATAGATCCTTAGTTCTATCAACTAGGGTAGAGCGGCGGAGACCCATGAATCAAAGCACAGGACATATGTAAGAGAATCTCAGGTTACTGCTCTCTCAGAAGCAGTCTGTGGGTAAGCACTCCATGTATCATGTCATGGGCTATAATCATGACTAATATTCATTGATCATCTAATGTAACAATAAAGGAAGAGAATGGCACAGAAGAAGGTACAGAAGGGCTAGATTGTTGACATAGAGGTAAAGAAGTTGCTTTAGGAAGAGGAGAAGTAACAGTGAAATGGAAAGCTGCTCGAAAGGTATTTTTAGTTTTAAAATATTTTCATGGTAAAGTTAAATCAAGACACATAAAACACAGAACTCAAATAAATGGCTCAAAAAATTATTGCTAGGCAAATACCACTGAGGTCAAGAAATAGAACATTGTCGGCCACACCAGAAGCTCCTTCCATATGTCCTGTCCCAGTCACAAACCTCTGTCTCCCGAGGTAAGCACAGTAACTATTATCCTGACTTTGACATTAATAACTTCCTTGAGTTTTTCTTTTTATAGTTTTATCACCCAACTGTGCATTCCTAGAAATCACAGTTTAGTCTTGCTCATTAAAATAAATGAGTGTCTTTTAAGACTTTTAATCTGTAGGCTTCTCCTCTATCCCTTTCATTTTCTTACATTAGGTTGAAGAACTTCAGCTGTTGAACCTGTGAGGTTTCCCATAGTCTGCATTTTGCTGATTAACACTCTTAGTGCAGTTCAACATGTTCTTCTGTCTTTTGAATTTCCTGCAAATTGGCAGCTGGATCCAGAGACTGGATCAGACCCAGGTTCTATGCTTTTAGCAAGACTAAAGGTGGTCTTTATACCCAGTGATCCTTCTGGCTCAGTTCTCACTTTCATAATGATTTTTGGCAAGACTATAAATGACACACAATGTCTGGGTGTGTTACTTCTGGTGGTTTTAGTATCCACTGGTGCTTAATGTCTATATATATTCACTCACCGGGGGCTGCAAAAATAGCGATATTTGAATACTATCATTTCTATTTCATTTATTAGTTGCAATATTTATATGAATAGACATGTCGCTTTATCTACTATTTGGCTTGTCAGTGGTATCGTTATTTTCCTTTATTTACCAGTTTTCAGGATAATAAATTGATTCCTTATCTTCTGAAAGTGACTTTAAAAATATCATTATGAACTCATGGATTTAAACACATATTATGGATTTAAATTCATTACAATGATTATCAGTATTGAAGTTCAATTTGTCCAGTTTTTAGCCAGCAGGGGCCCCTTCATTTACTCTTGAATCCTTTTGGCCTGACCCTGGCAGCTCTTTTGCTATTTCCTGTTATAAAATGCTCCACACTCATGCGTTTCTTACCCTAGAACTAGAATCAGCCATTTTCTGAGAAGCCCTAGTTTCTTTCAGCAAGAAAAGATATTCAAGGCCACAAATTCTATGGTAAGTGATGCTCATTGCTACTAGTACATCACTGCTTGTCACTGTTTTCTAGTGGACTTAGCTAACAAGTATATATATATATATATTTAAAAATGTTAGGACGTTATATTTATATTTTTATTCAAATTTGAGATTACAGAGCTTCTGTTTGGTTTCTATTACATTGGTATCTAACCTTCCAAAGCTGCCTTGCTATTTATTACATTATAGCCTTCTTTTTCAATACTAGAATTCTGATTCTTAAGGACATAAGAAATGATTGAATTAGACAATTCCATAATTACTCATTTGTTTCTTCCCACATCATGCACACAACAGTCTCCAAACGACAATACAAGTACCACTACCCATAGGAATACTGGAAACTTAAAAGGGTTTTCTGCATATATTTTCCCCATTTGCCCTCCATTTTTTAATAATCGTGTTATATCGACATTGTCAGAGCATATAACCATTACATACTATTCTCTCTGCCTTTTAATGCTGATTTTGCAATAGTTTTACAGGTAAATGTATATTTAATGGTTACTACCACCTCTTAATGTCTCTCTATGCATTTCGGTTGCATGAGGCTCATTCTGTCGGGTAGATTCTGCATGAACAATCATCTCTGAGTTCCTGCATGTTGGTAACAATTTAACTGTCCCCTTTATACTTGAAAGTCAACTTTGTCAAATATCAAATCCTTGGCTCACACTTTCTTTCCTTGAATATTTAAAATATATTATGCCATTTTCTTCTAGCATAAAACATTGTTGTTGAAGTCTGATGATGATCTAATTTTTTTCCTTATAAGTAATGAGGTTTGTTTTTTCCCTCCAAGATGCCAAAATGATTTTTAAAAAATACTTAGAGTCCAGTAATTTTACTAGACTATGTCTTGATGTTGTTTATTCTGGATTTACAGAAATGTAATATGTACTTCCAATGTGGACTTTTATTATTTCACGGATGTTTTTTGAGTTAATGTTTTTAGTATTTATTCTGTTTTCTTGTTTTGGTTTTCTTCTTCAGAAACTACTATTAACCATTTAAAAATTTTCCTTTTCTGGAAAGAAAAGGAAATAGATATAGATCCCTTTCTTTTTTTCATTTTAAAATTTGTATAGGTACATCATAGTTATACAAGCATATAATATACAATGATCAAATTAAGATAATTAGAATCTTTATCATCTCAAGAATTTATCACTTCTTTGTGTTAGAAACATTCTAATTCCACTCTTCTAATGATTTTGAAATATACAGTAAAGTGTTGCTAACTATAGTCTCCCTATTGTGCTACTGAACACTAGATCTTATTCATTCTATCTGGCTGTTTTCTTGTACCCATTAACCTTCCCCTCCCTAAACCCCCTCCCCACTAACCTTCCCAGCCTCTGATAACCATCATTCTATTCTCTGTCTCCATGAGATCAATTGGTTTTAATATTTAGCTCCCACATATGAGTGAAAACATGCGAGCTTTGTCTTTTTGTGCCTGGCTTATTTCACTTAATATAATGTCCTCCAGTTCTATCCATGTTGTTGCAAATGACAAGATTTATTATTTTTTATGGATGAATAATATTTCATTGTGTATATGTAGCACAGTTTCTTTCTTTCTTTCTTTTTTTCCAGAATGAGTCTCACTCTGTCACCTGCACTACAGTGCCATGGTGTCAGCTTAGCTCACAGCAATCTCAGACTCCTGGGCTTAAGCGATCCTCCTGCCTCAGTCTCCTGAGTAGCTGGGACTATAGGTGTACGCCACAACACCTGGCTAATTTTTCTATTTTTAGTAGAGACGGGGTCTCACTTTCACTCACACAGGTCTCAAACTGCTGAGTTCAAGCCATCCTCCCGTCTCAGCCTCCCAGAGTGCTAGGATCACAGGCATGAGCCACCACACCTGGCTCACAGTTCTTTAGTCATTTATCTGTTGATGGACACTTAGGTTGATTCCATATCTTGGCTGTTATGAATAGTGCTGCAGTAAACATGGGAGTGCAGATATCTCTCCAACATGCTGATTTCCCTTCTCATGGGTACATATACCCAGCAGTAGGATTGCTGGATCATATGGTAGTTCTATTTTTAGTTTTTTCAGGAATCTCCACACTGTTTTCCATGAGGCAGTAGCAATTTACATTCTCACCAACAGCGCACAAGGGTTCCTCTCTCTCCACATCCTCACTAGCACCTGATATTGCCTGTCTTTTGATCACTTTATCTTGAATTCCTTTTGTCTATTTCTTCATTTCTTTTTGATGTTTAAGAATTTCTTCTTTTTTCACCTTCTATTTCTTGTAAGACATTACCTATTGTGTTTATAAGCTCTTGTGTTCCTTCTTGTTTAATATTTATTTCTCAAATAATTTTTATTGTAATTTCTGATTATTTCCTGAAGTCTGTCACCTCAATTCTGAGCTTTTCCAGTTCTGGTTCATGTTGCTCTTTCATGTATTATATCATTTTCTTAATGTCTTAGGTTGTTTTGATCTTTTTTTTGAGGACACATCTTTCTAGCGCGCACTTTCATTGTCTGTCGGGGTATTATTCTGCTACTCGTTCTCTGCTTTTCTTATCATAACATTGTATGGGATTTGACCTCAATACTTTTCTGTTGTTCATTTCTATGTGAAATTAGTTTTCTTGAACTTTCAGGATGAGGCTGGATTCAGGGTAGCTTTTCTAATTTCACAGAGCTCCCTCTTCTGTTCCTTTTCTGCAGTGTGCGACAGGATGGGGGCTGGCTCTCTGAGATTCTCAGCTCCCTTCCCTTCTCATTGTTGGTCTTGACTTTCCCAGACTTCATCCCTGGTGTCCCCGTCCTGCTCATGTGGATGCCACTGCCGGTTATTTCTGCTCTGTGTGGGGTCTCGGTTGCAGTATGACTTCTGTGCGTCCTAGGCCTTTGTAGGTCCCTTCCTTTATTAAAAGTGTTAAATTTTTATGTTTTACAACTGCCTTCATATAAAGATAGATCTATTACATATTAAAACATTTTCTTTGACCTAAAAGCGCATTTTTTTCCCTTATGATTAAAAAAAAAATTGAAACATTCCTGGAGTCCCTAAAAGTCCCGTGGGCCCCATTGTGTCTACGGTGCCCGATGGATGACTCAGCCCTGGAGGGACCCTGTCGTGGAAGAATGCCCCAGTGGGTCGTTTTTGAGCATTCCTGGTGGCTAGGCTGTTCCAACCCCTTCGTGGCTGTTGTGAGCTCCTTGCACTCACCTGATACTGAATTGTGCAAAACCCTCCCAATTGTAGCTACTCTTCTCAAACTGGTCCACTTGTTTTCCAGTGAATTAAAGTTGGCCCGTTGGCATGTTGGCTATATGGGGGCTCATGTTCTCTGGTTCCTCAGATGCCATTCTGTCTCTTCACTCTGCATCCTCATACACAGATGTACTCAGCAGGCAGTTCTCCTGGCCACTGGTGGTTTGTCCCCACCTGCTTGTTTTTGGTGTGCATGGGGACATGTTATTATCTAGCTGTGTTGTAAATGTTCTCTGGGGGTTTTTGGTTTTGCTGTCTAGCTGTTCTGTCTCCTTTGACTTAGACTGAAAAACTGTACCGCTGCTGCCATCTTCCTTTCTAAGAGCTTTGAATAAACGTTCAGTCTCAATAACTCACGAGAACCTCCTTACTTGTCCTATAAATCCAAAGTAAGTTCCTGTTGATCCCAATTATGCCCTCCTTCCTAAAATTCTAACAATGACGGATTGATTTGGAGGTGACCAGCACACTGAAAGATGGTTAAGAGGGAGTAATTAGTTATTCACACATTAGAGTGGATTATTTTCAGAGAGCTTGGCTTCCCTAATCCATAGTTATGTGGCATTAAGAGGTGAGGGTGAGGCGGAGATGCGAGATAATTTTGGAGTTGGGACACTAGCAGGGATCTGGCTTCTGGGTACACAGTGAGCAAGGTGTGGAGATTCGTGGGTAGGCATGGAGGAACAAGACACTTTACATACTTAGATGTTGCCCAACATCTTAGATCAGCTCAACCTCAAAAAGTCCTATGTACTTGGCAAGCCTTTATGTAGATTGAGAGGGTTTCCACTTTAACTTTCAGTTGTAGTGAATTATATTAACAAATATTTTGTATTGACTGAGGATTGCATTTTCAACCCTGGGAGTTGGAATGGGAGTTTCCTAAAACATCAAGCAGACAGGAAAAGCCTCATGCTGTGCAGATGCCAGTTTATTCTCCATGTTCTTGTTCCTCTTCAAAAATGCAGCCATCTATTTAACTCTACCAACTGCCAGGCCAAATGACTGATGCACAGCTGTAAACCTGCCATGACCTGTCTTTTAAAGAACAAAATAGAGTCTGGGCAAGTTATTTCGGGCGCACGTGTGTGCTGCTTATTTACCTATTGCCTCATTGCTTCAAGCCCACTCTTCTACATTTTGCCCCTTGATGCTCGGGCTGGGAGTCTGCAAACTACATTTCCCATAGTCCCGTGCAGCTGGCATCCTGTAAGGTTCTGCAAAGGGTGGGCAACTGGAAGGTAGGAGGAAGGAAAAAATGACTTTCCCTTTTATATCCTGTTAGCAACAGTCCAGGATTAGAAGAGAGACAAAGCTCCCCCTCTCTAGGACACTCAGCACTGGCTGGGATGTGCTCCTCGCAGGCCCAGCACCCGCTCTCTGCTCTTTGCGGGTCAAACTGCCACTGCACTTGTTTGCCTCAGAGGTTTGAGCCCAGGTATGCAGCGTTCCTCTTTGAGCTCCTAGGTCACCTCTTTCCTTTAGTGCTCCTGGCCTAGGGCTACAAGGGACTTTCTGCAGTTACCACTACCTGGGCCACCTCACCCCTGGGGGTTGCATCTGCTTCCTGTGATTATTGATATTCTGGTCACCTCAGCATCCCCTTTGCTCTTTCACCCTTCCAACTCATTCCTGGCAGGACATTTCTTCAGTTTAAAATCGCTAGCAATAATAATTTTTGCTTTCCTGACTAGTCATTTGAACTTGTTTTGCAAGCTCTACTTGTTTTTCAGCCACTTTTCTCAAATTGGTCTGCCATGATTTCCAGTGAATACACATTGGTATGTTGCTCTAAGCAGATGGGGGTTTTCTTTTATTGAGTGGGAATTTTGTTTTTCACATTTCCCCATTCTGATGCTTGGTCAACCCATAAGTGTTTAATGAGAACTTTTACATCCATATATTCAACTACTCAATTTATTATTACAAGGGGAAATAATTTTATAACTCAATATTGTTAAAGCATCTGATATATACAAACCATTATGCCAAGAAAA
Source organism: Cheirogaleus medius (assembly GCA_008086735.1). Classification (NCBI taxonomy): domain Eukaryota; kingdom Metazoa; phylum Chordata; class Mammalia; order Primates; family Cheirogaleidae; genus Cheirogaleus; species Cheirogaleus medius. The sequence goes on from VBSM01000483.1 coordinate 32,881,139, forward strand.
TTAGATTTGGGATAACCATGCTATTTTAGAAGTAGGACAAAGGGATTAAAAGATAAAACCTACGAACAAAGATCAAATAAATGGCTATCATCTCTCTAAAGAAGACAAAAAGGATGTTTAATACTAGAATTATGAATGATTTTGTGGAAGATAATACATAGCTATTCTACATATCCACCTTGGGATGGCAGATGACTGCATTTTGGGGGTCGAATGTGGAATAGAGGCCGGATAACAATGGATTCCTTGTAATGAAGGTTGTTAGCAAAATGAGCTACTGAGAAATAATGGGAACTCTCATTCTCTGAACACATACAATATATATGTATATATACTGAATATATATATATATTTATGTATGTGTACACACACGTGTGTATATAAATAAATATGTACAAATAAATAAAATATATGGCTCTTGTCTGCCTGGAGTGAGCTATTGGAGTCCTGCCGAGGGCATGGCATGACCTATTAACCCCTGTATGGCTTTCTCAGGTTTTAGGACTGTACTTCCAAGAATTTATGATCTCCTTAGCTTTATTCATTCCTAGCTCTTGTTTTGTTGGTGAAAAGCACACCCAGTGATCTTTATTCAGTTGGAGGGCTGCTAATTGATTTTTAAAAAATGCATTTTGTCCCTGGTCACTAATTGACTGATGGAACAGCTGCTGGTCTGACAAAAACCAGGCTGAAAAGCAGTTCCCACTATGGGGTGATCTGTTGCCAAACATTATTGCTTTTGTTTATCAATTGCAAAAGTGCACCTTTACATTTTCTCAGAGATTGGAGCTGTGTTTTACTTAAAAGTATTTCCTCATGGTCTTTAAAATAATGTCACCCTGAGCAATCATTAAGTAAAGGTGAATTAACCTTAGCAAATTATATAAAGAAGTTAAAGTATGTTATTATAGAGCAGTTCTCAAGAGTTCAAAAGCATGAGCCTGATTATCAAATAAATAGTTTCAGATACCAAAAGTTTTAAAGCCTAAAGAGATTTCAGTTGGTTAATAGTGAAAATAATTATTTTATGTTTGTTGTAGGCCACAAATCAGATGGGCTGAATCAACATTGCCTTTATGAATATGATAGCATATTAAAAGTATTACATTTTACTATGAAGTTATAAAGTATGCTTTTCCTCAAAGATACTTATAGCTAATACCATATATTTACATTTGGTAGCATTGGCTAAAATACCTTAATAATTAGCATTGCACTGATAAATAGAAAAGCACAGTAATGATTTATGAAAAATAGAACCTCATATACAGTAATATCAAATTGAAGGATACAATTAAAAATTAAGGAAATGTTATGTTTATTTTGAACATGAGGGAATGAACTAAAACCAGGACCCTAGCATCCTAAAATAACTGAATGATTTTTTATATATATATATATATATATACTAGCCAAAGGGGTAAGAAACAGAAAAATATTGCCTTCTGCCATGTAAGAGAGAGTCCAGCAGTTTTTGAAAAATCAGTAAATCCTCACTAGGCATTAGCCTTTTGTTAATTATTGTGGCTAGCAGGGAGTACAAGTCAGTGTTAGCATCTTCATTGATTTTTAGTTGATTTTCATTTCGAGTTCCTGTAGCTGTAGCTGTAGAGATTTAGGTTGGGGGACACCCAGAGTAACCTATGAAAGTTTCTTTCTCTTACCTTTTCTCTGCTACCTAGGTAAGCTGAGCCTGGACCGGGAAGCAGGAGACTCATCACCGCATAGCTAAGTGATGTGAGCTCAACAAAGCCATCCAAAGGTTCTGTGCCTAAGAGTATCTGTTTGTAAATGGTTGTATTAGTCCGTTCATCTGGCTATAACAAAATAGCATAGACTGGGTGGCTTTTACACAGCAGAAAATTATTTCTCATATTTCTGGAGGCTGCAAAGTTTAAAATTAAGGCACTAGCATTTTGGGGCCCCTGGTGAGGGCCCGTTTCCTGATTCATAGGTGACAGTCTTCTCACTGTGTCTTCACAGGGTGGAAGGGGTGGGGGAGTTTTTGAGGGTCTCTTTTGTAAGGGTGCTAATCCTGTTCGTGACAGTTCCACCCTCATAACCTAATCACCTTCCAAAGACTCTACCTCCTAATATGACATTGGAGGTTAAGGTTTCAACATAGGAATAAATTTGGGAGGAATGGGAACACTTGGTTCATTGCATTGATTCTCTCTCTCTCTCTTTGTTTTAATGTAAAGACTGTGGCCTTAATTATTTTTAAAGCAGTGAATGCTGTCCTTCAAGTGCATTAATACGGAGAAGCCCAATATGTTCCTATATCAAATAAATTGAAGTGGGCTTTCTCTGTTGAAGGAGTGGAGAGTAGGCTGAGTGACCTGAACGCTGTCTGTGCCACTTTGTCTGCCTTCCTGACACTTGGTAGCCCTTGAGTCACTTCAAGAAACCCCAGGGTGACAAGGGATACCCTTTGAAGACCATGAAATCAGATGACGCACATGCGACCTTCCAACTACATGATACAGTTTTAACCCAAGTTTCTTTTACGATCCAGAAACCCTATGGTTATTTTCTACCCATAACAAAAGTCATTTGTAAATATAAGGTTTAAAGTATTCAATGTGTAGCCATTATAGAAAAATTCACTATATGTTTTGTCTGGATTCACTAGAGTAAAATTATTTTTAGAAATATATATATACACATACATACATACACACACATATATATACACACACACATATATTTCTAGCTTTGTGTCTTATAATGTGGGTTGATAGGAAGGTGATAAGATCACATGAAACAGTTCACAATTTGACAGTGCACTTCAATTCAGTTCCATTCATGAGCATTTATGGAGCACCTACTGCACAGAAGCCACTGTGCAAAGCTGAAGGGAAAGCTCCCAAGGGTTACAAAGACTCTGTCCTCAATTTATTTTTGAAGCACTCCTTGTCCAAGACTTTTAACTTTTTAATACATTCTAAGCATAAGAAGTGTAAAGTACCCAGGGAAAAATTGGTTTGAAGCACATAGAATAAATCAATAAATAAATGTCACCAAACAAGTCAAACGTCTTGTGGCCATGTATGGGCAATGCGTACCAAGGGTCAAGTAAAACTGTCCCTGAATGGAGAGCTATTTTGTCCTTCTTGTTTATTAATGTCGATCCATCTATACTAATGGATTTAGCATGAAAGGAAGTAAGGTGGGGGTCGGGAAGTGAGCGTCACTAAATCTCAGACTTCCATCCTTCATTAATATTAATGCTGTCTTCAACCGGTGCAAGTTGGCACAACACAGCCTAAAAGCTTAAGACAAGAAAAAGAGTTCTGATGCTTTCTTATTATATATTCATTGACATCAAGCACCGAACGGTCTCATTTTACACCATGCACCTTCATTTTTATCCAATTAAGTATTTCTCTTCATTATGAGTTGTTCACAGTAATGATTGTGTGTTCCCCCAAAAGTTTATTATTTTAATTTTTAAGCAACTTTTCCATCTATTGACCTGCATTAACCCTGAACAAAAACAGACTTAGCTTGTAGGAATTAATTTATTTTGTAAATCAGCATAAAATGAGCATTTCTTTTCATTAGTACATTTTCACTTATATTCTTTGAATTCAATCACAGGAGTCATAGTCCCGTAGCCCCCAGGCACCAGACAGCCCACAGATATGGGGATGCTCAGAATGGGTTTGAATGATCAGCTCAGAGGGTTCTGTCCATGTCTGTGTCTGGTTGGCAATTCTGTTCTGAATCCCTTTGTGAAATCCAAGTTAAAAAAAAGTGTCATTATAGTTCTTCCTTGGATCAAACTACACTTTGGTAGAACTCAAAATATTCACTTACAATGTTAGAACTATCCTAGAGATAAAAGAGCAAGGCACAGAGAGGTTATAGGACTCGTTAAAAAATACTCAATGAGTAATTGGCCAAGTTGGTAACTTCTAAGGCCTTCTGCCTCTCTGGGTAGTAATCTTTATATTCAAAAGATGTCTTGTGCATTCCCTAGAGCCACAATCTGTGACATAAGGACTCATTTTATCTCTTATAGTGCTCAAACCAAAAGCGAAACAAAAGATTAAGCAGGTTTTTGCAACAATAACCTAATTCTTCATGAGCTTACCACTGCATCCTACCCATCCTCCACCCTTCAGCCTTCCTTACTCAAAGGCAAATTCAAACATAGTCAATGCTAGAAATAAAGAAAACAAATCAAGAGAAAACACCTTCCTATAAAAAGCCCATAAAATGAATTTAAAAGATAAACAAATGAATTTATTTCAGATCTCTTTCCACTTCTCTTCCTCAGTCATAGCTTGCTCTCCCATTTTCTCATGCAGTCTTACAAGGTCTGAGCCTGAGGGCAGATACGCATGCATGTCAAGAAGAGACATGGAAGGTAGTAACTGCATCTTTTCTTTTCTTTTTTTTTATTTTTAATATGAAGAAATTTTTAGAATTTGCAAATGTTAGTCCTTGAGCAATGGTGTCTTAGCTGTACTCTTGCAATGGGTGGGGGCTTTGAGGGTGTTCTGTCAATCTGTGCAGTGACTGAGGAGACGCCGTGTCAGGATGCGTGACAGACTGTGCGTGACACTAGGGTGGGCTTTTCTGGGAGCCCTAAGCCAGGGCCAGACCAATAGCTTGGAGGCAAAAGACGTTATACCCAGTTATCAATTTTTACTCAAAGTCCCATTTTTAATAGTCTAATATTTACATCTAAATATTTCCCCCCCCAAAAACAAAACCCCTCAAATGCCCTAACTTTTTAGTCCTGACCCTTTTCAAAGGAAGAGCAACTGTTTACATTCTACTTACACTGTCAAAATTTATACTATTTAGATTACAAAACTCATCTAATAGTAATTTCTCAAAGTTAAAGAGAAAAGTTTGCTAAATATGAGAGTTCAGAAAAGGCTGATGGATGATTTTTCAAGATTCATATTTCTCTTTACTTTTAGGGGACAAAAGAAAGCAAAGCATAAAAAGAGAAATGGTTTTTAATACTGAGTAGAAAAATGCAATATATATGTACAAAATCTATGCTTCATTTGAATTAGTATTTACATGTTTTGTAAGCTCAAATAATAAATGTTTTTCATTATTTTAGTAAAATTAAAGAATAGGCATTCAGCTATCTTTAAATTTTCATATTGCTCACGCTAGTTTAGGCATGCCAAATCACTTTGGAATAATAAATTCCTACACGAGTATTGCAAAGATACTAAAAGACATTGTAATATTTTCTTTTAAATGTGAATTGAAGAAAAAATATTAATAGATAGTCATTTTATGTTAGCCATTAATAGAATTTACTAATGAGAAACCTGACATGCTATTTCCTATTGCTTTAATATGTTATATATTATAAAATGTTTTTCCACATTATAGGCGTTAATTGCATAATGTTAAAAAAATCCTTTGCAATTTCTTGTGATTTATGGGCCTGCCATTAGTGACTAGGTACGGGAGAACTTTGGCTTTTGTGGACTTGTGCAGGGAAAGGATGTGTGAAAAGTTGAGGAAACCCAATTAGAGAAAGGCACTGAGAAAAATTTTTAAAAATCTATCCTGCTGAGAGGCAGGCATTTTTTCTGGATGACAAATGTCTGGAGTTCTCAGTTTTACAAAAAAAGAGTGCTCACCCCTGGCCTCTTATCCTTTTGTCATGAAGGTAACCCAAGCTGTGGAAAAAGAGACCATCTGGAAAGAATGCTGCGGTTTCACAGAGCCAACATTTTTCTCTACCTCCCCTTCCTCTTCCTCTCTCTTTATGGCTGGCAAACAGTGTTCAGATGACAGATTTTAGAAAATTGTCTTAGGAGATAGATTCTCAGGCAGTTACAGTGTATTGGTATTTTGGATGTTTCTGTGCATTTTGTCCTACGATTAAGAAAGCTGATAGGCTTTTTGTGAACCGCTGAGCTTCGAGAAGGCTTTTATCTTCCATTCACTTTTAATTGAGGAATTTATGGGATTTTGCCACCTCGTGAGGTAAGTTAGGCATAAATGCCTTGTGATTTATACATGAAAAATTTTTTCATTGTGTATTGACATAAATCTTATTAGTCCACTACATTTCTCAGATATCATGGTCAACTGGAGAAATCCTTCACCAGTTTTCCTTATAAATGAAAAATGAAGTGCCTTCTTCATGTTTTTAAGTATACTAGATATCTACTTAGACTTTATCATGATATCGCTTCGTTTGAGTTGATAATGGCATCCTTTCAATTGTTTCAGGTGAACAGATGAGGTTTAATAAAAGGAAATATAAAAATTTTACAGTTTATTTTATTCTAAAAGAGGTACAATGTTTTAGCCAGTTAATGAGAGTGGAAAGCCATCTTGAGAAATAAATCTGTAAGTGAACAGTACTGGTTTTAAAGGCATCTCCTTGACAAGAACCAAATGAACATTATCTCTAAAAATCTAATCTGAAGGCAAAACAGATTTGTTGGTGTGATTATTAAAATAATTGCCACCTTCTGGTGTAAAGTGATGTCAACGGTGAACAATCAAGTAATGCCCTTTGCTTTGGTACAGTCAAGCACTCAAAGCTACCGTGAAATAGGATTGGACGGGACCTTTCATTTCATATGAGAATTAATTCTCTAAATGCAGTGGAGAGGAGGCAGCTTATTTTTTTCCCCCCAGCAAGCAGCTAGAAACAAGTCCGCGGGAGGCCGTATTTTCTCTCACTCATTTCTTAGTGTGTTCATGTATATGTTGTCCAGTATCATGGCAAACCATTTATTCTTTCAATATAGTTTCATCAGAAAAGAAAAGAAGGGGCAGAATTTTCCCAAAGGTTTTATAGCTTGAAAAAAGTTACACTTTTACATCTAAATTTTTTTTCTAACGATTGAATTAAAGGTCACATTTTTTCAATTGCAACAAAAGGTTCCCAGCTGCTTTGGGATTCTCTGTAGGAGAGTGCAGTTCTATTCTGGGTATACTGTGGGTCTCCCCAGGAAGACTCAGAAACCTCAGTTATGGAGCCTTCTACTCTTCTCAACAAAGTTAGTAGCCATACGGGAGAGAAATGCCACGTATATTTAATTACCTAGTCCTCTGCACTGTGTATTAACAAAAGCATTTTGAAAGTAACAATTCTACAGTTTTGTACCTTGGATTTGAGAATTTACTGACTTTAAATGAATTCAAAGTAGAGAAATGAATATTAATTATGTGACTTTATATGTAAATTTCTATCTTTTGCATCTCACAAAATTATTCTTCATGTGAAATCTGTTAACAATGTCTTTAATTTTTTTAAAATTCTGCACATTTGCCACTTTGCAAGCTTCTACAGTTGATAAAGCAAATACAAGACTGAAAAAAAATTAGGTGATCAATAACATATTTCTTCTCCATCAGATTATTTTTTCCATGTACAAAATTCCTGTTTGAGTTTTCAATTATTCAAAATGTCAGAATGATAGATATAAGAGAGTAACCAAATAACTAGGGAAATCTCTGCCTAATAATATTCAATCTAAAGATTCTGAATGATGCTTCATGATGGATTAAACTTTCCCCTGTTCTGCCTCATTAGGGTTCTTGCAATCTGACCCAATCCAAAGCTATTACTTAATATATATCTAACAATAAAATTGCATAAATGTTCACTAGTACAATAGAAGCTAAATGAGCAGTTTCAGATAATTTAATTAAGTTGTAGGTCTTCTAATATAATTCCTTAAGTATGTGAACTTTTAACTTGTGTTAACTCAATTTCCTTATGCTTTCATTTACCATTTGTTGGGGACATTACAGTGATTAGCCAAAGTCCTTCCAGCTCCTAATGTTCTCCATAAATTTTGATTTAAATTGACTGTCACTTTCTCACTATAATAAAGTAGATATTTGACATCTCAAAAAAGAGAACTGGTCTAGTATATTACGTTGTCTAGGAGTGGAACTTTTTTCCTCTACGGCACAGAATCCACATAAAATACACCTTCATAAAGGCTATTAAGAATGAAGTGGGTTGAGTACTACATATTCATAGACATGTCTACATGTTAGCAGTTCTTGAAAAACTAGGTTCCTAGGTGACTGGTATTCAAAACACACCTTGTCGTGTTCTCATCTAATTGTTGTGTATTTGGTGGCTATCAACGTGTAGTTTGTTTTGTTGGCATTCAGAAAGCTTGGTCTGTTTTAAGATAAGAAAGTAGCTTCTATTGAGGTCAAAAGCAAGACTTGGCTAAGTAGGCTAAACTCAGATTCATCTCTCATGCTTTCTCAGCTCATATAACTGAAGAGGCAAATCATATGATTGTGCTTTGAAATTTGTCGATGGATATATTTATTTTTGAACACAGTCCTAAAAAAGTTAAACTATGTTTGCACAAATGTATGTCTAACCCAAACTCTCTTAGTTCCAATAAAATAACTCAGTCAATAAGGTTTTGCTAACACCCACTACTGTCCTTGAAGTTATCTAGTCTGTCCAAAAATGGAGGCCTCAGTTTGGTGCTCAAAGTGAACTAAAAAAATCCAGGAATGGTAACAGGTATTTTTTTCCAGGTTCAGTGCTTGAATTTCTCCACTTGGATGGATCAAGACTCCACGGGCAGCCAAGCTACTTAACAGTATCAGGTAGGCTTTGAGATAATTGCATGCATGTAAGGGGCAGGAAACATCCATCCCTGTGGCTAACGGTTTTCCCTAACGGGTTCCCATAAAACCATTGCTTTTACAACGTGTTTGGTATTTGCCTCCACTAGAGACAGCCTTCTTTAAAGCACTTTTTGCCCACAAAATATTACATTCCATTCTAGAACTTTCTTGGCACCTATTCAAGAAGAATATTGCTTTAAGTAATCGTAAGATTAACTAATGTTTATTGGGAGCTTACTATTAGCATTTTTTTCATCTATTCGTACAACTCTAGACTTGGCAATGACTATGATCCCCGCTTTACAAATGGAACAGCCGAGGCACGGTGAAGTCAATTAAATTACCAAAGGTGACACAACAAGACAGCCCAACTTTGAATCAAATGTTCTTAGTCATACATTAGATGAGATGGCCTGGTTACAGACCTGCTTCACTGACTAGAAGGTATTTACAGTGACACTTCCATGCATATTGATGAATATTGAATACTATACTAAGATACATGATTTCTTATAATATATATGGTACATTATGGTAAAAAATTTAGATAATATAGATAATCTAAAAAAAGAAAAGAAAAATTATTATTAATTTCACTACCTAGAGATCACTTTTAGGATTTTACTTTCCATTCATGTCCTTTTCTATGCCTGTTTTAAAAATAGAAATTTAATTATACTGAGCATGTTCTTTTATAATCTAGTATTTGATTTAACAATTTATCATGAACATCTTCTGATGTCTTGAAATATATTTCTGTAACATCTTTTTTAATGGCTGTGTAATTGAATATTTTGATTTTGAAAGAAGTCAAGGTACAAAAGTCTACTGCACCAAGTCTAAGCCTGAACTTCACATCTGGCCTCAGCTGGAACCAGTGTCACGTCCTTATTTCTAGAGAGTTTTAAAACGTGAGAGGTGACCAGTATATTGCAAGAACAAATGCAGGGCGTGCACACACACACAAAACTCACTATTCAAGCTATTTCTTCCTCCTTCTTCAGTACTTCGGCATGGTTAAAACAAGTAAATATTTTATATATAACAATTCTGTAAATGGATGCTCCTAGGTTAAGGGGTACAGTAATTGGCTAACAAAGAAGTAGCATGAAGCCTTGGGAGGAAGGGGCAGAGGATTCTTGACATTTAGTTGAGGGCCTTGGCCACTCGGAGTTTCTTTGCTTTCCTTGCTGTCTGTGCCTGAGGGTAAAGGGTAAAATGACATCTTCACTGAGGCCTCGCTGGTCAAATGCAATCAGATTGACTGAAAGCTCTCAGAGAACGAAATAAAATTCTCCTACCTGGGCAGCACACGCTGGCCAGAGAAATGACTGATGAGGAGTTGCTCTGCACTGTTCCTGGACAACGATTTCAACATCTCATTTAAAACTGCAGTGAGTTAAGGGGGCCTTTGAATTATGTATTAAACTTAGCTTCCAAATATAGCTTTGGTTGGATATTTCAGCTAAATGTCTCTGAAACACCAATGTCCACAAATCACAGCTCTGGCTCTCTGCTTCGCTGGTCTGGTTGTCACTTCCTATGATGTTTTACTCTTTGCCCTGGTGTTCGAACACCCAATATTCAACCTTCAATATCAAACTCAATATTGAACCTCGGCCTCCTTGCTCTTCATGCTTTGTCTTGAGCCATGAAAACCATCAAGATCCCCCATTTTCCCCAATGTACGTAAACTTGTCTGTCATTGTGACGAAAGGACACATTGTTACCCATTGTCCTTGCTCTATCAACCTTCCTCCAGTGTCAAAACCTGGGTTACATTCTCTCTAATAATCACTGATGGACGTCGTGGTGCTCGCTGCAATCTTCGGGTTCATCAAGACAGACAGGGTCTTGCTCTGTTGCGGGGGCCAGTGGCGTCATCATAGCTCACAGCAAACTCAAACTCCTGGGCTCAAATGATCCTCCTCGAGTAGCTGGGACTACAGGTGCGCACCACCATGCCTGGCTAATTTTTCTATTCTTTGTAGAGACAGAGTCTTGCTCTGGTGCCCAGACGGGTCTCAAACTCCTGGCCTCAAGTGATCCTCCCGCCTTGGCCTCCCAAAATGCTGGGGTTATAGGCGGGAGCCACAGCACCCGGCCAAGACCAGCACTCAAAATACTCCCTGGAGACTTAGCTGCTGGAACTAAGAGTAGGTCTTGGCACCTGAATCTCTTTATAAACAACTCTATCCTTCTCCCAGCACAACCTTCCCATTTCTCCCCCAACCTCCAATACCCATTCTTCCATTAATTTTTACAACGTGGTTAACATCAACTAAGTCCTGTTAAAATTGTTTCCTAAATAGCCATACAATCTATTCCTCTCTCTCCATTTCCTCTGCTACTCAGCCCCAGCCCCGGCCATAATCCTCTAATACTTGGACATCTGCAATAGCATAACAGCTGGCCTCCTCATATTAATTTGTTTTCTACAGTAACAAGAGGTATAATTTTAAACAATGTAAATGTAGTCATGGTAACAACCTTCAGGTGGCCTATGAGTAGGATACCCATATATCCAGTTTGCTGGAACTATACCAGTTTTTGCTTGGGGTAATGGTTAATAATGCCTCATGCACTCTCAAGAGTGCCCTGCTTTAGAGAATAAGTTATAGGGTCATATTACCTATGGGGCCATACTTCAACAAGCCCCTGTCCCCCTTGGTGGCTGGATCTTTCTGTGCTAGAGCCACACTGCCCTTGCAGTTCCTGAGATGTGACAGGCTCCCTTCCACCAGTGATCTATGTCCGTGCTGTTCCCTCTTTCTGGAATGTTATTCAACACCTTTTCCCCTTCTATCTAATTTTCACTCACTCTTCAGCTCCCTCTGGAAAACAAGTTCCATGAAGGCAGGAACTTCCGTCTGTTTAGATAACTACTGTATTCTGAGTGTTTAGAATGACACTTGGCAAATGATAGGTACTGAATAAATATTGGCTAAATAAATGAATCTTGGCTCAAGCATTACTTCCTCTGTGACACCTTTCCTGCCCTTCCTTCCTGTCCCTACCCCAGGATTTGTTTGCTTTCTTTATGAAATGTTGTTATAAAACCATGTCCTTTCATTCAGAGCTTCTACCTCAGTTTATGATCATACAATCATTAGTTTGCTAGACTTTGACTTCGACACAAGTAGGAGCCATTTCCATTTTGCTTATTTTTGTGTCTGCTTCACATAACGCGTTGATCTAAAGACATGTATTACACGAATAAATGAATGAATACTATGACAATAGCACTGTATCAGGCATTTTAGCAATCCTGAGAAAAATTAGATACGGCTTTATTCTCTACAAGCTTAAAATTAGTCTGAGGGGGAGAAAAACCAAAAATACACAAGTAGGTGGCAGTACAAGATGATAGATCGACTCGTCGGATTTTAGAACAAAGGTCCCTAGAAATTACATGGATCAGGCCTAATTCATCACAGCAGCATTAAGTGACTATTGCACAATGATAGTGACAGTCACATGAGGTTATGTGGATAAAAAGTACTTGTAGATGCTCAGAAGTTGAAAAATATTGCCGTGTCCTTGAGTTTCACGGAAAGATTATAAAAGTAATAAATTTGAATTGAGCTTTGAAGGATTTATTCTCTAACGGACATTTTTAAAGTATTTATTATATAATAGAAAGAATAAGACACCATCCTTGCCTAAGTAGATTTGGGTCTGGCAAACTATACCTTTCAGGCCAGATCTGACCACCTGTTTTTATACAAAAAGTTTTATGGGAACTCAGCCATGCCACGTGCTTACAGCTTCTCTATGGCTGCTTTGGCACTGCAAGAGCATAGCTGATTGGTTGCGACAGAGATCGTATGGCAGGTAAAGCAAAAAATATTTATAGTTTGGCTCTTTACCAAAAAGGTTCACTAACTCCCAAGTTAAACTCTCATGGTTGAATTGGGGAGACAGCCATAAAACTCCAAAAATGATATGAGATATGGGTTGTGAAGAGACAAGCTTCATGGAAGAGTAGCATCAGAGGAAGTGCTTAATGATGCGGGCAACGGGGCCCAGAAGAAAGGACATATGAGTGATATCTTGAAGGGTCAGAGAGCCAGGAGTTTGATTATAAAGAAGGGAAAGGAGGGTACACTAAGAACTAAGGTGAGAACGCAGGGATGAACCACTCTCATTTGAGGGGAAATGCACAGAACTTGCAGTTTGGACCACAGGTTCCGAACCACCGGGAAGCACAGGGTGAAACTTTGTTGATGAGGCTAGAGAGACCAGAGAGCCCCCAGAGCAGGGCCAGAACATTTGAAATTCACCAAATAGGACACAGGGAGATTTCAACAGCTCTTGTCCAAGGCAATGCTATGGAAAAAGGGAACACATTAGACTCTTGAGTCCGAGGACCTGGAATGGGAGAAAACGTGGGAGAGCACAGGGCTGTTGTGGAAGAGAACAGAAGAAGCTGGAGATGTGAGAGCAAATGTAGGCCACAGAAAGGTCTCACTTTGTCCACACAGTGTTTGAACATTTTCAAAAATCAACTGTCCACATTTATAAAAATGTTGTTTTACAGAAAAATCAAGATTTCTGCTGCTTCTTAAAAACTCAGAGTCTCTGGCCACACGGGGCCTGCATTCTTGCACAACAACAACAGGTTGGAGCTGAGCCGCGCTGTGTGGAGTTGGCCAGAGCAGGTCCCATTCTGGCCGTCCTTAATCACGTGGCATAACCCCTGTGGACACTGGAATTTGTGGCCTATTATGCCATAATCTGGACGGAAAGTTTGAAAGTCTTTAATTGGATTGGAGCCAACCCATTCACCTTTCTTTCCCTGCCCTGAACTCTCACCCACTAACTGTTCTTTTTGAAGCTCTCCAAAGATCCACCTCCTTCGTTTTTAAACACTGGGGATTTTTTGTGGTGTAGACTCTTAATTAGAGTATGATAGATCTTGTAGGTGAACATCTGCCTTGAGGACACGACCTTTGATTTAATTCTATTGTGGCATCTCTCTGTCTCTTTTCTCCCTCATTAATTTCTCACAGACCACATCTCATCTGCAAACCAAACACCCCAGCCCCTCATCCCACCGCCTCGTCTCATACTACTGCAGTTTCCATCTATCTTTCTTGCTTACACAACAACAGCTTTTGTTTGTGCCTTTCAGTCGAGTTTTATTTTTAATTCTTCCTCAAACAAAAACTGTTTCTCCCAAGAAAGTTTTTTAGAGGGTAGCTTGGGTTTCATTCCCAAGACGATTCTTTAAATTCCTTCATAGAGATGTTTTTTCCTCCCTTTGCCTGGCTGTTAAAAATAGGCTACAATGCATTTCAATATAAATTTTCTTATTTAATATAACTCTCAAGATGCGATTCAAAGAGGGATAAAGGCTGTAAAATGGCAGCTAATCTGTTGCCTGTCCTGCTGGGCTGGGGCACTTCCCCACTGCCCCTGCCGGGGACACTGAGCTTATTGTTGACGCACTCACTGCTCCATAAACAGGGAGCAGACCCCGCAAAGGATTCTGCTGAGCAAGCGTTACAGACACACATCTGTGTATAAACCTGGTTGTGATCTGGTTACATGTGTTTTATGTTTCGAGGAAAATGATTTGGGCCTTGAAATGCAGTTTAGGCCTGAATTCTGTGTCAAAAGCAGGCTATAACAGAGCTGGGTCTCTGCCAGAAGACTTAATAACTAGTTTTTTATTATTTTATAAAAATGCATATTATAACATTTCTGAATTATTGAGAGTACCAAAAATTTAGGACACAATCCTATCCTAATTGGAAAAGGCCAGCCACAAACCTAATTCCACGACCTTAATTTCTTCCTGCCTTGTCTGCAAAGGGAAGGGGTTAAAATAGAAGATCCCATGGTGCTTTTGTGCCAACTCCGTGAATGGAGAGATGGATGGTGGAGCTGGGCTTGTCCGTAGGGAATCTAGGTTTTCGTGATGCCTGAGCCAAGTTGCTGGACCAAGAAGCTGCTGAAAGCCCCAATTTCTCCCTGGGGTAAGGATTGAGATGGAGCAAGACTGAGTAGTTATGCAGAGAGCCCGGTGTGATGAAGTGGAAAAAAGCGTCAGCTTTGACTTCAGACAGACGACGGTCCCTATCCAAGCTCTTCAACCTCATGGCTGTTTCCTCCACTTCTCTGCCTTTTGGTTTCCTCTCCTGCTGCATGAGGCTGATACCTATCGTATGAGTTTGCTTGAACTGCTACTGCCATCCATCGCAAAGTACCACAGACTGGTGGCTTAAACAACAGAAATTTATTTTCTCACAGCTCTGGAGGCTGGAAGTCTGAGATCAAAGCTCCATCAGAATTGGTTTCTGGTGAGGCCTCTTTCCTCGGTTTCCAGATGGATTCCTTCCTGCTGTGACTCAGTGGCCTTTTCCTGGTGATTGCAGAGAGAGAGAGGTCTTTGATCGCTCTTCCTCTTTTCATAAGGTCACCAATTCTTTTGGATTAGGGCCCCACCCTTATGACCTCATTCAACATTAATTATCTCCCTAAAGGCCCTATGTCCAAATACAGTCATGTTTGGGGTTAGGGCTTCAACATAGGAATTTTGAGGAGATACAATTCAGTCCACAGCACCTATCTTAAAGGGTTGATGTAAGATGAGACTGAGGAACATGAGATGACATGTGCAAACCACCTCACCAAGTTCCCGGGCCAATGCAGAACCCCATCCGGGCCACGTAGACTACCCACAGAATGTGTCACCTTAAGAAAAAGTTCAAGCCTCATGATACATTTAAGATGAGAAAAAGATCAAGCAGCAATTGACGTTTACTATGCGAGATGTCTGAGGACACCTACGGTAGCAGTGCATATTTCCATAAATATTGTTTCAAAACTTTTATTAACAATACTTAGAAATGTATTTGGTTTCCAGACTTAGTTAATGCTTCTAGGTTAAGCAAAAGTGGTTGGGTAGAGAGTTGCTGCCCACTGCCTGCCTGTGCAGCAGGCGTCCCTGTAGTCTGTCCCTGGTCCTCTCCACGCTAGCCCCGACTAGCAGGTATCTACCCCACGGCCAAGTGGTCAGAGCGTCAGCTTAGCTGAGGCCTGTGTCTTGATTTCATGAACAGTGTCTATGCTATTGTTTCCCAGGGGAAATAACAGGACCCAGGGTCTACATGGTTGATTGTTGAAAAGTACTCCAGAAAGTACCCCCAAAGGCAGATAAGCAGTAAGGATTATCTTCATGCAAAGAGAGCCATAAAGACAACTGGGTAGCCAGAAATGGCCTCGAGGTATGTATAGATAATCAGACATTGATAGTATTATCTGTATTTTTACTGAAACAAACCCCTACTAGATAAGAAAATTTCTCTATAATGTGTTGACATTGCCTCAAACATTATTATTATTATTTGGCTTCTAGATAATTTAAAAAATTTTTCTGATTTGGGAGGCCAAGGTGGGAAGATTGCTTGAGCCTAGGAGTTCAGGACCAGCCTGGGCAACATAGTGAGACCTCGTTTCTACAAAAAACTAAAAAATTAACAGGGCATGGTGGCACGTGCCTGTCTGTAGTCCCAGCTACTCAGGAGCCTGAGGCAGGAGGATCTCTTGAGCCCAGGAGTTTGAGGCTACAGTGAGCTGAGATCATGTACTACACTACAGCTTGGGCAGTGGAGTGAGAACCTGTCTCTAAAATAACCAACCAAACAAAAAGCCAAACTTACTTTTGAGTATGATGTTAGGTTTCTGTAGCCATAAAATCACATTTTAAAAGCCCTGAAGTATAATAATTGGCAAAAAAAAAAAAAAAAGGAAAGAGAAATGATTAAGAACAAATACCAAGGGTGTCAATATCAATGATTAAGAAGAAATATCACAATTTAAGTCTAAAATAATGGGAACGGGAGAAAAGGTCCAGGCACATTTTGAATCTGTAAGAAAAATGTCTCATTAGGCAGGACCCTGGAGGTAGCTGAGCAGGTATTAGAATAATCATAATTGTTCACATGTGTAGACCGCCCTGACTCATTCCTGAGATAACCCAGAAGCTCCAACTTCCAGTGCAGGTTTTTTAGTACCAAGCAATATGTCAGGCACAGGATAAAAGGATAACAGTTTGGAAAATAAAACAACCCTCTATATTAATACACTAATATCTACGTATTCTTTGAATAGTTTGCTTTTCCAGAATTTATTTGTGCACAGTTTCCTTCTTGGGAAAAAGGGACCAATGCTTTGCCCAATTGAAGCCTCAGTAGCAGGAAATGGCTTTGAAAGTGGGTCCTTAGGTTTCTGGGCTTGCCATCTAGGGGACAGCCAGAGGACTGGCTGGGATGGACGCTAAAGGAGGCCGGACGTTCAAGTCCTTGAAAGAGGGAGAGAGCAAACCATGGCAACAGAAGCAATGGATGGAGCATTGCCCCGAAGGCACCAGGAGCAGATTCAGGAGGAGGTGAACAGGTACAGTGGAAAGGAACCCAAGTCACAGAAGGAGGGTATGTCGTGGGGTATTTGTACCTTTGTCTATGGCTGGATACCATCAAAACCTTCTATTTCCGAGGCATTAGCTGAGACTGTGGAACTATGCCAAAATATTGAAATAAGATGCTTTGTGAATGCATAAAACATTTAGGATCAAGGGGGAAAACGCACATGGGTATAACTGATGGCATATTGACGCTGCCCACAGCTGGAGCCTGCCTTCCACTCAGAAATTCAGTCACATGGGATTCCTTGTGGTCCTGTAATATTAATATATTGGGCCATGTCATGTCTCTGTATCTCCACACAGTCTGCAGCCTCTGCCTACAAACCTTCTTAGCTTCCTTCTTGCCTTTACAAACTCTTAGGTCAAGTATGACCTCTGGGAAGCTTTCCCTGACACTCCAGTCTGACATCAGTGACCCTACACGCACCGTGTTATTACCATGCCTTGCATGACAATGCTGTTTCTCTGGCTGTCTTTACCTTGAAGAAGAGGAGACAGAAACTCCTCCTTTCATCTGTAGCCCTAGTGTCTGCAATAGAGAGAGCTAGAAGGCCTTTCAAGATTTCTGAGAGAGGAAGAGCTATCATGACCCAATGCTCTGATCTCATGTGTGTGTGTGTGTGTGTGTGTGTGTGCGCGTATGCATCTATGTTTGTATTTTCCTGAGGGAGGTCCAGGTTTTGGTAATAAAAAGAAATAACTAAAAATTAACCTGGTGTATAACACACCTGAAAAATTTTGAGTGTTTGCACACTAGACTAAATCTGGTAAGGGATAAATAAGGAAATATGGGGTGTATACATAAGTTGAGCAGGCCAACAAAGAGGCATCAGTAATATAGGGCAGAAGGGCCGGCAGGATTCCTGGAAATTTGGTTTTAATCATGTCCTTCCTGCTCATCTCCTCCAATTACAGAAGCAAGATAAGGCCTGAGGAAGAGGGTATTGAAAATGTTGAACTCATTTTACGACGTTATGGTACGAAACAATGCAATATAACATCAAAATACTATTCTATACCATGCGATGCTGATATTTTAATGCCAGAAATGTAAAAGGAGTATTCAGCTCCCTGTGTAACAAATTACACTTTTCCTGCCTCGTTTATTATTCTCTTTTTTCAAAGTTAGCTCTGCAAATTCTTTAAATTCAGTTTTTACTTTGCCTATTACTGGGTCTATTACTGACATGGAACAAGTTGGTTTCCTTTATCACCCTTAACCTCACTCATGAAGCTTTTTTTTCCTTCATAAAGCTTTTTTTTCCTTCTTACACTGAATTATAAATTGAAAAGATTTTCTAAGACTGTATTTTATTGCATTTTGCTAGGCTTTTTTCTGTTATATTCTTTTAATTTTTAAAATCCATTTTCTATGTGGAGGTTTGTATAAAATCTAACACCTATTAATTTGTGTCAATTTACATTTATTTCAGTATACTATAAAATGTTCATTTTTAATATTTGTACTCATAGATAATGTACTTCATCAAGTTTTAATCTAAATCATTAATACATTTATTCACTTTTTACTACCAAAATTCTTCATGTTTAGAGATTACTCAAATATTTTGTAGGATTCATTAAAATGCACCACCAGAAATCTTTTTATTTACAACATCTTTGTGCATATGTGTGGGTAAGCCTTATTAATACCAAAATATCTTAGAAAACTTACAATAAAAAGGAAAGTAAGGTTCATAATCTTATTTAAAAGTTAATTAAATATTCCTTTAAGAATGTAACACTGGAAGCTGTTTTCATCAAACAGAGAAAAATATTACATTTCTTGATTTTTTTTCATATTTCAGTTGCATTTAGACAGTTTAATTGCTATAATGAAAATCTTTCCTTAATTTTCATCCTAGGGACCAAAAGATGTTTATTGCTTAGTAGAAGTTATATAGGTTTTTAAAAAAGTGTGATTATAATGAAACCACATGGAGGTAGCATTTGTTTTTTTTAACCTCAGAGAGGTTCTCTATTCTCATTATTTGCAAGAATGGGAAACTTCTTGCAAACTCCCCAATGCCAGCCTCAAACCCATGATTGTGCAATCCTTGTACAAATGGGTGAACAGAAATACGGATATCTTTGCTTACCTCACTCTCCTGGCTTCAAATCCATCAGAGAGGCACTTTATTCTAGCAGAAGAGGGTTTGGTGGAACTACCATAGGTTTGGGGTTAGAGGCAATGTTCAAATTATCACTCTGCTACCCATCAACTATAGAATTATCGGAATTCTCTAAGCTCAACTTCTGTGTAAATTGGGGCTAACAGCACTGCTGATCTCAAGGGACTGTTTCATGCATGGTCTACCCAGCATGGTGTGTGAGGTAGGACTTGCTCCATACGTTGCTAGTTCACTTTCCTGGTGGATGACACAGTCCACCAATGCCATGTAAATAATTACAGCTAAAATCATGATCAGGTGACTGCATAGAGAAAAATGACCTTAAAGAAAATCTTAGATAAAGAAATCAGACTGACAGTAAAACCTGTAAGTAGATTAAAATCATCCTATACTGCAGAGACCAGGAATGGTGAGTCCCTAGGCAGTGCAAGAGAGTCCCTCCACATAGGAAGGACCTTGGAGAAATCTCCAACACTCCAGCAACGGAGAGTCAGCTCCTTCTCAGGAGGCAGAAACTAGGCTTCTTTAGGTAACTTAGAGCTCTGAAAAGCCCACTTGGGATTTCCTCTCTCCTTCCCAACTCCTAGGATTTAATAGAGACAGGGAGATTATTTTTTAATTATTGCTTTGGGTTGTATCTCCCAAAGCCTTGGTCACGCACATTATGAGTTGGTGATCATGCTGCCGTACTGGCTTTTTGTTTTGGCCTCAAACTCACACTAAATATATGCAATAAGGACTTTGCAGCCTTCACTGAGATGTACTGAATCCTGAGAGGGGTGTGGGGAGAAACTAGTTTCTGGCCATGA
The DNA here is from genome assembly GCA_008086735.1 of Cheirogaleus medius. Lineage (NCBI taxonomy): Eukaryota > Metazoa > Chordata > Mammalia > Primates > Cheirogaleidae > Cheirogaleus > Cheirogaleus medius. The sequence goes on from VBSM01000483.1 coordinate 32,901,112, forward strand.
ATAAGCTGCTCAAGTTTGATGCCGCTGAGCACTATCAGGTCCGCTCATGAACACGCCACTCATCTGAGATGTGATCCTGCCACAGACGCCTATCTACCTTCTGCAGTTGCATTTCAGCATCACTTCACGATGGACAGATAAGGTACGATCGCTAAAAGTTCCTGAAAGGAACGCTGCGGGCTCTCACCACTGAAGTCTTACTTTCCCTCTATCCAGGTCTGAAGGGCTGCAGGTGAGGAGCGAGGATGGCGGGCAGAGAAAGACAGACAGGAAGGACACCTGGACCGATCGGAGACAAAGAGGCTTCCAGAGCAGAGATGCCACAGGCGGTCCCAGCAGAGCCATGGCCAGTGGAAGGGGATGTCAAGTGCCACTGAAAAGCATGGCCTGTCTCTGCTAATGTGTCCCCTGTATTCAAGCTTATATTTTTACTATACTCCTGAATTTAACATGAGCAAAAATAAATAAGTAAATACAATTTAAAAGAGCCCTAGGCAGTGAGTCAGTACCTTTCCAGTCTCTATTCTTAAGTTTGTTACCTCAAGGACTTGATTAAAGACACACATCTAAGCTGTTGTGCAACCCAGACTGGAATCTAAATCTCCTACTATTGTTGTCATTGCTGTCATTATCACTGGTTAACATTTATAGACTGCTTATGGTTTTCTTTGCAGTATGCTAAGTACTTTATATACTTGAAAACATATGAGTTGACTTGAATAGACATTTCTCCAAAGAAAATATAAAAATGGTCGCGGGCACAGGGAAAGATGCTTAACATCATAGTTCCTGGGGAAATGGAAATGAAAACCACAATGAGAAATCACACTGTGCTCACTAGGATGGTCGTAGTAGGGTGAGGATGTGGAGAAACTGGAACTCTTGTGCTTTGCTGGTGGGAATGGAAAATGGTGTAGCTACTGTGAAAAATAGTTTAGCTCTTCCTGAAAAAAGTTAACCAGATCACCCAGTAATTCTACTCCTAGGGATCTGTCCCCAAAATTGAAAACAGGTACTCCAACAAATGCTTGCACACAAACGTTCATAGCAGCGCTACTAGCAGTAGCCAAAAGCTTATCCCTGGAACAGTAGGACTCCCCAACAGAGCTGAAGGCTCCCTGTGTGTGAATTAGCCAGTAATAAATATGATTTGGTAACAGTCAGACAAAAAGGCTAAGATGTGTCCTGCCTCATCCTCCTCTCGGCCATAGAATCTTCCTGCCAGTATTTGGTTTCAGAGGGACATTGCATGCATGTGATAAAGGGAGAGACCCGAGAAGGAAACTGCAGGGGAATCCTGAATAAACACGTGCGAGGAGTCCAGCTACAGCTTAGCTTTCCTCATCTACCCTCATTTGCAAACACGTATTTCAAAAAAGATACACCATCATGGCTTAGTTTTTGCTTTTGCAGAGACTTTTACATAGATAACATAGAGAAAGCCGTTAGTGAGTAGATGGATTTTTTGCAGGGGGTTAGTTATAACAAACCAATAAAGCATCATTTGCTTTTCCAAATGCTCCTGTTCCATCCCCATTTCTACACCTATGTCAGAGCCACTTCGCTTGGTGTCTAGTTGGCCACAATTCCCTCCCTTTTTCAGTCTCTCCCTAAGGTAAGCAACTGTACCCTGCCATAGTCACTAGGGTTTCTAAGCACCACTTCCCTAGGATCTCTTCTCTATTTAAAAATTTTGTGCGGCTCCCAATGGTTACTCAATAAAGGCAACAAGGTCAAATTTCTTAGTCTAGCTTTTAGGGCTTGTCCATAACTTTTTAGACTCATTCCTATCACTTCTCTAGGGGAAGTCAAATTGGATCTTTGTTTACTTAAAAAAAATAATATCAGGTAATGCAAATCACTTTACACAACTTACTCATTTAAATTTTACAATACTCAATAAGAAAGATTATTTTACAGATGAGGAGACTGGTGCTAGAGAAGGTAAATAGCACATAAAACTGGTGGTCAGAGGGAGGAATTGAACCCAGGCCATTTGGTGGTCAAGCCCATACTTTTAGGTATTGGTTTTGATTTTGCCTTTTCCTTTCCTACTTTCCTATCTTCTGCTCCTGCATGCTACCCCTAATGCTAACTCCAAGGGTGGCTTCTGTCACTCTCTTCTGCTTTTCTCTAAACAATATCTCTGACCTTCTGGGCTGGAAGAGTCTTCTCTTCATTCAAACTCATACAGGAAAGCAAATGTTTCTGTCTGTCACTGGCACTTATCTTTCCGTAGTTGGATGATAGCACTAAGCAGGGCAGGGACCATGTCTTGTACTTGCATCTCTGACCTGACCTTTTATTTGAGAAAGTCACTTTGTCAACCCAGGTAGAGTACAGTGAAGTCATCACAACTCACAGCAACCTCAAACTCCTGGGCTCAAGGAGCCTCCTGCCTCAGCCTCTTGAGTAGCTGGAACTACAGGGGCACGTGCCATGACACCCAGCAAGTCATTCTATTTTTAGTAGAGACGGGGTCTCGCTCTTGCTCAGGCTGGTCTTGAACTCTTGATCTCAAGCAATCCTCTTGCCTTGACCTCCCAGAGTACTAGGATTACAAGCACGAACCACCATGCCCAGCCACATCTCTGACCTTATCTAGCACAATATCTGGTTCACAAGAGGTGTTCAACAATTATTTGTTCAATAATTCTTACGGATTACCTACCAGGGAAATAATTTTGTTATATAGTCTTTTTGGTTAAAGTTCTTCATTAAGATTGGATTTTATCTCTTCAGTCTTATACTAAGTGTGATTTTTTGATGTTTGGGAGCACTTAAATAAATAGGTTGAACATTAGGAAAATATTCCTAATTTTAATATATGACTAAAGTGCTTAAAATATTAAGTGCTAAAACTTATTTTTATCCAAGTGCTTGTGTGAACCAACATTGAGACTAAAGGGAAAAGAAATTACTGTATGTAAATCTGTTACTTTAAACCTCTTATTCTCATGAGTTTCATGATAGGTCCATATAGAGAGATTAATTTATAGAAGTAGTCAGCATAACTGCTAAAAAATGCAAGCACAAACTACTATGCACTTTTCCTTTGTGTGACTTCTGCATATTTCAATATTCTGTACATCACCTTTAAGGTTTTCAAATTCGCCAGCTGTAAGTATACCTATCACATTATAGTGCCGCACTAAAAATAAACTGATGTTATTGAAAATAAATGAATCAGCACATTGGTAGCTGAATTGTTTTCTCATGTGACTCACACTACTTAACTAACTTTTTCTTTGTGATTGTTCATTTATCATATCAAAAGTTTCTTTGGACATCTGTTTCTTGAAGTACAAAAGTATACTCTTGTTGAAAATGTTCAGTAGGAAACAAATAAAATAACTCTCTGCTCTGGAGTTATGAAAGCAAAACATTAACGGGGCCAGTTACTATGGATTTAGCTAAAGACCTTTCTTCATTTTTTAAGACATAAAGAAAGCCATATAATTGTCAACATTAGTATAGTCCGTACCAATAAAACTTCATTTGCACAGAGCTCATAATACTAAACTACACAAAGCCCTTTTGCTTAGTTTAGGCCAGAGGATATTCTTGATAGAGCTCATCTCAAAATCACTTGGAGTCCAAAGTGTCTATGCAAAACCATTAATCTCAGAATGTGTCTAAACACCAACCTTGAGACAGGCTGCAATTTACTGTTCTCTGTGACAGACAAATAGCTGGGAGAGCTCTGTCATTTAACCCCAATGCTTTCTTTGGTAGTCGTGGAAAGAAAGGTTTTTTTTATACTGCCCTGTAATAAAAAGACTACAAAATCTGTCAACACAGTATAACTTTACATATAAAAGTAATACTATGCATAGATATTTCAGTCATCATGTGAAAAATAAACAAGATAGTCTTTAAGTCAATGTCATTCCCAAAGAATTAGCATGGAGATGTACTGACTGATTTTATTGCTAAAGTATATGTATATTTAACTCTTCTATTTTGACATGGATATTACTGGCCATGTCTTTAACCTGTGTACACAAATACCAAATGTAAAGGAGTCATATTGATCGAGGCTGGGCTTGTCTTTGTTTAATAGATGCTCAGATATCTTTATGTTAGATTGAGTTTGTGTCTAATTACGTTATATGTATTTCACAAAGTGCAAGTTAGCCCGAAAGTCTGGCATATATTAAGAGATGCAATCAAACACATGCTGATAGTGTCAGTGAAGTGGTAACCCCTGAAATGTGTATCTAGGAATATGTATTGTTTTTAGAAATTGTCAAAAAAGTAAAAAGCTTCAATAATGTAAATATTAATTTTAATTTTTTACTTTGAGTCACACATGAATCTAAGAGGTAAGACTGTTCCTGCTGATTTTGCATATCCCTATGCCAATTACTAAGTAAATACAAATGAGGGTACTTTGGGGAGCATTTTATAAAGTATTTGGAAGAGGGGATAATCACATTAGACTCATCATGCATTACGATAAAACCTATTTGTTCAGTACTGAGGGTAATCAAAACTGATGTGTGAAATTCACACAAGGTCTAAAGTGACAGGCCAAAAAAACCCAACCTAGATGTCTTTTAAATGACTTTGCAGTTTTTATTTTTAAATGACTGAAAGCAGACGTGCAACAAGGTAGAAAAGCAAGCAGCTAGACGGAGTGAATGCCACTTGACCCGAGACTTCATCTGCACCAGCCCAAGTCTTGCAAACTCTGCTGAAATGACCACCTTTCATCCATAGGTCATTATTTTTCATTGGGATTCCATTTCCCACCAGTTGTAATTTGTAATCTGTGCCAGGAACTAGAGGTGGCTGAGATAAGTCAGAGGACAAAATTCAGCTCCAACACCATCACAAAATCCTTCCCTGCTATCCTTGAAAGAGTCCTGGCCAGCAACTCCAACAACCCAAATGTAGAAGGCATTTCATAGAAAATGACAATTTTATTGAATCACGCATGTGTAACCTGACCTGGTGAGTTTCACCACTTAGACATAGTTTAAACAACATCCTGAACTTTCAAAAAACAGGTGACATACTAAGATATTATAATAATTTATTTGACCTCCAAATAGACAGCTAATTTAAATAAATTTCAACAGAATTGTTACAAGCACCATGTATCTGAGGAAATGCATATACCTGTCTAGGCAACATATGCTTCCTAATTTCTGGGTATATGTGACCTATAATATTTCAAGTCATTGTTCAGAGACTTAATTCCATAAAAAGTGAGCATCAGAAACATTCATTTGGCTTATTTTGGCAATTATGTAATTATTAGCTTTATGATATTTTAAAATTCATCCTCAGTTTGTGTATGTTTCTGTATGTGTGTGTGTATGTGTATAACAAGTTGAACTTTTATATGTGGTATTTGCTATAGAAAATGTGTTTAGATGTTGTTTCTAGGTAACTCATAGGCTATTCTTAAGAAAATACCACAGTACTTTTATTGGGAATATATTCTCCAAAAGAAATGTGCAACTTCATTTTCAACAGAGCACCAAAACATTTGTTCCTCTTTTATATAAAATTACCTTAATATTTGTTTTAGAAATATTATTGACATCTAAAAGCAACATCAGTAAAAAGAATTTGTGATCCCCCTTGAAAGTATATTTTAGTAAAACTGATTAGGAATTTTGATATTGATTTCCTTTAGGTAATAGGGTTTTTTAAAAATACTGTAACAATTCAAACATTTCTTTATGATAAAGGAATACAAAACTTAAAGAAACCAATATAATAAGTATACTAAATTTTATTGTTCTTAAAAATCAAGGGGATCATAAACTGAAGCTATACGAGTTAAAGTTGTTATCTGTAGCATGAAGATGGCACTTATTTGTTTATGAGACGGTCTAAGCTTTCAGTGTTCATCCTTTGCCGCACGCAGCAGCTGATGCTACCTGCGTATCCCAGCATGCACTGCTGCTGTCTTCATTTTGCTTCTCCTTAATCCTGCCCAGACACTCAGTGTCTCATCCTGGATACAATTTCTGATCTCTTTCCACTTAGTTGACTCTAGCTTCCCAGAAAACAAAACAAAAAAAACCCCTATGATTTCTTCCTCAAAATTTTTGTTTTAGTTCCTTAAAAAATTGTAAAAACCTGTTCTGATTAGAGCACCTTAACAATTATTCTACTCCTCCAAAGATTAAAATGTTGCCCTTCATAAAGGGAAAGGAAAAATTATAATAATCATGGATTAGGAACTTAAAAAGTGCTAGGATTACCAGCATGAGCCACCTCGCCCGAACAAAAATATGAATTTATTTCTTAGATACAATTGAACTGTTGAATCACAGATGTGTAAAGGCATTAGAAGTAGGATATATTTATTATATTTATTATAGTTCTCTCTTCTTTAAATAAAAAGGTACAAGAGCACATTTGTTAGTGAACTTGATATTCCAGATAAAGGTATTTTCTTCTATCTCTGGGTACAGTTTTACTGTATCACTGTCAAGAATCTAAAAACCAAACCTGAATTTTATTAAATATATTTGATAAGTTGCTAAATTGGGTGAAACAGAGTCAATGACCTAAAAATTTATTGGCTTTTTAACCCTTGTCTAAATTTTACATCTCAAAAAAATGTACTTTGTATGCCACTGAAGACAGCAGATATCTCCAGGATAGAAGCAAATCATATCTCTTGATCCTTCCATGCAATTGATTGGTAGCTATACAACTATCTGTAGCCCTAGACTCATCCTACATGGAGATAAAATCAAATGTATCCCAGTGGAATTGTGTTCTCGCTTAAAAAACAGATAGCCACCTCATCCTCCTCAAACATTTACCCTAGTATATGATTAAAAACACACCACGGATGTTATTTTTGAGAAGTATTACTTTCGTACTAAATTAAGAATGAGCAAAACCTGTTCTATGACCTTAGCATGCATGCACTCCAATCCTGTGCTTTCATTAAGTTGGCTCTTTTAGATATTTACCATAGTCAGTGACACAACTATTTTAAAAAACTGATGGAATAAAAAACAATCTGCCCTATCCCTTTAAACGTGGGGATCGGGGATACAAAAGTGATACATTTTCTGGCAGAAATCCTCCATGGTGATTTCCAGCTTGTCTCAGACTCCTTTGAGGTAAAGATTCCTTCTCATCGTGTTGAAGTTTATGCCAAATTGCCTGATGACGTCACCAGGCTAGTCATCGCATGACCAACCAAAGGTCAAACGAAAGGTGTGGGTCTAGGTAAGTATAATTTCCTTTCTTTCTTTCAGCAGCTCCTCTCAATTTTTCTCTCTCTCTCTTTTCCTCTTTCTCTCTCTCAGACAAATTTCTCTCCTGTAACCTTAAAATATCTGATTCCTCTGGCGTTCCAGCCCAGGCTCTGAGGTCCACGCTTTATTCTCCTTCAGGATCCATTTCTCCTCTAAACACTTATCATCCGATGCATTGTAGAAAGAGAATTCCCAGCAGTAGATTTTGAAATGAAAGATAAAGTGTTGAGCATCTGAGCGTTTTCAGGTGCTGGTGTCAGTACCTGGAATGCCTCCTGTTGACAATGGTGGCTATCACTGGGGCATTTGAGATCTCTCTATTCTGAACGGTCTTCAGAAATCAGTCGTATCTGATTGTTCTTTCAGATCAAACGAAGTAGGAAGACAAAGTAAGCTGAGCATATTCTTTCACTCTGTACTTTGTTGTTAAAAGGGGGAGGAATCCCACTAGGACCCCTAACTCAAAACTTTTGTAAGAATTCCTATTCTTCCTCCCCAGCTCCTATTATCTCCCCCCTACCTCCCATACTCTCAGTTCACTGATTGTGTTGAATAAATGTTTCTTTGCTCCTCGAAGGATTGTTCCGAACTACTAAGAATTAACTGGATAGCACCAAGGCAGACAAGAGATAAACTAAACTAAAGGACATTTACTGTGTTTAGAGAACGTGGTGTGCAGCTACCTGCATTAAACTCAGACTAGGATAATTTCCCTTTCTGAAAAAGAGTACTTGCAAACTTTCCAATATCAGTCTTGGAGCTCATGTTGCTGGGAGTCCTTTTAAGGGTGGCTTATCTAGAGAAAAATGCAAAACACTTCAGTCTGCTCTCGGAGGTGGGTAGATGAGAAGGCCCCAGTGTAAGTCAGACTCTTTTACCAGGAGCTAACTCTGTTGTTGATAAATGATCTTTTGAAGAAAGAAGATGAGGCAAAGTGCCTGTCATTGAAAACAGCAAGAAAAATAACAGTGTAGTTGGCGTGCTTCTTAAAACATATTTCTTGTTGGACATAGGAAGTCATTTTCCATCAAATTGGAACGTGACATAATGTATAACGTGTCAAAGACATTGTTAAAAAACAAACAAATTGGAATTGAGCTGCCTTCAGTTAGTCTTAGATCTCTCAGTCAGTTTTACACATTAAGACGGTCGAACATGCAGAGCTTATAAATTCTCCTGTTGGAGAGTTTTTTGGAGAATTTCACATAACTCAGTGGGATCTTGGTGGGGATACTGACATTTACCACTGAGTTCTTTAATGACAGCTAAACAAGAGAACACCACTCCTAATTTACTCAAGTAGAATTCAATATCATAGGGCAATTGCAGAACTGTTCTTTTATGAAACCAATTTTCGTGCTATGTTTTTTAACTCTTTTATTTACCAATGACTTCAATTTGCTTCCCAAAGCCTGCATGCTTATCTGGCACATGAGCTTTCTTAGATAATTATTCTATTTCCCTTCCTCTAACACTTTCTGCTAGTATTAATCATATGGATATTATATACACATGTATCTCTTTAAGTTTAAATGTAACCCATGTCCCAAGTCAACTATTCCAAATTGAGTCATATGGGTTTATAGTCCCTGCCCACCCACCACCCACCCTTAGAACTATGTCTTTGAGTTCAAAAGAGAGGCAAATGGTTTATCACTTTTTAATCCTACAAGATGTCCCAGTGTCGTGCCATTTCTCTAGTCAGCAGTTAGCACTGTTGAGAGTGGAAGGAATGCCGCAGGGACCAGGTTAACTCACGAGCCCCGACAGGAAAGCTGTCCCGCCCCTGCTGGGTGCAGAGAGTCCATTTTGCGCATCCACCTTTTCCAACAGTGACGGTGTGGAAAAGTCAACAGAAAGAGGCCAGGGTCATCACAGCCCACTCCGAGGGACTTCAAAAGTGACTTTGACATGCAAACAGCCCTTAAGGGGGCTGAGATAAATGACCTTATTCCGGGACAGGGAGTGACACACATTGCCAGAGAGGAACAGATAGGGTCCGTGGGAGTTGAAGGAGGCAAATGTTATTTCCAACTGGGGACCGGGGTGGGCAGGTTGGTGGTGAGAAAAAGCATCACAGAAACTGGCTTGAAGGTGGCATTTGCAGGCTTCCAGGTCGTGTTTGCTGCTCCTGGTTCTGGAAAGCTCTTCTTCCAATTCCCACACGACTTCAGTGCTCAGCCTGAGTGGCAACTCCCCGTGGGGTCTCCTGTGACCTCTCCTTGTAAGTGACACTCTCCTGTTGTTCTCTGTCAGAGGATCCTGTCAATGTCCCGACTAACAAGGCATCACACATGGTGACTATTCAATCACCCTGTTTGTTCCATGGAAGCTGCTGCTAAAGAGATGAAGCCCCACAGGTGACCTTGAGTCTCTTTTTTCACCTCTGTATTCCAAGTGCTGAGCACATTACCTGACACGTAGTCGACATAGAATAGATATTTGTTGAGCAAGAGGGTGAGTAAATCAGATGGACTGGGTTAGCGAGACGGGCAGGGGCAGGGGGATAGAAGGGAGAAGCCATTCTTGGCCAAGGAGACGGTACGAACCTCCTGCACACAGTCATGGACATGCTCGTGGGAGATGTAAAACGGACAATGAGAAATAAGTCTGAAAAGGTGAACTGGGACCAGCATGCTGAGCTCTTGACTCTCCACTTGATTCTTTAGGTAGGTGATAGTTTTTGAGCAGGAGACTGACATTATCGCCCCTGACCATCTTATGTCTTCAACCTTCAGACTCAGAAGGAAGAGAATGTCTTTGCTTTAACTACATCTAGTGTCAAAGCTGTGATCTTTTGACCAGACCCAGGGACCCAAGGGAGAGGTGGTTGGATTTAAACAGAAATGAGTTCCAATGACCTGCCGAGTCCTATAGTGTGAAGGTTCACTTCAGGCCAAGCCCAGCATCTGAGATCAATTCGAGCCAACAGATTAAATGCCTCTAGGGTGTGCTCAGCCCTGTGGTGAAATACAAAATAAATCAAAGCAGGGTTCCCCTGCCTTAAAGAGCAGGAGAGAGCTGGCTCTGATGAAAGTGCACTGAGTGACTTCCACACCTCAAGGTGTGCAAGGGAGTGAGGCAAAGCCCAGGCACGCAGGACCTCTTCCTGCAGAGCGCTCTCCATGAAGTGAGCTGCCACTCTGGGACCCGGGAAATCGCTTACTGCCACTGTAGCGCCCCACAGCTATGTGTCTGTCCTGGCTGGGATAAACCCAGAGAGGCAGCATGAAAGAGCCCTGCAAGGGCAGTCAGCTGCCCAGGGCTCTAGAGCTGTCCCTAAGAAACCAGGTGTCATCGGACAAGTCATTTTAACAATCAGAATGTGTTTATCATTTCAAAAAATTGGGCATTTTGAAATTTATCAACTATTTATCATGTATCCACTAAATAGTAAGCGCTGTGCTAAAAGAGCCCCACCTTTTCTGTGAGAAACAGATGAGATAATAGATAGGAAAGTGCAATTCCCACACGGGTTTGTAGGGGAGCTGCAAAGCTGCTGGGGGTAGCCTGGGAGTGTCACGTATCATTTGGTCATAGAAAAGACTGCTAAAAGCCAGGCGGGGTGGCGCACACTGTAGTCCTAGCTACTCTGGAGGGTCGCTTGAGCCCAGGAGTTCCAGTCCAGCCTGGGCAACATAGGGAGACCCTGTCTCTATTTTTTAAAACAAAATACTGCTAAAATGCCATTTTGAAATCAGGACTTTGAGACCTAAAATGCAATGAGCTATACAAACACAGAAGTTCATCAGGTTTTTAGGACACTTTATAAAACTAGAGCCTCAGAGTTTGATCCCTATGTATAAAAATATTTATTTGAGAAACGGATTCATGTCCTCGTCTTCAGTTTACAGAAATGCCTCCCTCCCAATGCAGCCTTGGCTGTGAGGGCAGGTCCCTCAGCCCCCACTTCCCAGCTGCTGTGACCACGTGGTGAGTTGGTGCTCCAGGGTAGAGAACCCAGCGGGAAAAGGCTGAGCTGGGTGGGGAAGTGCGGGGCTGTGAGGTCCTGGGTGAGGGTGAAGGGGGCTCTGAGGTCAAGATCTGAATGAAGGCTCTGAAGGGCGAAGAGGCGAGGTCGGTAGCTATAGAAATGAGTAGAGAAGCTATATCCTTGGCGCCAATAAACAGGCAGCAATTGGTGGCAATCCTGCAATAGCACAGCTGGTCCTTGAGGGACGATGCCTCCAAATTTACCTTTGCCCCTGGCCTCTACTGTCCGGAAGCCCATTCTCAGCCTGTTGAGGACGGGGACCTCAGCGTGCACACTGCTGCAGCCTGTGTGTGTCGCTTCCTTCTCTCCCTGATCTCCTAGACTCATCTTGCTTCTGATGACATGACCAAATCCAGCTGGCTTCTGTGATTGTGTAGCTGAGGTGCTTGTTCCTTCAGAAAGGGTGTATGGATATTAGGCCTCTCCAGGAAGAATCTTTAGGATTTGGGGGCTTGCACCTGGCAACGTAAGGAGGAATCTAAACGTAAGCCAGGGTTTTTCAGCTGTGGACCATTGACATTTGGGGTTAGAGAATGCTTTGATGGGGGAGCTGTCCTGTGCATCGCAGGATGTTTGGTAGCATCCTCAGCCTCTACCCACTGGATGCCAGTAGTACCCTCCCCACGCTGTGACAAGCAAAAGTGTCTCTTGATATTGCCGAATTGTCCTCTGTGGACAATACTGACCTAAGCAAATAAGTGGGGAAGAACACTGTAGGGTAATCCTCAGTGCTTTATTTCTGAAATGACTTTCTGAAGTTAACTAAAATATTGCCATCATCATAAGTACTCAAAGTATTAAAACTTTAAAAATTTTGAATAATCATGTTATACAGGGTGACCTTACTATAACTAAATTATTTGTCCAGATAATACCACATTCCTCGGTTCCTAGGGTCTTCAGAGGTAGGCATCTAGGAAACAGTTAAGCGAATACATGATGCTTTTCAAGAAAAGGAAAAAACTTCATTTACTTTTAACTCTGGCCCAGCGAGTCTCGAAAATACCTCTTTCTAGCACCTTCCTCGGCACACCAAGAGGGACGTGAACCAAAGGCTCAACAGCATGTGGGTGCTTTACGTTCCTCTGTCAGCCCCTGGAATCACTACTGGCTGAGGGTGATCTCTGGAGACCCTTTGAATATCTCTGTGGCAAACAGTTTAAACAATAGAATTTTCTGTAAGAAATCATGCACTAATCTTCTTCCTTCTCTTAATTGCCACAGCATGTCACATGGACCTCTGCTGTATTATGAATCGCTGTGTTTGATGTGTTTCGTTTATGACTTATTTCCCTTAACTAACGGGCAGAGTTCTTCGTGGGTCGGATATGTGTTTGATTCATCTTTTGTGTTCCTCCAAGTGATACATAGAAATTAAATAAATACATAATGTAAAAAGTGCTCTTGCCTTTAAGGACTCAATTTTTCCTCTAAACCAATTTTCTCATAAAAAAAAAAAAGGCTATAAAAAAACCTACATTTTCCAATGTTTGAGTTTCAACATTTTCAGTCTGAAAGGATTGACACCAATTTCTTCATCGTTCCTTGGCGTATACACGATACTCCCCAAGAGATATTTGTGTATAGCCACAGATCTCACACATGTTAAAGATAAATAAACACCATTTACACTGTCGACGATGCAGTGATCTATGACTGGCACTCAAATCCTCCTTAGATTTTCCTTTTCCTCTTGAATAATCAGATCTCTCTTTGAGTGCCACTTTCCCTTGATTTTGAAATTTGACATTTAATGTAATTGTGATCTTAAAAATCTAACAAGAGCAAGGATTGGCTCAGGTAAGTGAGAGACGTTATACTTCAGAGCTTGGCACACGGAACTTCACGGCTCAATCTGATGGGTGGTGCTTGAATGGGAGTAGAGGACCCAGGAGGCAATTCCAAGCGACACTAGGTTGCTGACCACTCTGAAGAGAAGAACAGCTCAAGTGCTTTCTCCGCCCACCTCCCACTGTCCCTTTCCAGGAAAGAGGAAAGGAACTCTTCAAACTGGCTACACACTCCACTAAGGTAGGTCTTAAGGTCAAAATCTGATACAGAAGAGGGAGTACTGATCCAGGGTTTCCTTTGCACAACTCATTCTTTGGATAAAGGCCTATTGCACTTTGTATAAATCTACTCTAAGATCATGCTCGCACTAAAGAACTTTTGTTCACGAAGTGTGTCAATGGTAAGTAATTGAACAGAGAAAAAGGATGATAGGTAGATCTATAACTGGACGTATAAATAGACCCACGCAGAAGTCAGCACACACAAATTGCCACTCTCCTTGAGCAACTCTGAGAAGTACCAGCTGTTGGCTGATTGCCCCATGCTATGTAGGTCAGAAGGATATGAGAACCCAATTGTAAACAAAAAAATCACAACAGAATGTAGCACCCTTAGTTGGTCCCAAGGAGTTATATAAAGCTCCCCTAATTGAGCACATCAGAGGACAGTTTGAACTTCTTGCATGAAAACAACCTGCCATGCCTGGTGATAACACCACTGACAATGAGGTTTTACTCTAAGTGTTCAAGAATAATGGAAACAGTATTTTAAAATAAATGTGTTGCAACACTCAGGCAGTGTTTTCAAAAGCATCATCTGCTCCCCTTTTAGGAAGGTAGGTTGCTGCTCTGCTGGAAAAGTGAGATTGGCTCTCATGAAATTTTTTTCAATAAACAGTGTCTGAGAGAGATTTTTCTTTTTTTGGCACTTGAATGATATATATGTAAAAAGAAAAAAGTTTCCTTTATGGAGGTACAAAAATATCTTTTACCCTGAGCATGCTATTCAATTTAAGTCACCTTTGTTAATTCAACTGAGTTTTGTCATGTTCACAAATTGAAAAAAAAAATTGAATTTTTTTTTGACATCTGACTCTTCTAAAAATTTTCTGTAGTGGAACAATTTATCACTATTAGTATTATCTAGATGTTACAAATTAACAAGGAGGGTGATTATCTGGTGGTGTAAACTAAGGAAAGGCTATTCTCAGGGGAATGAAAAAAAGAGAAATAAAGGAATAGAAGTAGGTAGAAATCTAGGAAATCAATATTTTACTTTGATATTCACCTATAGTTGTCCTACTTACTAATTAAAAATACTTTATTATTGAGGTAACAATCCCTTTTTGAATAATCATATTTTATCCTTGTTTAGTGTCCATCATCATTTGAACTCTAGAATATCTAAGTTTGTACAATAAGGAACTTTGCTAAAATTGGGGGGAGGAATCTATGAAAATATACTTTTAGCTTACAACATTCAAAATGATTAAATGAATTCTTATATGAGAGATTACTGGTGAATTATCAGGTGACATCAAAGAAGTTTACTAGGCAATATCTGGATGGCAACTACTATCTCCCATAGAATATTCCTTGGAGTCACTTCTGGGAGTAGACTGGGCTGCAAGAATCACCGAACTTACTTGGTACGACATTTCTTATATGGTCAGGTTCACAAAGCAAGAAATAAATCACCTATGGAAATCTATACCTTATAAATAACTTCATAATGATAGAGGATTTCAATCAAAAGATCTCAAAGCACCTATTCTCTAATCAGACTCAGTCTGGAGATATACCAGCGGATGAATGCGAGGCTGGGGAAGATGCACTAATACAATGTTGAAATCCAAAACATTCAAGGTCAAAAACTTCTGAGTTGCTGCCTCCACACAAAGTGAAGAATATCAGTCATAGTTATTAGAAGCCATCGCTGAGCTCCTAGAATAGATGCCACCTACTATATAATTTCCCAGGAAAATGGTTCGTTTATTCATGTATTTAACACACACTTATGGAGCTTTTACTATGTACTTGACACGGAGTGTTCTGCCAGTGCCCGGGACAGAGCAGCAAACAGAATTATGGCAGTTTTTTTAGCAGTGGAATTCTCTGAAGCTACACATGGAAGCTTAGCTATTTTGTCATCCATTCTCACCCTCCTATTTATCAGGCATATTTACCTCTGGTACTCTTTCATAAGGCAGAACTTTCTATTCAGAACCTAACAAGAAAGATGACTTCAAGAGAAAACAGGCAATTGGCTACATTTCCTGGAGGTAAAGCTTTCAACATTCATTGCACCTCCCTAAATCTTCTCATTGCAGTGTGATCGGAGAGGTAGAATGTGGCTTGCCTGAATTGTGGCTACGCCATTAAAAATGAAAAATTCTTTGCATTGCCTATTCACGCTCTTTCTTCCACTCACTATGTTTGGAATTCCATCCTTTCTCAGTCAATAAAACATGATGGGATATAAGAACACTGACAATATCTGCACCCTACGCAAAAGTCTTAGGAATGAAAGTTCAAAATAGAAACTGTTCAGAGGACATAGGACACTTGTGAAATAATTATCCCACAGAATAATAATAATAGGCGTACTTTGTTGTATATCATGTATACAGATACTTTTATAATGCACAATTTATTGAGCATTAATATACAGATAACTTAGTCTATTAATCAAGTTTTGTCTTCATAAAACAATAATAGGGAGGTTTATTATTCCTATTTTACAGATCAAGAACCTGCGTTATAGAGAAATAAATTAATATTTCCAAGTTGTCAGAATTAGAAAGTGATAGAATAGGAATTTGAACGCCAGTCAGTCAGTTCCCAGGCCCATGCTATCTTTATTATATCAAAGGCCATCCTCGTAGCATTGCATTTATTTATTTATTTATTTTTGCTGATTAGAAAATTTGAAGGCAAAAAGGTTCCACATATTTTTCCCCCCAGCATATTGTGGGGGTACAAATGTTAAGGTTACATATATTGCCCTTGCCCCCCACCCCGTCCCCCCTGGAGTCAGAGCTTTAAAACAAACTATCTATTGAATCCCCGAGGAAACATTATTTTCTCTGATTCCTGAATTACAAACAAAAGAATTTGTGCCTCTGCCTTTGGGCATCTTGCTTTGCCTTCTCCTAACTGTTCTATGTTGATGGCATTTTAACGCGTAATTTCTTAGGTGTTTATAGGGATTTGGGCCACATGCTGGGAAGTGAGTAGTTTGGTCTCAGTGAGTGGGAAGGTCTTAGAGGGACATCATTCATTCCAGGCTGTGCATTTCCAGGGTAGCCTTGGCTCTTGCCACAGTCCAGAGGACATTCAGAATCCTGTGGGACCAAGACTTTGGAGGCAGAGGACATTGGGACAAGAATAGAGCCCTCGGGACGTGTGTCATGTCTCAGCGTAGGCAGAGCCACACACGGAGTTCTACACAGATCCTGCTTTTCATCTGTGCAAATCTGGCTCTATGGGGCCTCGCGGCCAAATACCAGGCCACGCACTTGTGTAGAAAGCTATTTGTCATATCATTTTACAGTACGGTTCCTATGTAGGTCCAGGAATAATTACATTGTGGTTTTTAAGGGCCTCGAAATATCTACAGACTTTAACTCTCTGAGGGCAATGCTTTATATCTGATCACAGACCAAACTAAAATAATAAACTTCAGAATGGTGCTTTTTAACATGTTTCAAAGCGACTTTGCCAATGACCCCCCTGCATTAAACAGTTATTTCAGCCATTTCTTCACTATCCTTGGGACAGTCCCAACAAGTCCATTTTCCTCACTCTACAACTTCCTCATGTAGAGTAAATTGCTATTCGATTTTAATTCACAATTTTTTAAAAAAGCAATGGCCTAACAAAGGAGATTTTTCTAAACTTCTGTCTTTGGTTCCTATTCTCTCACAGGTTATATACTTTAGCCAGAAAATCTGTTTAGCCTGTTAATTTTTTTTTAAATTGAGGCCAGAAGACAGACATGGACGTCATACTTAGAGATTGCATCCTACGAAGTCAGAGGCAAACATTAACAATCAAAGCATCCAGTCCGCCTAACGCTCCCTTGGGTACAGACGCCTCAAGAGTCTCTGAAATCAGGCTGGAAGCTTCAGAAAGTTACAGCCCTTTTCCTCTATGTGTGAGGTTGGACAAGAAGGCATTGAACCACACTCCTCATGCCCAGGCTCAGAGATAACCCTGCTCATTCAGGAGGAAGAGAGTAAGAAGCCTCATGAAAAATGACCACAGTGTCTCACAGATTTATAAATTCTCACTTTTTCCTTGCACCAAACACTGTGTCGGCAAAATTCCAAAATTTCTAGAAGAAAAGTAAAATCTGTAGTCAGCCATCCTGATTTTTGTTCTACAAGACAACACACATAATGTGTGTGCTTACAATGTTTTTTGACGTTGTTAAATTATGCTCATTCTTTCATCGCATCCAATTCTTTGATTATCCACCAGATACTGATAGATCACCTTCCAACCCCAGCGGAGGCAAGGAGGGGCTATTCAGTCTGAGCATTATGTGGGGTCCTTGTATTCCCTTTGCCTTTGGTCAATATGACAGGGAAAAAAAGTAACACAATTTTTTTATTCAACCCAAAGGCTTTGCAATCTTGTGTTCAATTTTATAAAGGCCTAAGAAAGGGTGGAGCTTACTGACTAAAAAGGATAGCCTTGGCTTATCTGTGGATTTCAATTACTTATGATTTTCCTTTTCTCCACTTCTAAAACAGACCACATAACATTTTATGTGTTTTTCATTCTTTCCCCAACTCTTTGAAACAACAGCAGGATTCTGTGCCACGGAAATCGTATGATATTTAGCTTTCCGTGCCATTTTCACAAAACATCATTTTGTAATACTTTAATTTAGGAAATATTCAGAGTATTTGTTAGACTTAGTTAAAATATCTGGAAATATAAAGTGCCTTTACAATCACATTGAAAAGTATTAGCCAAAGGATATGCACTAAAAGCATACTCACTATATCTGGTCTAAAAATCAAGACAGGAAAATTCTAGAAATCTTCCTCATTAATATAGTTTGGAAATACTCCTTTAAAGTTTTCTTTTCTTTTGTTGGGTTTTCTTTTCGTGTTTGTGCTTTTCCTAGGTTAGAAAGTGTGCAGTTTGCGGGTAATGCGGATGATAACTTTTGTTTCCTCATCACAATAGACACTTACATGTGTGTTTTAAAGGCAGCAGCCCGGCTGCATGGCAGCAACCATCACATATGAAAAGTTATTCTTCATCGTGGATCTCAGAGGAGCACTAAAACATTCAAGTTTATATATTAGCTATTAAAGACTAACTGCTTGTCCTAGAGAAGCTCCAGTTATGGGAAGAGTAGTATTCATGAATTGGCAAGAGAAGGCTTTGAAGAGAGGGTACTTAGAAGAGAAGGAGAGGGAGAGGTGTTTTATTGTAGTGGCATTCATAGAAAGTGCTTTTTCTAAGGTGAAATGCCCCAGACCTGAAGGAATCTCATCAACAATGGGCTTCAGAGAACCAAGTATTGCTTTTGCACTGAATATTGAGTTATATTTTTACAGCAGAAAACACACAGGTGATTACATTTCAGCTTAGAGTGCCTGAAATTAGGTGCGTGGCTCCCATCAGTAGGAAGAGGGGCTGTGCACCTAATTCCCTGAATACTTCAATGATAATTTATCCTAAAAATTTAATTTATTTAAAATCTATTATAAAACTATACAGGTGGGTTTTTCACAGCATGTGCCTTTGTCATGATTCACATTTGAATGAAAAGAGAAGTCAGGAGGATTTGAGGGAAATATCAGCAATGCAACTTAGATAAATCACTTCTTATCTATGCTATATATATTGCACATGCCATTCTAGGGTCTTTGTTTCCACAGGCAGTGTGCAAGGTACAATGCTAAAATTTTTAGAGAGGATCTTAAAAGAACAGTTACTGAGGAAATATATGATGGTAAGTTATTAAAATCTACTTTCTATTATCTTAACAGAAAAATCTCACCATTACCTCCACTGAGATCAAGGAAAGAGAGATACTATGCATGCGGGAAATGCCACATAACATAGCGATTCATTCCAGAGCTTTATTTTGGTTTTGATTAATCACTCACTGAGCATGTAAGTATGTGTGCACGCACAGGAACGCTTATTAAAGGACTCTCTTATCACCTTTCTTGGAGATACCTTAGGGGAAATGCAAAAACTTAGTGCCTGAGAGGGATATTAAAAGGAAACAACAGTAGTTACCGCTATTTTATGTAACAATGAAATCACAATTTTATTCTATAAAAAAGAAAAAAACCACTTTCTACCTTATCTTCTTGGAAAAGCAAAAAAAACCTCTTTTTGCAAATACTAAATTTGTGTTAACACACATACACAAACGATCACCCATTTTGGATATAAAATTAATTCAAATCTAGCAACCTGAAAATAAAATAATATCAGTGACAAAATCATAGTTATTGCCATAGACTCTCAAGATGTAGCCATGCCCCCAAATGTCTGCAATGATTTAAAAAACACTTAAACAATATATTGTCTTTGAATAAATAGCATCAAAAAGAAATGTGCTCATGTAACTCAATTTTTCTGATGTAAAATGTTATCATTCCTACATATTGGTATTTATTAATTATTTCATAATTTAGAAAGGCCTTTGCTTCATGGAGACTTTTTACTGAATTTTATATTAAAAGAGGAAACAAACGATCCATCAGGAGAAGGCAAGGAAACTCAGGGCTCAACTCATTAAGCCCAAAGAGTTCGGGACTCTTTGAATGACTGACACTGGGCAACTGGATCTTCCACTACTGTAGACAAACTCTGAGCAGGACACTTCTCAGATTTTCTGTTGTAAATTCTTTTGTAGCTTCTTGGTAGACAACACTTCCCATTTTGTGGAAACCCCTCAGATCATGGTCTTAAATGAATCTGTTCACCAGGTTCAAAAACTTTAAATTACTAGACCGTGGTTACCATTGAGAAAGGGCAGTGAGCTATATCAAGGAGAGGGGAAAAAAATAACCAGGTACAAGTTTAATTCTCTAAGGTTGCCATGTAAGTGCTGCTCAGAAAGGATTAAGACTTCCTGAGAACAAGAGAGCTCCCAAACAAATCACTTCTAAAGTGGGGAAAGCATGCATGCGTGTACACGCACACACACTATAATCCATTGTGTTTGTTCTACCCTATCCTGGTAGAAAATTCTCTTTAGTTAAAATGCACAGATTCTTTATTTTAGAATGTCCTCATTCATCTAATTTTACAGAAAAAGAAAAGGTTGTAGAAATGCCCTTGCTTTCATATTATGAGAAATAGTACAAAAATCAGATTAATTC
The DNA here is from genome assembly GCA_008086735.1 of Cheirogaleus medius. Lineage (NCBI taxonomy): Eukaryota > Metazoa > Chordata > Mammalia > Primates > Cheirogaleidae > Cheirogaleus > Cheirogaleus medius. The sequence goes on from VBSM01000483.1 coordinate 32,921,492, forward strand.
TACTTTTTGGAATCATTTACCTACATCTAATTCATCGAGGTTAACAGCGTAAGTAATGAACTACAAAGTAAATGGCAGCTTAGCGCAAATGACTTACACTGTCAAGACAAACACGCTGTATATTTGAAGAAGCCTTCAGGTCTGGAGACATTTTAGTCTCTGGGACTTACCTTCTCTTCTTCTTTATCGAGGTCTTTAGTTCCTTTGCTTGCACAGAAATTGTAAATCACTTTGTCTTAGAAGATCAGAAAATCTAGAAGAAAATAAATAAAATACATAAACTGGAAGAAAATCTGATCAGATGTTTTATATACATAATTTCAGTTCTGAAACTCTTAAAGAATTAAAAGTAGCATTATAACAAGGGATTACTGCTGATTTAGCACAATTAAACAGAAAAGATTATTAATAATTATAGAAAGAGTGCTTGTAGGCTACCTGAGCAGTGTGTTAAACTAAATTTATTTCACATACCCATGTGGATTCTTTTTGCTTTTTTCCTAATAGTTTAAAAAGGAATAAATGTATATGGCTATTTATCTTTACGAAAAGTGAAATGTTTATGAATTCACCTGCCACTCTATGTTAAGGCCCTGCCATCTCTGCACCTGTTACTAATTCCAATGGCATGTTATAGGAATTAGATCAAGGGTAGGTGTGAATTCCAAATATTTGTTTCTGGTAATGTTGAAGAAAAAAATGCATAAGTTCCCTATCTGTGCATGTCACTTAGTCATTTTAAATCACAATCACAGTGAAAATAAATCAATCCCTTGAGTTTCTCATTTTAGCATTTCAGTTCTTTGGAGTAGTTTCCAAATGTTAAACAGGGAGTCCAATTCTCCCTGTTCCCTTCCTTTCCTCTTTCTTACCCTACACCAAGAAACAAAAAACAAACACAAGAACAAACAAACAAAACCATGGAGAATTTAAGAGAGACAAAGATGCGAAGTCAGAGGCTACTTTTAGGTTTGAAACTTGTTGACTAAGAGATCATTATCAGAAAAAGAGAAATTAGGAGAAAACTAGTTTTTCAGAAAGCTGGTGCATTTGGTCTTTTAAACAGATGTTGAGAGGCCAGATCCACGTCTGGTGACTATATTCCTGGAACACGTTGAGTGTCAGGGTTGGAAGTCATGGCATAGACGTAACTCTTTAAGTGCTGGGGAGAAGCTGGTTTACGACTTGAGGAGATATCTCCATACAGGATTTTGGGGGAAGAAAAAGAAGCAGGAAAGGAGAGAGGAGTATGGGGGTAAAGAAGAAGGGAGCCAGGGCCCAGCAGTCACTCTGGAGGTGACCAGAGAGTGTTTGAGGAAAAGGAATCGGTTAGCAGTGTTAAGTGCCACTGGCACGGTTGACGGGATGAGAATGGGTTGAAGGCCCCAGGATTTGACTTTCCAGAATGCCTGTGACTCCTGAGACAAATATTTTGGTCAGATAGAGAGCACAAAAGCCAGATAACAGACGGAGGGACGTTAGATCACAACAAGGAGAGAAACTGGTGCAGTCGAGGGGAGGGAAGCGCTCTTGGGTGGTGATTTCACTCTGGGTTGCTCAGAGATGAATCATCCTCTTGAAGACGCCGACAACATGGGAGTGGGAGGCCTGGGGCAGGTGGGAGGCTGCAGATGCTGCAGCAGGAAGGAGGCGATTAGGATCAAGGAGAGGTAGGAAGTTTGCTGTAAAGGAGGAGAGATGCTGTTTCCTTTGAGGCAGGAGGGAGAAAGTAATTTTCTAAGGTGGGCCTGGATGAAATTGGCGACTTGAGAAATTGAGACGTGCGGCAAAGGACCGGAGAGAGGCTGATTGGGCACCATGAGTGGGTGTTAAAAATAAGCAAGCACAAAAGATCAAGTAGGAACCCAGGGGAGACTGAATAGATGAGGTTTATCCTGGGCCTAGTTGGGAGGTTTGTATGATTTTCCCAAGAAACTCTGCATAAGCCTCCAACTGAGAAAATAAAGGGTGACGCTAGCCCAAGGTGGGGATTTGCTTTGCAAAGAAACTTGAACGTCTGGTCCGCACGCAAGACACAGAAAAGAGTAAAGAAACAGATAACTTTGGAGAATGAACTGGATTCAATTGATTCACTAAGTCCCTCCCCTCCCTCCCTCCCTCCCTTCCTTCCTCTGTCATTTTCTTCCTTCCTAACTTCCTTCCTCTCTTTCTTCGTTTACAGATTATTCAATAGACATTTACTGAGTGCCTTTTACCTTTTAGGCACGTGCCAGGCACCAGACAGGGAATGGCAAGTGGTTCTAAGATCAAGAATTTGTGGACAGGATGAGGTTACTCCTGGTGCTTTTTTTTCACAATCATATCGGCAACACTCATCTACCCCAGGTGCTCTCTTTCTCTGTGTATGTGTCGTGTATGTATATGTGTGTGTGTGTCACTACATGTACGTTGCAGCATCACTCATGCTTGTCCTATCGCTCACATTAATTCATCAGATTTTTTTTTTCACACAGTGGGTACCTGAAATAGAATACTATATATATATACATTCTCAGTATTTTCACTTTAAAACTTCCATACTTCTTCAGACAGACTGCTGTGTACCTAAGAAGGCTGTTTTGCAACAGTGTTGCTATTGCACAGCAAATAACGACTGTAGTAGGAACCCAATGAAGGGAGCTTTCTACAAAAAATCAAGGGGTAGTGGGAGGATGGAGGAGGCATCATGAAATTGGAAATGGTTTCTCAAGCAGGGAAAAGCAATTCAACTCTGGTATGTGGCAATCTGTGTCCACAGATCAGTCTTCCTTTATTGGAAGAAAAAAAAAATCATCTTTTAACCAAGAAAGTAAGATTCAAACATCTTTTGGCATTTGCGTTCAAGCCATGGTGCCCGGGAAAGAAAATGAGCAGAGAAGTTGAAGCTGCAGCCTTCTGCAGCACGGGACTTCAAATGGCTACCCAGGAGTTTTGAGGACGTGTTCCAGGGTTTCTAGAAAGTTGGACTTGAATTTCATCTTTTAAAATGTTATTTTAGTTTCCTGCAGATATTCAAGAAGTTTATAGCTCTTGATTGGTTTTGAACTCAAGTCTGTACACATCTTTCCACATTATTGAAGTGTGAGCTCCATCATAGCAGGGACACAACAGGATCAATGAAGTCCCAGATGCTTAAAGTGCAGGATCTAAAACCAGACTGCCTGTGCATGGACTCCGCCACATAACAACCGTGTTTGTGTAACCTTGAGCAAAACACTTGCACTCCCTATTCCTTAATTACTTCCTCCTTAAAATGGGGATGAAATGATACCTTCCCATGGGTTTATTATGAGGATAAAATGAATGAACATTTGTAAAGCACTTAGAAGAGTGCTAGTAAATTTTTAAATAATTTCAATTTCTATGTTATAATTATATTTATAAATGAAGATGAAATAGTTTTGTTCTAGTTGGCACAAATCATTATTTTTAAGAGTAGGAACAGAATCTTGACTGGTAAGAGGAGATTATAAAATGAATGCTTGTCAGTAGATGTTTGAGATTGATTAGACTCAAAATGAAGCTAGTGATAATCTTCTAGAGCCAACTAACTTTTCAGTTAGCATCTTGAGATAAACAATACAGGATGGAAAATGTGTGTTGAAAAAAGCTCGTGCAAAATCAGGCAGAGTAGAAAAAGTATGATGATAGTTTTTTGTCATTAGCTTTCATCCTTCAGGGTGATTAAAATTTTCTTAAATCCTCAGTGTTTTATGTAGTAAATATGTCCTACACTCCCCACCAAGTTTCAATTTTATCTTGAAATAAACCACAGTGAGCGTAACAATAAGATGCAGAGTCTTTCTGTGTAAATTGATTAGCTTAACACCATAGGAAAGGAATGTATGCAAACAAAATTTAAATATGACAATGAAAATAAGACAAATATCATCATTCAAAGAAAAAGTTGCTCATACCTGCTTAAAAATGATTAAACCCTGTTTGCTGATACCAGACAACTACCTACCAGGAAAATACAACTGATACAAGTTTGGTAATACAGTCCAGAGAAGAATCTAAAATCGTACTTACAATATATTTGATAAAGAAGTTTGAAGATGAAGACAGTATGGATTATTTACAGTTGGACAGAATGAGAGTAAGGTATATAGAATTACTTTTTTCCATCCTATTACTATAGATTAATATGAGGAAGATTCATTACTTTATAAAATGCACATAACCCACAAGAGGAAGAGACATTTTAGGAGATTAGAGTAGTTTTTAACACACTGTGAAATAAGCTGGCAAAAATACATTGAGATCTGTTGACTGTCAAATTGAGCTTGTTATATCAAAAATAATCAGCAAGATAAACAAATTAGTTCAATAAAGCTGTGGCTGAGAAGTATGTAAATAATTTTTTTAATCATCAAAATTAATAACATTTCTTGGGTCTCACTATTTTAATGTTAGAATAAGACATGAAGAAAGCAACGGTGGTGGCTTCTACAAAACCTTGTTTCCAAAATTTGATCAAGTGGTCTTTGCACACTGCAAAGATAAAACTAGATGACTGAAATGCTAGACTGTTTGAAAAGTGTTAGTACTTATTTATTCATTCCTTTATTCAGCAAATATGATTGTGTGAATATTATGTGTCAGGCACTATTTTAGGAGTTGGGGATATAAAGTTAGGCAAAACCAGAGACAGCCTTTGCGCTTATGTAACTGAGACAGATATTAATCAGATTGGCACAGAGATAGCTGTATTCATACAACCCCAGTAAGTCCTACAGGACCGAACAGCAGACAGACATGAGAGGCCCAGGGAAGGCTCCTTAAGGAAGTGGCATTTTCCAGTAGATCCGGAAGCTGGTAGGACTTACCCAGCCCTGATGGAGCAAGAGTGAGAAGTGGGGTGGAGAAACGTCCAGACAGAGGGGGCATCCCGTGCAAGGCTCTGTGATAGAAGGAAGAATGACGAGTTTGAAGAATTGAGAGAAGGCCCATTTGGGGAGCTCAGAGCCATCGCCTGGTTGGGACAGCAGGAGGGTGGAGTGCCAAGGAGGGGCCGCACTGGGCAGTGTGTGGTTGAGCATGTCAAGAATTTTAATTGTCACCCTGAGACCCACGGAAATCTTTGAAGGGACTGAAGCAGGAGACGTCATAATCATGTCTGTGTCTTGAGAGCATTACTCAGACTACAGCTTGGAAAAGTGATTGGAAAAGGACTCTGGGAACTACACGCAATGGCAGAAGTAAGAGAACGACTAAAACAAGAGGTGCCCACAAGAACGAGGAACATTAAAAGGGTTCAAGTGAAATTTAGGGTGAGATTGACAACAGTAGTCAATAGATAACATCATATGCATGTCAAATGGGCAGAATTTTCGGAGTTCTGTTAATTCTATGGGTAGTGAGTTGCAGAATTCATGTTTTCATCAATTCTGAAGTTTCAAAAACTAACATTTGTTGCCTGGCCTGAGGATAAATTCCAGGATTAAAATGGCAAATGAGACCCAAAAATCCTATTAATTTTGCTGATTAAAAAACATTACTTAAATACTTCTCAACCTCATTAAACTAATTTGTTTATCCTGCTGATTTTTTTTTTTCTTTTTTGGAGACAGAGTCTCACTCTGCTACCCAGGCTGGAGTGTAGTGGCCCCATCATAGCTCTCTACAGCCTTGAACTCCTGGACTCAAGTGATCCTCCCGTCTCAACCTCCTGAGTAGTTGGGACTACAGGTGCGTGCCAACACACCTGGCTAATTTTAAAAAAATTTTTTGTGGAGACAGAGTCTTGATATGTTGCTCAGGCTGGTCTCAAACTTCTGGCCTCAAGGGATCCTCCTGCCTCAGCCTCCCAAAGTGCTGGGTTTACAGGTGTGAGCCACCAAGCCCAGCCCCTGCTGATAATGATAATAACAAGCTCAATTTGCTAATTTGGATTGTGTTACTACACTTTCAATAGCATGTAAAGCAGCAGTGATCAAATTTAAACTTTGGACTCAATATGCAAAACCAAAATAATTTAAATAACAAATCAAGCTTGGAATTATTTCTGATAGAAATAAATCTTCAGGTATCCTAGTATTTGAGACCTTACAAAATGTCATTGTACAATACCTCACAATATTATAAGATGCATTTGAAAGATGTTTTCTGCCAAAAAAAACAATGCAGCTTTCAATTGTACATGGATCCTGTTAACTGACTCCCTCCACTCTGAACATTTATTCAATATAAAGAATGTGAGCAATTGTTGAATACTATGCATGATATGCAACTAAAACTCAAATTTCTACTACTCGTCTTTGAAACTTCTGTTAGTTTGACCCTAATATTAAAGAGTTAAGCATATTCAATTTCAATATGTTTTATTCTTACAACTCTTCATACATATATAAGGGTAATATGAATATTTTTTAAATGTTTCTTGTGCATCTCATAATTTTGCTAACAAAGTAACTGTTCATTTTATAAGTCATTTACATCTAGATTCAGCCTCCTTAGTTGTTTTAGAAAGAGGGCAGAGAATAGATAAATATACTATAAATTACTTTTTTTGAGGAATTCAGAGTATAAACAAATACTGCATACAGAAACATATGAACAAACAACCATCAAGATCTACCCATCCCCACCAGTAGCAAATATTTCCCACTTTTATAATATTACTTGAATTGCTCCAGTTTTTAGTTTCACTGCCTTCCTCTCTACCACCATCATTAAGCTTTTTAAAATTTTATTAAACAAATTTTTATTTTAACTATTATGGATACATAATAACATAATAATAATAATAATAATGCATTGTTAATCTTTTACTGGATGGGTGTATTTAGTGTAGACAAATTTAAAAATTCACTTTCTTGTGAGCAAACCAAATGTAAAACCGAACACTGTAGGACTTATTTATTTACTTATTTTTGGGTAAAGAAGTATTTTAGCTTCTTAAGGGAAAATCTTTCTCTTAGAATTCCCGATTCTGCTTTTTCTTTCTGACCAATACTTAATCTTTTGAAGGTTGTTTTCTCCCCTAAAAATTCAATATTTTTCTTCATTGTTAACAGCACACTTAAAAACTGAAACATATAATCATGAGTGCGTTATTGTAATATTCTCCTACAGTGGAATAAAATGACTTGACACTACAAAAGCAGTCAAGAATTTGTCCCCTCAATAGAAAGTGCCTATATTTTAGACCCATATAACTCTGACCTCCATGGGGCTTTGAATACTTCTAAATTATTTTATTATTAATACGTTGTATTTACCAGAGTATGACAACCAATGAATGGATTTGGGTACAGATGAGATATTACATTGCTACAAATTATATAAATGAGAAAAATAGTTCTTTGATCTTTAAAAATAAAACTTCCTTTGTGGTGTATTTGTCCACAAAATACTCCCCTGGCAGGAAGTGTTTAAAACAAACACACAAACAAATGAACAAACCTTTTCGCCAGATTCCAGGTAGAACCTGCTGAGATATAATTTTCCGTGCGCAGGGGGCCAGCGATCAGCGGCACGCATTTAAACTCACCAGAGTCATAAACCAGAAGGGATCAGTCAGAAATGTCTCCCTGTGATATAATCTATGTTCAAAATTTGTCTGATAATCAGGGTCGTTTTAGCCTTCCTTTGACAAAGAATCAGATGTTTCTGTCTCCAGGAGTAGAGGAGAAACTCCAGCAAGGCAACTCAAAAGCAAATGGTTCTAAGTCAGTATTAGTATTCCCTAAACATATTCTCAGATTCATCAGACTTTCACAAATATAAAAGATTTAAAAATATATAGGAGCAACCCAAAATCCCAAGTGTCTTATAACAAAGCTGTGAAGTATTTATAAAAATACTCAACATGAAGTATTTTACCTAACACGAAATGCCTTCAGGATGTGTGGAGTGAGTCGGCGGTACTGGTAAGAGAGAGATACTGGAGATTTGGAAAAGAAAGTTTAAAAGAAGAACATTTTCTTAAATAAATGGAAGCCAAGAATAACTTTCGTGCCATGCTTTACGTGCCATTTCAAAGCTCTAAATAAGCTAAAACAAATAAACTACCCTCCTCATGTTGACCTAGATTACTACTTAAACAAAGGTACATATTCTTAATTTACATGAAAAGCAATTAGGTCTGCCGCTGACGGCACTGTGGAAAATGCATCTGCTCAGGGCAGGCTTTTATATTTGGAAAAAAAAAGCAGGAAGTGTTTCTTTCTTTTTTTGTTTTTCCCCCTCAGCCACTATCTACTTTGGGCCAGAAATGCTATTAAAATTGTTTAAATGGTTTAGGTGAAAGATTATTATTACTGTTATACATTTTAAAGTATGTTTAAAAATTATGTTCTGATTCACTCATTGAGCCCAAATTTTGACATTTTATGATGTCATTTGGCCAGGCAACATATAATATTTTTCCTTTTCTGCAATGCTTTGTGAACAAACTAGACTTTGAAAATACAAAGGAAAAACTGGGTTGGGACAACCGTGGCAGGCATATTTATATTAAAATATTAATTTGTTAGCCTAAGCATATTTTTAGAGTCTGTTTATCTTTCTGTAGACTTAGATATTTAGCAAGACAGTAAATGCCGCTTTTCTTTTTGGAATCTTTTTTTTTTTTTCTGATTAGAAAGATGCTATTTTCAATAAGTAAATACTTAAGGGAGAACTTAAGAGATTGACTACTATTAACACTTTAATATTACATTTTCCCACTTAAATTTATTCATTCATTTGTTTATTCACCAACTATTCATTGTGCACCGATCATCTTCCAGAACTTTCTTAGGTGATAGGGATACAGTGATTAACAGGGCAAACTCCATTCTTGCACTTATAGGGTAAGAAGTCTAGAAGACCGTTAAGCCAATGGACAAATGCATTGGAATTATGAATTTTGATAAATTCTGCAATGGAAAAGAATGCTGTTCTGTGGAAGGATATGACAGTCTGTTCTAATCATGGGTGTCATTTAAAGTTTGCTGGGAGAAGTTTGAGTGAGATGTGACAAATAAGTGGAGGTGATCAGGTGAAGTGTGAAGGGGAAGAGGGAGAAGGGAGGGTTTGCAAAGGCCTGGAAGGGGAGGCTGTGGGATGGTGAGGACCCTGCAGGACTGATTGCAAGGAGGATATGAGACGCCGGGTGAGGCTGGAGAGAGGGGTAGGGGAGCCTTGAGACTGAGCAAAACTGACTTTTGGTTGTCATCCTAGGAATGATAGAAAACCACTGGAGGATGTTAAGTTGGGAAGTGATGTGATTCAACTGAAATGATTACTTTGAAGGGTTACTTTTTAAACAGGGCTAAATACGTTTAAGCTATTCCCAAAGCTTCACTAGATGCAAGTTTCATGGAAAGCGGGAGCTATGTATGGATACTTGTATGATGAAACTGGTCAGAGACACTCAGCTTTGTGCAATGGTTAAAAGAGTTCGGTTTGCTGGCTCCTTTCAGGCCTCTGAGTCTTATGCAACCAAGCAGAAAAACTCAGGTAAATATTTTTTTCTACTATAATTTTTCCAAGAGAAATGAGGTCAAGACTACAAGTCAATTTTGTTTTGGAGGTGTCTATTTGATTTTTAAGTCTTACTTTGGTTTCATGTTTTCATAACAGAACTGGTACGTATAAGCAAGACAGTTCAGTGGAAATCACTGGGAGAATGAGTCTCTGTGTTGAATTGAAGGATTGACAATAAAATTTAGAGAAATATCACTATTACTATAAACTGCATATATAGTAAAGGGGGAAGTGGCCACAGTTTGTCATCTAATCCCCCCATTGTAGGCTGGGAGGAACAGAGGATGAGAGGAGCTCTTGGCAGTGGCACTGGATGAAAAGAACCAGGCCACTAGCCAGTGGCAGGACATGGCTAATGTAACTCAGAGGAGACTTTATGTTTTTCTATTCAGTTTCACGTGAATCTGGAGACTGGGTGGGTAGATCTTCAAACTGAGAGGGAGGGGCTGCTATCAGTCAGGGCAATTCGATGTGTGCAGCCAAAGAAACACGAAACTTCCACTAAAGGGATTATTTTGTGAGAGTGGCTTCAGAAATGTAAAGGGAAATATTATTGTTAACCAGGTAACCAGCTCAGGCAGGACAACTAAATCCAAATCAAGCAGTTCCATGACCTTGTTTCACAGCGCCCTTGCTGAGATACATTTGACATGGTTCGATTGTGGTACTCCAGGGAGGCAGCAGATGCTTGGCCTGTGGTCAGACAATACCACTTACTCATTGGATAAATCTCTATTTCCCTTACTATGAAAATAGGAGTAAAATCCTCATAGTGTTATTGTAGACATGAATGAGATAACACAGTATCTGGCACAAGGCAACTACTCAGCAAATATTAGCTATTATTACATATCAAAATATGTGGTCAAATGTGATTTTTCTGTTTTTTGGTTTCTACATCTATGTAATAGGAAATGGCAAACTGTAAAATCAATTTTATTTGCAAAGCATGTGAAAAATCTTAAAGGGAAGACTACTTTATCAATGTGAAGTATTCTTAACAAAACAATGAAAAATTCTATCTAAGCTATATAAATATTATTATCCTCATTATATAAAGGTCAGAGTGATGCAGGGAACTAAAGCAACTTGTCAAAGAATGTCAGAGTTTGAGATTAGAATGTGGGCTTTCCTAGCTCCTAGGAATACTGCTAGACAAAGGCTCTCTCAAGCAAATAATCCCCATCCATTCAAATTATTTCAAACATTCCAAATGATTACAACTCAGCCAATTCTTTTTTTTTTTTTTCATTCTGTTCACATCTCTGAATTAAGCAAGTAGTTAAGAAAACAAAATACTAAAAATTTGTGAGACTGTGCCATTGGCTAATCAGGGTGGATGGTGTGTAGAATGGAAGGCTAGGGATTCTCATTGCAGAAATTTACAAGATGACCACGGGAAAGTTAGCAATTCAATCTCATACCATATAAATTGATAAATTTTGAAAACCCAAAGAATCATCTCCTCCTAGAATAAATAGTACATTATCTGGGTGTACAAACCAAACAGCTACTCATTCAGAATTAGATGTTCCCTAACTCCAAATGATCACAACATTGTTTCTAGCTCTAGAGAAATACACAACATATTCTCCTGTCTCACCATAAATTTCCTGTGGTTTGCATTATCATTTGACATAATAGCATAAGCTCCTTACCTTGCGCAGTAGCTTTAAGACCTTCGTTCTGCTTTTTCTCCCTCTAAAGACACCACAAATAAATCATAAAGTATGACTTTAGTTTGTGAAATAGCAAACGAAAACTGTCTTAGTTGACCACTCTGAAAATGTTCATGAGCTTCATGGAAGTTCCAGATCAGGTGCTAATGTAAGTCTGTTATACCGATCACTAAATTGTCACTAAGACAATTTATTGGATTTTATCACATCCTTCACAAGGTCCTCATGCAAAGCATTTAAAAACTAGAAGAAAAATTCCTTAAAAACTGCATCATTATTTTATAATATGGGACTACAATTTATTTAGAGCTTAGGCTCTTATCTAAGTAAGGGTGTGTGTGTGTATCTGTATTTCATAATGTTGACACAATTAAACTTATTAACAAAGAGTTTATTGTAAAGAAATGATTCTCAAAAATCATATTCTCCTTTCTAAACAGAACACACTAAATATTATATGCAAGTATAATACAATACTCTTCTTTCACTATAACACTAATCTTAATAACCACATAAAACTCAATGCAGGAAAAAGTCCATTTTACTGTGCATACTGGCAAGCCAGTTTTCACTAGGTTCAGTAGAAGATTAAAAACAAACCAATCAACCAACCAACCAGCAAACTAGCCAGTCTATATGTTCACGATCCACTAAACTTTTTACTTTTCTCAGGCCTATCTTTTGGCAGGACATGGAGCACAGCATGATGCAACAGTGACAGCCATCGCTGGGAGGGCAGGGAAGAGAAGGGTAACAGAGAACACTGGCGAGGGCGAGAGGAACTGGAACACCAGAACCCACTACAACGGACATTAGCTAATGGCAGCTCAGTCTCAAACCGGCTTTGTGGCCTATATTGAAATTTAGCAAAGGTCTTAATTTGCAGATGGTCTTGTCTATGTTTGGAATATCTGTTAATTATAAGGTAAACGATGAAGGGATATTTGGATGATTTTTGGTAAATGAAATCCTAATCCAGAAAAAATATAAAATAGGTCAAATTATAAGTGGCAATATTTATATTTAAAATTTTTTTTTATTTCAAAGTATCAGGGGGTACAAATATTTTTGGTTACATGGATCACTATTATAATGCTTGAGTCATGGTTATAAGTGTGCCCATCAGCCAGATAGTGTTTATTGTACCCATACTCCCTCCCCCCTGCCCCCTTCTTGATTTCTGTTGAGTTGTACTTCCATCTATGCACATGCGTGCTTATTGGTTAGTTCCAGTTTAATAGTGAGTACATGTGGTATTTGTTTTTCCATTCTTGAGATACTTCACTTAGGATAATGGTCTCCAGATCCATTCAAATTGTTGCAAAAGGCATTAAGTCATCCTTCCTCGTGGCTGAGTAGTACTCCATGGTATACATATAACACATTTGATTAACCCATGCATGAATTGATGGGCACTTGGGTTGATTCCACATCTTTGCAATTATGAATTGTCCTGCAGTAAACATTCTAGGGCATGTGTCTTTTTGATAAAATGACTTATTTTCCTTTGGGTAAATACCTGGTAGTGGAACTGCTGGATCAAATGGTAGGTCTACTTTTAGTTCTTTGAGGTATCTCCATACTGTTTTCCACAGACGTTGTACTAATTTGTAGTCCCACCAACAGTGTATAAGCTTTCTTCTCTCTCTGCATCCACACTAGCATCTATTATTTTGGGAGTTTTTAATAAAAGCTATTCTAAGAGGGGTAAGGTGATATCTCACTGTGGTTTTAATTTGCATTTCTCTGATGATTAGTGACTTAGCATTTTTTCATTTGTTTATTGGCCATTTGTCTATCTTCATTTGAAAAGCTTTTGTTCATGTCTTTTGCCCACTTTTTGATGGGGTTGTCTGATTTTTTTTCCTGCTGATTTGCTTTAGTTTTTGTAGATTCATGTTATTGGCCCTGTATTGGATGCATAGCTAGTGAATATTTTCTCCCATTCTATAGGTTGTCTATTTGCTGTGATGATTATTTTCTTCACTGATGCATAAACTTTTAACTTCATCAAGTCTCATTTATTTATTTGTTTTGTTTCTGTCATTGTCATCGGGGTTTTCATCATAAATTCTCTGCCAAGGCCAATATCTAGAAGAATTTTTCCAATATTTTCTTCTAGTGTTATTATGGTTTCATGTCTTACATTTAAGTCTTTTAGCCATCTTGAATTAATTTTGTGAGTGGTGAAAGATACGGATCCTGTTTCTTCTTCTGCAGGTGGCTATCCAATTTTCCCAGCACCATTTATTGAATAGGGATTCTTTCCCCAGTGTGTGCTGTCTTGCTTTGTCAAAGATCAGTTTGCTGTATGCGGATGGCTTTATATCTGAGTTTTCTGTTCTCTTCCATTGGTCTATGTCTCTATTTTTGTGACAATACCATGCTCCTTTGGTTACTATAGCCTTGTAGTATAATTTGAAGTCTGGTAATGTAAAGCCTCCCGAGTTGTTTCTTTTGCTTAAGATTACTTTGGTTATTCTGTTTTTTTCTGGTTCCTAACAAAGCATAGACTTATTTTTTCTAGATCTATATGAAATATGGCTTCTGTATTTGATAGAGATTGCACTGAATCTGTAAATCACTTTGGGAAGTATAGACATTTAAACAATGTTGATTCTACCAATCCATGAATAAGATATATTTTGCCCTTTGTTTGTATCTGCTATTTCTTTCTTCAGGCTTTGTAGTTTTCTTTTTTTTTTTTTTTTTTTTTTTTTTTTTTTTTTTTTTAGAGACGGGGTCTCGCTCTTGGTCAGGCTGGTTTCGAACTCCTGACCTTGAGCTATCCACCCGCCTCGGCCTCCCAGAGTGCTAGGATTACAGGCGTGAGCCACCGCGCCCGGCCATGTAGTTTTCTTTATAGAGAGCTTTCACCTCCTTAGTTAAGTATATTCCTAGGTATTTTATTTTCTTTGTAAATATTGTGAATGGTATTGAGACTTTGATTTGATTATTATTGGTATGTAGGAATGCTACTAACTTGTGTACATTGATTTTGTACCATGAGACTTTGTTGAATTTAGTTGTCAATTCCAGGAGTCTCCTGGTAGAATCTTTTGGTTTTTCTAAATATAAAATCATATCATCAGCAAAAAGTGATAGTTTGACCTCCTCTTTCTCAATTTGGAGACCCTTAATTTCTCTCTCTTGCCTGATTGCTCTGGTTAGGACTTCCAGCACTATGTTGAATAGAGGTGGTGACAATGGGCATCCTTGTCTTGTTCCAGTTCTTAGTGGGAATGCTTTCAGCTTTTCCTCATTCAGTATGATGTTGGCTGTGGGTGTGTCATATATGGCTTTTATAATTTTGAAATATGTTCCTTCCAGGCCTAGTTTGTTGAGAGTTTTTATCATGAAAGGGTGTTGGATTTTGTCAATTTTTTTTCTGCATGTATTCATCATATGGTCTTTGTTTTTGCTTCTATTTATGTGGTGGGTCACATTTATTGATTTTTGTATGTCCAACCATCCTTGCATTCCTGGGATGAAGCCCACTTGGTCATGGTGGATTATTTTCTTGATGTGCTGTTGAATTCAGCTTGCTAGTGTTTTATTGAGGATTTTTGCATATACATTAATAAGGGATATTGTTCTGTAGTTTTCTTTTTTGTCATGTTGTTTCCTGGCTTTGGTATCAAGGTGATACTGGCTTCATAGAAGGAGTTGGGGGAGGATTCCCTCCTCCCTAATGTCATGGAATAATTTCTGCAATGTGGGTACCAACTCTCCTTTTTAGGTCTGAAAAAATTTGGCTGTGATTCCATCTGGTCTGGGACATTTTGTGGAAGATTTTTTATTGCTGCTTCGATCTTGTTGCTAGTTATTGGTCTGTTCAGAAATTCTATTTCTTACTTATTGAGTCTTGGGAAGTTGTGCAATTCCAGGAATTTGTCCATTTCCTCTACATTTCCTAGTTTATGTGCTTAGAGATTTTCATAGTATTCACAGATGATTTTTTTTTTATTTTTGTGCTAACAGTTGTGATATCTCCTTTTTCATTTCTGATTGAGCTTATTTGGGTACTTTCTCTTCTATTCCTGGTTAATCTAACAAGAGGTTTATCAATCTTATTTATCTTTCAATGAACCAACTTTTTGTTTCACTGACCTTTGGTATTATTTTTTAAATTTCCATATCATTTAGTTCTGTTCTGACCTTTGTTATTTGTTTCCTTCTGTGGGCTTTGGGTTTGATTTGATTATCAGTTTTTAGTTCCTTGAGATGTGATATTAGGTTGTTAATTTGTGATTTTTCTGACTTTTGGACATGGGCATATAAAACTATGAATTTTCCCCTTAGGAAAGCTTTTACTGAATCCCATAGATTTTGATAACTTGTGTCACCTTTGTCATTCAGGGAATCTTTTGATTTCCTTCTTAATTTCATAACTGACCCAATAATCATTCAGTAGCAGGTTATTTAATTTCCATGGCTTTGTGTAGAAATGAGTGTTAGTCTTAGAATTGATTTTCAATTTCAATCTATTATGGTCTGAGAAGATACATGATATGATTACAAATTTTTAACCTTTGTTGAGATATGTTTTGTGACCTATGACATGATCAATCTTGGAGAATGTCCCATGTGATGATGAGAATAATGTATATTCAGTAGTTTTTGAGTAGAATATTCTATAAATGTTCAAGAGAAAGAAATTAAGGGTATCCAAATTGGGAAAGAGGCAGCCAAATTATCACTTTTTGCTGATGATATGATCATGTAGCACCTCAAAAAACGCCAAAGGTTCCACTAAGAGCTTCCTGGAATTGATAAATAAATACAGTAAAGTGTCAGGATATAAAATCAGTGTATACAAATCAGTAGCATTTCTATTAACATATACCAATAATAGTCAAGCTGAGAGTCAAATCAAAGACTCAATACTATTCACAATATCTATAAAGAAAATAAAATACTTAGGAATATACTTAACCAAGGAGGTAAAAGATCTCTTCAAGGAGAACTATGAAACACTGAGGAAAGAAATTGTGGATGACACAAACAAATGGAGAAACATATTTTGCTCATGGATTGGTACAATCAACATTGTTAAAATGTCCATACTACCTAAAGTGATTTACAGATTCAATGCAATCTCCATCAAAATACCAAAGACATATTTCACACATCTAGAAAATCAATTCTACGCTTTGTTTGGAACCAGAAAAGAGCCCAAATAGCCAAAGCAATCTTAAGAAGAAAGAACAAATCTGGAGGCATCATATCACTAGACTTCAAACTACACTACAAGGCTATAATAACCAAAAGAGCATGTTACTGGCACAAAAACAGTGACATAGAGTAGAGAACCCACATATAAAATGACCTACCTATAGCCAACTAATCTTTGACAAATCATACAACAACACACACTAGGGAAAAGAATGCCTATTCCATAAACGATGCTGGGAAAATTGTATAGCCACATGCAGAAGAATGAAACAGGAGTTTTATCTCTTGATATTCACAAAAATGAATTCAAAATGGATAAAAGACTTAAATGTAAGGTATGAAACCATAAGAATTCTAGAAGAAAATGTTGGAAAAACTCTTCTAGACATCGGTCTAGGCAAAGAATTTATGACTAAGACCTCAATGGCAATTACAGCAGCTAAATAAATAAATAAATAGGACTTGATTAAATTAAAAGGCTTATGTACAGCTAAGGAAATAACCAACAGAGCAAATAACCTACAGAATGCAATCTACACATCCAATAAAGGGCTAATAACTAGAATTTACAAAGAATTCAAACAAATAAGTATGAAAAAAAATTTAACAGCCCCATTAAAAAGTGGGCATTTTCACAAGTGCAAAGATATGGAATCAACCCAAGTGTCCATCAATTCATGAGTGGTTTAACACAATGTGGTATATGTATATTATGGAGTACTACTCAGCCATAAAAAGGATGAATTAATGCCTTTCACAGCAATTTTGAAGGGACTGGAGACCATTATCCTAAGTAAAATATCTCAAGAATGGAAAAACAAACACCACATGTACTCTCTAATAAGTTGGAAGTAATTGATAGGTACATAAGTATATACAGGAAAGTAAAAGTCATTGGAAATCACACAGGGGGAAGGGAGTTGGGGATAGGACAAAAACCCACCTAATGGATACAGTGAACACTATTTGGGTGATGGGCACATTTATAGCCCTGATTCAAGTCATCAATCAAAAAAAATCTGCACCCCCTTAATATTCTGAAATAAAAAAATATAAAAAAGAAATTTGAGTAAAAAGAGAAAGA
This sequence comes from Cheirogaleus medius, assembly GCA_008086735.1. Classification (NCBI taxonomy): domain Eukaryota; kingdom Metazoa; phylum Chordata; class Mammalia; order Primates; family Cheirogaleidae; genus Cheirogaleus; species Cheirogaleus medius. The sequence continues at coordinate 32,938,904 of VBSM01000483.1, forward strand.
GAGAAAATAGAAATATGGATATAACAATGTTTTGTGTTTAACACATTTCCACATAGTACTTTATCTCAGTCATCTGGACAAATAACACATTGAAGGATAAATGTCTCTCAACCAGGAAAAAACCCAACACATCCCACATTAAACTGAGTCACCAGAGAAGGATCTTAAACCACTCAGTTATTTTAAGTGGCTGAAAATGATATCAGGTTCCCCAAATAATCATTAAAGACTGATTTATGCAACTGTTCATTGATACAAGTTTAATGATAGCTAGGATGTTAACAGATTTTTAAAAGAATAAACCCTACATTTTTAAGGTGAGGATGGTTTTCTTTAACATACTAGAGACAAAGTATAATGAATGTGGTCATCTTAAAATTTTAAAATCATAAATTAAAAATGTAGAACAGCGAAGCTACTGGGGTTTTTGGACACCTGCAAAGGAAATGACAGTGCTTGGTGATAGTTGTCATTCTATGAAATCCAGTAAGAAGTCCAAATGGAGAAAAACAAAGATGTTCAGGATGCTATTTTTAAGTGTGACTTTTCTTTTCTTCCTTCCCTTGATATTAAGATGCTAACAAGACAAAAGGGTATTTGAGGAACTATAAGAGCACCTGGCTGCCATTATGCAGAGTTGAGTCCTCAGTCATTGTCGACAACCAAATCGCCTTTGTGGGAGGGTAGAGGGCAGCTGGTGGTGGTCCCAGAGGAGGCCTGGGCTCACACATGGGCACCCAGACAGAACCTGGCATCGGCTCGCTCTGTGAACACTGCCATGAACACCCGTTACGGTGACAAAGTAGAAAGAAAAAGTAGAATGGGGGAATTCTTCCCTTAAATTCCCTTTTGAAAATAGATTATATAAAGGAAACATGTATGTAAATGTACTCTTAAACATTTAATCTCCCTGCATGTCAGCTGGAGGGGTTGATCCTTTCTAGATGGGTCTTTGGTCCTGAGCTGGGAGCCTTTTGCAGAGACCCTGCTGTTCCCAGGACCCCTCACGGGGACTGGCTTCCTGGGTTCATTTCGGCTAAATTCTGCCCAGTGTCCCACCCACACTGCTGCAATCCATTCGTCTTGTTTCTCAGCTCAGGATCAGGTTGCCTGTGCCTTCCAACATGCCAATTAGCTAATTTAATAAATCTAATTTAGTCTAATGTGCTGCTGAGAGAGAATTATAGGAGGGGCCCTACTATTGCCTTTGGGTTTTTTCTTTTTTTCTCCTAGGATCCTCTTTTTCTCATGAAATCTGAATTTTAATAATGAATTCTAGAGGAAATGTGCTCACTTCTGTTTCTGAAATGGCAAATAAATTTCAGTTTTGAGCCAGCTTTGATTGACTAGTGGTACCTGCCTACATGGCTGTGGTGTGGATTGAGAAATCTAGTCTAGGCCTTTAGGGGGATGGTTCCATGATTGATTAGTGATGTCACCGTAGGTCAGGTAATGGAAGCCATATATTTGCTAATTTTGCTCTGTTGAACAGAGCAGTCTAATGGTAGGTAGCTTGCACAGTGTGTTGGTACATTAGCTCAAATTTTACTAATTTAAGGTACCAAAATTTTCAAAATTATATATAGAATACTTTATTTACACAGAGAGGTTAGGTCGCTCATTAAAATGAAAATATAAATTTAGACAAAATTTGACTTATACTGGTCAGATTCAGAGTGCTCCATTAATTGTATCCATGTCATTCATAGATGCTGATTCAACAGATTCTCTCTGAGCCTCGGAGTTTCCCTCCAGAGGTGTTTCTCTCCATTCTAGGATGGTCCCTAGAAATGCTCAAGCTGTTGATTTTAGCATCAGAGGAGAAGGGATGCCTGGAGTAAGCAGGGAACGAGGCACAAGAGTAAGAACAAAAACTATGTTGGAACAAGGGCAAGTGTCCAGTAGCTGTAAAGTAACAGAACGGATACTCTCTTCTGACTGGAAGCTCCTCTTTGAAGGCAACTGCAACGTGCATTGGACAAGGTAATACAGATTGAGAAGACAAGGACCTCCCAAGGGAGCTAGTTTGGAAAAGGGCTCGTATTTGACTGTATAAGCTCTGGCGTATCTGCCAGAGTAAAAGTACCAGTGTTATTACTGTAGTCATGAATTGGAGCTTTATACATTATTTTGAAAAGCAAAGGAAAAAAACCTCCAAGACTTCACTTTAGTAACAGCAGCAGTCTGGTATCAGCTCAAGTGCTGTGCTCAGGCTGAGGTCGGACAAGCTGGGATGCTATTGCAGAAACAAACACACCCATTTGTCTTTTTGAATGCCTACCACGCATTCAAGGAGAAAGATGGAGAATTGTGACATTACGGACCAGTAAATTGATGGGAGGCTTTTTTTGAGAAGCTAGAGTGCCTAAAATATTAAAAAGGTAAAAGGTGAAAGAGGCTCTAAAAGAGGAAACGGCGTGTGCTTGCTATAGGAAAGTTTGCGAAAACAACACTAAAACAAAACAGATATTTTTTGGATCTGTCATAAAAATTCCCACAGTGGTCCTATATTTCCTTACAGTCATTCCCAATATTCCCTTAATCTAAGAATCTCCTCCATATTTTATGATCCTTGTAAGAATATGTCCCAGAGGACCCAGGCTATGGCAAGAGACCCACAGCTGCAGTAGTTTTGATGGTAGTTATTCTAACATTGACCTAAAGTGAGCAAGAATGTTTCTCAGGAGGTAAGAATTTGCTAAAAGACAAAAACAAACAAACAAACAACATCAAAAAACCCTTTAAAATGATCCAAGAAGTGTTATTCAGCACATATTCTAGGGTATAGTCCATGACATCTGGGTTTATTTCCTTCTTGTTTTCTTTAGATTTTAGTAAAGATTTTAGCTTCTGGGATGCCTTCAGGCCATGTGTCCGATGTCCACTGCACATCAGACAATTCTTGAATTCTGCATTTCCATTCCTTTGGTACAGGATGTATGGTTTCCAGTAATGTAATCTTCCTGTGCCCCAAATTATATTGCTGTTTGCTGAAATTTGAGCTGATTTCAGAAGGATAAGGAAAAATTGACTACTGGGTGTAGTTAGGGAAGACTTGGGCAGAAAAGCTGAGGAAAGGAAAATTGCTAAAAGCAGGAAAGAAGGAAGGATTCTAAGAGTTTGGGATTGAAAAAGGCCAACATGATCGTTCTGATTATCATCACCAATCACCCCACAACTTAATGGCATAAAGCAAGCATTTGTTACAATCCCAGAGTGTAAGGGTCAAGAATTTGGATAGGACACAGTGGATATGGTTTATCTCTGCTCCCTCGTCTCCAGGGCCTTAAATTGGAAGACTTGAAAGCTGGAAACTGAAGTAATCTGAAACCTTGTCATTCGTACATTTGGCAGTTGGTGCTGGCTGTTGGTTGGGGGCCTCAGTTCTTCTCCTTCTAGGCCTCTCTAAGAGGCCTCTTTGGGTGGGCTAAATTTTGGATTTTACACAATATAGTAGTTTATTTCCCAAAGCAGGTATCCCCAAACAAGGGCCCAGGAGGAAGCTACATATTTTTTAATATGACCTAGCCTCAAAAGTCACACAACATCACTTCTGCCTTAATCTATTGTTTGCAGCAATCACAAACCTGTCCAGGTTCAAATGCAAGGTGGATAGACTCCACCTCTTGGTGGAGAGTGGCTGCATTCTGGAAGAGGGTGGGCCTCGAGATAGTATTGTGACCATTTTTGGAAAATGCAATGAAGCAGTAATTGAAGTGCAGAAGCCAGTGGGAAACTAGTTCAAAATGAAGCTGGTGAGGTAGGCAGGGATCAAATGCAGAATATTGTATAATAAATCACATTAAGAATCTTTGTCTTTTTTCTAAAGCACATAGAAAGTCATTAAGACATGTAAACATGTACCTATCAAACTATAACTTGCTGCAGCACAGATAATGATCTGGAGAGAAGCAAAACTGGATGTGAGAAATCTGATTAGGAAACTTGAGTGATAAACAAGGCAAGACATGGGAGAACTTGGGCCACAGTGTGGCAGGATATAGGGAGAAGTGGATGAACTTAAAAATATGTAGGAATAAAATGAGGTGGATCTGAATATGGGGAGGGAGAGAGAGGGAGGCGTCAAGAAGGACTGCCAATGTCTGGGCTGTGCAACCGTGAGCGTAGTGTCCATCAGGAAGGTGAGGAAAGTTGGAGGAGCTTTCCTTGAAGGGCTTGAAGTGGGGAGATCATGGGCTCAATTTTGGACTTTAGAGAGATATGAGTGGACATGTTCAAGTGTGTAGTTGGATACATGGGACTGGACTTCCAAGGAGAGGTAGGGGCTGGAGATATGCATTTTAGAGTCATCCAAGTCTAGGCAGTAATTGTAGCCACTGGCACAGATGAGATTTTCTTGGCAGAATATAGACAGTTTATACAGAATGTTGGTTGACTACAGAAGGAAACTTCTACAAAGCAGCTGAAGAAGACATAGCAGAGGAAGACTGGAGAGAATGATCTCCCAGAAACCAAGAGAAGGAGTGGCAGAGGCAGGGAACTGCTGGTTGCATAGAATGCTTCTGAGTTCACATGAACTCTAAACGCATTCATTGGATTTAATGACCTCTGGGATAAAGACTCAATCAACTTCTTAGCATGACATACAGGACCTTGCTCATGAACTAAAAGGCTTTATTGCTGTGTTTAAATTTTCTAATATTTTGCACTAAAAATAAAATAGGAATTATGAAAAAGGTACAAATTTCATAAAGCATAATACTATGCCACATGAAACACAATATTATTTATTCCACTACAGGTATCAGAAAATAAGACAGAGAATACTTCAATACAGAGTTTAATATCAGGAATTACTCTGGAACATAGTCCATACTAATACTATTTTTTTCTTTGAAAGTCAGATTTTATTTATTTTAACTTATAGCACTTTATATAACACATTAGTTTATAATTTAGAATTTTTAAATCATAAATTCCTAATATATTAGAACATGTATAATTATATATTTAATATATGAAAATAGAACATATTCTTCAATAGTATTATAATAATTTTCTAAATTACATGTCTGTTTCTGACTTAATTTTTAATATGTTTACATGTAAATATATGTATATATGTATACATATAGAGAGACTGTTAGGCATAATGTAAATGTTTTCTTTTTCAGCATAAAATTCAATTCAATGACCCCAAATCTAAGAGAACAACAGAGTAATGCTTCATTATATTTTATAAAGAGATATATTTTATCAAGACTAAACTATTTTAAACATAAGCCAACCATGGTATGGTTACAGATCCACTATTCTTTATATCTCTCTATTTGCAAAAATTAATGTTTTTTCTCACTGGCATTAAGATAGTCTGAATAATATGTTAGGTCTCAAAGGTCAAAGGACTTATTTTTTCAGTGTTCATGAATGAATTAGCTAAATAAAATTTATTTAAAATGCTTATTTGAACATCAAGCATAAGCATAGGAAAATATTTTTCAAATTTTCAAATTTCAAAGACCTATAAGATTAAAAGTAGTTTCAAGAGAATTTGACATAGCAAGAAAGGAGTACAGGCCTATAAATCTAATCTTTGCTTTATAAAAAGTTGGAACAGTTGACATGTGGAAGTGATTGATGAAGATTTGTAAGATCTAATTGCCCTGCTAACCTGACAATGTTGACAACCTCATGCTTACAATGTCTAAATAACAAGAAAACAAAGTCAATATCATGTTAGTTGTACATATAACAGTAATGAATCTACTCTTGAAGAAAAACACAAAATCAAATCATTATGAGAAAACCTACAATGTTGTCCAAATTTTACTTAGTTTTAAATATACTCTTGCAGTTAATTATGAAGTATTTTGTCAAAATGACTAATATGTATATATGTTTAGTTAGCTTCAAGCTGGTTACCCATGGAGTATAATAAATTAGGTTTAATTTTATTTCCAAACCTTTTATGTTGAGTTATCTAACTTTGGGTCATTTGGAAAGAAGCACTGGTTGCATACTTAGATGACAGTATTCTAAACTGCAAGAAAATGTTGGTAGCCCACCTGCTTACACTAATTTATATATAGTGTTCTCTTCCAAGAACTCTGATAAGATGGACATAAAATATAATTGTAATTAGAGAGATGCTGAACTACCAGAAAGTAAATGTGGGCACTTAGTCATCAAGAATGCCTGCTGATTCCCTGGTTGAGTTGGTACTTAACTTACCTGCATGCTGTGCATCTACTATTTTTATTTCCAGAAATGCCCATTATTTAAATCACTAGTAGCCATCCAATTAAAAAAAATAACCAATATATCTCACTTGAACAAGCATAGTATGTAAATTAATCTAGTGATAAAATTTTATATACAAATAAATTCTGTTGACATTGGTGTCAATCCCCATATAATGGTCTACGACACAGAAAAGGCAGAGTCAAGAGTCAGGGCCAAAATGAGCTTTTGGATGAAGGCTGAATATTAGGACAAGTGTTGGTTACTTGAGGAAAAAGCATGAGGGGCCATGAATGTGCAGGTAGATCCTCAAAAAGGGCCCATGGGCTACAGGTCTGAATAGCAAAAAGCCCCAACTCAATGTTTTATTATTAGTATTCTTTTTTTTTTTTATCTCAGAACATTTCAGGAATACATGTTTTGGTTACATTGCTTTTGTACTGCTTGAGTCAAAGTTGTAAGTGTGCCCATCACTCAGACAGTATACATTGTACCCGTTAGGTGTGATTTTACCTATCCCCCCCTCTCCCCTCCTACCTGCTTGATTTCCATTGAGTTTTACTTCCCTCTGTGCACATGAGTGCTGATCGGTTAGTTCCAATTTAATAGTGAGTACACGTGGTGTTTGTTTTTCCATTCTTACAATACTTCACTTAGGAGAGTGGTCTCCAGTTCCATCTGGATTGTTGCAAAAGGTATTAATTCATTTTTTATGGCTGAGCAGTACTCCATGGTGTACATATACCACATTTTATTAATCCACTCATGAATTGATGGGCACTTTGGTTGATTCCACACCTTTGTGTGTAGAATGTAATGCTACAATAAACATTCTAGTTGCAAGTGTCTTTTTGACAAAATGACTTTTTTTTCCTTTGGGTAAATATCCAGTAGTGGGATTATTGGATCAAATGGTAGGTTTACTTTTAGTTCTTTAAGGCATGTCCATACTATTTTTCATAGTGGTTGTACTAGTTTGCAGTTCCCCCAGCAGTGTATAATAACTGATCCTTTCTCTCCACATGCATGCCAGCATCTATTCTTTTGGGACTTTTTGATAAAAGCCATTCTCACTGGGGGTTGGTGATATCTCATTGTGGTTTGATTAGCATTTTCCCAGTGATTAGTAACATTGAACATTTTTTCATATGTTTATTGGCCATTAAGTCTGTCTTCTTTTGAAAAGCTTCTATTCATGTCTTTTGCCCACTTTTTAATAGGGTGGTTTGATTTTTTAGTATTCTTAAACATGGACAGAAATAACAGTTTTGGGAGGGCCAGCTGGAAATTTATTGCTTTTAAGGAATTAATCAGGGATATTTGGGCTCCATAGAAAATCAAGTTAAGCTTGGAATCGTGGAATTGGCCTTGGAATTGGTTCTTGGAATCGCAAGAACCTGGCCATGTTGGACCAAGGCAGGAACTCAAATACTAGTAAAAAGCAGTGTAAACATCACAGAAGAACCAGCTGAGAATATTGAGTTCTTCACCAAAGCAAGCCTCTTTGTTCCTCTAGCCTAAGACTAGATGCAATGAAGGGCCTAAGGAGAGGCCAGACCTAACTCAAGTCGGAGGTTAGGGAGATGGGGAAGGAGCAAAGAGCCGCAAAGAGTGATACTGACCAGCAGTGATGAGTCTTCACCTCCACTGACTATCTGAATCCCTCATCTTGATGAACTTGGACTCCCTTCATGGACAGCTGCTAGTGAAATACCAATAAATGAGTCGAAGTAAACATGCTTTCTCTCTTGGGTGGAAAACCTGTATCTATTTTAAAAGAGTTTATTTCTGGCAGAGATCTAATATAAATGGGATTGAGGTTGCTTTCCAAGACATTTATATATTTCTTCTAATATGAAAGGGAATGTGATTAACTTTTCTCCTCAATAAGTCTAAAACCAAGACAGGAAAGACAACAAGTTCAATTGGAATTTGGGAAAACATTAATGACATTTAAAGCCTTTTCAAAAAGCTTCTTTATTGGTATGTGAAGCTTATAGTATTATAAACTCAATTCCTGTGCTGAATGCTCTCTGGAATTTATAAAGTTACAATCATTGAGCCAATCAACATAATCTACCTAACTTTTCTTTTCCTTCATTTTAGAAATACTTTAGGTCTTGCACACAAATAAAATGCACCTAGTCTTAGAAAAAGGCTGTTTTTCTCTTTTTATGTGTTTATCTGTGAATTTTTAACAAGTATAAATTTATATGCCAACATTCTTTTAAGGAACTCAATGCACTTTAGAAACATATAACTGAAATCTCTAAGCGTATAAGTTGTTCCTCAAGTACTTGCTAGGCTGATTATATTTTTTTCAGAATAAACAAGTAGCAAAAGTAGTAATTGATGGAAGCTATCATTTACTAAGTGGTACCATATTGCCCTAAAAGAGTCATAGCTCCTAAAACAAACTTCACAAGGAATTTTTGGTTTCCTATCTTGTTTGGTTAGTTACTGAACAGTAACTCCATGTGATATACCACATTTAAGCTAAGGCAGGCTCCATTTAACAGATAGAGAAACTGAAGCCCAGAGAAATTCACTCACAAATCTAGCATCTATCATATACACGGAGCAAGAAACACAGATCACTTCTT
>VBSM01000483.1:32947807-32963517 GCA_008086735.1 Cheirogaleus medius
AAAAAAAAAAAAAAAGAAAACTGCCTTCTTCTGCTTCGGTCAGTCCTTAGACCACTTAATTCTTCAAAACATTCCCGACATTGCTTTTGTTTCTAATTTTCACATTCAAAATTATTATTTTAGGCTTTCTTACTACATGGTCAAGCATCCCCCAACTTATTCCCTCGAATCAGCTCAAAATAATGATCTTTTTGATTTAACAGTCAACTCTAACGATATCTAACATCACTTATTTCCCCCAATTCCGCAAATGATAACATTTCTACCCTTCCTAAGTTGGTTGTCTGTTTTCTTAAAACAATAAAAATTTTAAACTTTTAAAATACATTGTTTCTTATGTATTATTCTAATGCCTGTATTTGTACTAGTTTAAACATTTTAAGGGTGGCCTATGACCAAGCATACACTAGCTCCTGGACATTGTAGATTTTTAATAAATAATCGATTGAATCAAATATCTCTGACAGCAGTATCACCTGAAAGCAAGAGAAAATGCTTGATAATGTGAAAGAGATAAGTGGAGACCACCTTATAAATATCAGACATAGTCACATAAGGAGAATGCTCCCCTGGAAGGTGATTTTCCTGTTTGAGAATGGTTTCCTTCCAAGGGACAGGTTCTCAGTTCTTAGGGAGAACCGATTCTTGGCCAGAGAAGGGCTGTAGTGATCAAGGAGGTCCCGGTGGTATAATTTTAGCTTTTGCAGAATTTTCCATTGCTTATTTCCAGCACCGCTGCCATTTCATCATTTCAATGATCGCTCCCCCAACACTGACTGACGATTTTATTGGATGCAGAAGGGGCTGAGCTGGATTATATTTCACTGAAAAGCTACAGTCTGTGTAAAAGCAGTCTTTGGAAATGAAATAATCCTGTCTAATTGATGATGGCAGTGAAAGAAACAATAAAATTAGTTGAAGGGAGGTAGACAACCCAAAGCTAGAATGCAGACTAAATTTTCACCAAATTAAAATCTCTAAAGTCTATAGATGATAATTTTCATCAAATGGATTAAAATAACCATGGATTAAAAGTTTTGCAGGTTTGGAAGGTGTGGAGTTTCTTATTATTTTATGTTTAACATAAAGGTTAAACTCATTAAATACTTTATAAGCATAAAGTTTCTAGGAGTTAATGAACTGCTGCTCTTTTCCATAATGAATTTATATCAAAATTGGAGGACCCAGTTTGAGGTTGCAAATGAATTCTTCATTATGTCCTAGACTGAATAAAGCACTGTTCTATTAGAATTTCCATAATAACAAAGCGTCTTTATTAGATTTTATTGTGAACTAGACTTACACATGGGCTATATATTGAAGAATGATACAGGCTATCTCAATATTGAAGAATCCTGGAGGTTACCCCCCCCCTTTTTTAAAAATAGAGACAGGGTCTCATTCTGTTGCATGGACTGGAGTGCAGTGGTATGATCATAGCTCACTGCAACCTTGAACTCCTGGGCTCAAGTGATCCTCCTGCTCAGTCCCCTGAGTAGCTGGGACTGCAGGTGCACCACCATGCCCGGCTAATTTTTCCTTTTTTTTTTTTTTTTTCGTTTTTTGTAGAGATGAGGTCTCGGTATGTTGCCCAGGTTCATCTCAAACTCATAGCCTCAAGCAATCCTCCCACCTCTGCCTCCCAAGGTGCTGGGATTACAGGCATGAGCCACCACACTCTGCCTTTCCCTTAATTTTATGTCTAATGTGTTGTATGACATTTGGTAGCTCATGCCATATTGTCATTTTCACAAGCTGATAATATAAACTCATTTCAGGAATGTTTCAACAGTAACCCTCTTCCATGGAAGCACCATATTCTCACTGCTTCGCAAGTTTTATTTACCTGTAACATTCTTTTTTATCCCCACAAAGTCACCTAGTATCAGTGGCAAGGAAGGCTCTCTTGCAATGCCCAAGAAATGGATGGTGCAAATGGATCAGGCCATGCAGTACCAATCTCAAGACTTTGCCTGTCTGTCCTGGTTCCATTGTACCATCTACTTATTGGACATTCCAGGACAAGTTGCCATTTCCTGGAGCACCTGGCTAGTCTTTAAGTCCTGACTGGTTCTTTTCATGCGCATCTCACCATTCACAAAGTCTCTTTTTAGTAGAAGGGAAATATGGAGCGAGAAATGAAATCAAGCATATCCTGTAACATAAGGATGAGAGACAAGATTGTTGGTGCCAGGAAAATCTGGCAATTATGACAGGGGCTCAAAATCTGGAATTGAAGGAAAGGACTCAGGAAATCAAAACTGAGTCCTTAGAAACCAGAATAGCGACTAGCACTTAACCATCAGCCAAGAGTTCTGCTAGCTGCTTTACATGTCGTATTTCCAATTTTTCCAGAAGTGAATGATGTTTTATTATGACCATTTTCCATCTGAAAAACTGAAGTTCAGAGAGGTTAAATATCTTGCCCAGCTCACAGATCTAATAATTGTTGGAGCTGGCTGGGAATCTAACCAGGGCAGTCTGATAAAAAGCCAGCATTCTGAGTACGTTATACTGCTTCTGGATACCTCCAGAGGGCTCAAGCCTTTTCACAATAAAGAAGGCAAACATAGTTATTGGAACTAGGGTAGGAAGTTCTAACAGGACTGAATTAATGATGATTGAGTGGCTGGTGAGTTCTGAGCTATTCGGCGGAGGTCACGTGGAGAACTGATCTCAACATCTGGAGTGGGGTTGTATTGGCAGGTCTGGCTTAAGTAGTTTCCTAGAATCTTGGCAATTGAGAATTTACTTATTAGTGAATCAGGCAGTTAATTACACATCATAAATTGAAGAAAGGTTATCCAGTTAGGCTATTTAGGTACTGTTTGGTCTTGATACCTGGTTAGGGTTTGGGGAAAACGATGTCTCTTTCTTAGGATAGCTTGGGGTAAAAGATGGATTTAAGTACATGAGAGAACAAAGCCTAATTGCTCAGGCTTTTAAGTTTCCTATTCTTTTATCCTTTCACTTTATTCAACACTGCCTTCTGCATATGATGTTCATCTAAACACTCCTTGTAAGTGTTCCCCCTTAGGTTGGTGAAGTCATTGCTGGTACTGTGCAAATCATTCTCAATTAACACACGGATCAGTGGGCAATCACCAGCTAATCAAAATTTCACATTCTGTGCATGCTTTGAAAAAGGTCCATAAATTTGGAAAGGACAATGACTTTCATCAGCTGTTCATGAGAAAAGAAAACACATTATATATCACACAAGCCTTCAGGGATTTAAAAAAATTTAGTGGCAAACAGCAATGCTGCACAAAGAACTGTTGCAGAAACCAGTTGTCGAATATTTTGGCTACCAATTCCTTCAACTAGAAGAATCTATCTGTAAGAATCTTTTTGCCCCGATGAAATTGTAAAATCTTACATAACTTTTCAATTAAAAGACCAAGCAAAGTAACTAAATCTAATTGTCTAAATAAGATTATATACTCTGTTTTTGCAGCAACAAAAGTGGTTTGGTTTCATCTTTTATACGTGAAAGTAACTTAGTCCTTTTTTATTAGTCTTAAAAATAAATTCTTATGGAGTGAGTGTTACTGTCTCCATTTTGCAGATAAACAAACTGAGGAACATAGAGCTGAGGATGTAGGCTGTATCACATAACAGATCTCCACCACAGCTTGTACTAAGATTCCCAGCAGCTCACCCTCAGGCTGCGAATTATCTTCATGGGCTGCTCTATCAGTCACTGACTTTATCCTTTACTGCCACGCTTTTAGCAAACGTGCCTCAATTCTATTTCTCTCCTGCCTGGTGTTTTGATAGGGCCTTTTGCAAAATAGAATAGATGTTTAACAAAGAGACCTCTCAACAGGCCTCTGTGCTTCCCTTGAGAGAATATGAGGCCAAGAATGATCTCATGATATTAAACATAAACCTTCCTCTTGACAGCACTTTAGAAACATTAAACCAGTCCATGTATGTACATGCTCACCCGCCCCATTTAGGTAGTCCCTGTTTTTCTTCTTCATTGAAAGATATCACACATACATAGGCAGCCTCAGTCTTCCCTACCAAGGACTGAATTGCAAAAATAACCCATTAAGGTAAAATAGTCAGCTGGGCATGGTGGCTCATACCTGTAATCCTAGCAGTCTGAGAGGTTGAGGCCAGAAGATTGCTTGAGGTCAAGAGTTTGAGACCAGCCTGAGCAAGAGTGAGATCCCATCCCTACTAAAAAGAGAAAAAATTAGCTGGGCGTGGTGGTGCATGCCTGTAGTCCCGGCTACTTGGGAGGCTGAGGCAGGAAGATGGCTTGAGCCTAGGAATTTGAGTGTGCAGTAAGCTATGATGATGCCACTGCACTCTAGCTTGAGTGATGGAATGAGACTCTGTCTCAAAGAGAAAAAGAAAGATAAAATGGTCACTGTCACCTCTGCTCCATTTGACATGAATAAATGTCAGCTATTAGAAATCAGTTAGAAGTGTAAGACAATTCATGATGTCTGAAGTAGAATAAGTGAAAACAACCTGAAAAGTAGGATAGGGCTGATGTGCACAGTAAGTGCGATTCATCCCTACAGCTATCCTCTGCCTCTTTCCAAAATCTGTATACAGCCCTACACTACATTTTTTTTTACTTTACCATTTAGCCATTGCAATGGCTAAAATTCCATCTAACAATTCCTTTGCATCAAAACTTACTGGTTACAAAGAGGCTTAGAGGACCATCAGTCACTCATTCTTTGCATGTTACCTCATCATCATCCACTCCTCAGAAATCCAGTCCAAACTAGCCCCCTCCCCAAGAGACTCATCTTTCTCGGCCAGTACCACCCCCACAATCCAGTTTCTTGGGGCACAAACCTAGTGGCCATCCTTGATCCCTGCGGTCCCCAGTCCCCAGGCTGCAGATGTCCTGGTCTGTGGCCTGTTAGGAACCAGGCTGCACAGCAGGAGGTGGGCAGCAATGAGGGTGCAAATCTTCATCTGTATTTGCAGTTGCTTCCCATCACTCCCATCACTGCATAAGCTCCGCCTCCTGTCAGATCAGCGGAGGCATTAGATTCTCATAGGAGCACGAACCCTACTGTAAACTGCGCATGCGAGGGATCTAGGTTGCGAGGTCCTTATGAGGATCTAATGCCTGATGATCTGAGGCGGAGCTGAGGTGGTGATGCTAGTGCTGGGGAGTGGCTGCAAATACAGATTATCATTAGCGGAGAGGTTTGACTGCACAATACATGTAATGTGCTAGAATCATCCTGAAACCTTCACCCCTGCCACCCCCCCATGGAAAAATTGTCTTCCATGAAACTGGCCCCTGGTGCCAAAAGTTGGGGACCACTACTTGATCCTATATCCAGTACATCACCAAGTTCTGTTGATTCTTGTTTATTCCTCTCCAAAACACACCCAAACCTGAGCGCTCCTCTTAAGTGCTTCTGGAATAAGCTTGACCCAAGCCACTGTTGTCTCTCAGCTTCACTTTTTCATCCTTTCTGGACTGCGCCCTGTGACACATTCTCCACTCAGCAGAGTGACGGGGAGACACAGAACTCAAATCAAGTCAGCACCTCTTCCCCAAAAGTGATCCCATGGCAACCAACACTCCCCTCCCCACCTGGGTCCCTCTACTTTCCCTGTTTCACTCTCTGCTTCAGCTGTCCTGACTTTCATTTGGCTCCTTGGCCTCTCGGGGTCTCCATGCTTGATGGGTTCAGCTTATAAACTGCTGGCTTTCCCAGGTCTCAGAGTGGCTGTCCATGATCTAGTCTCGGCTCAAAGCCATCTGCTCAGAGGTTTCCCTGACGTTCCTCCCCTATGCTCTCCCCACCCCACCAGCCACAGCACCCAGCACCCTCTCACTGCTGCACAGCTCTGACCACTCTCTGCTTACTGCTTTCTCTGCCTGTCTTTCTTCCCACAGGAGTAGGTGAGCTGGAAGGCAGAGATTCTGTGTGTTTGTCCTAGCAACCCTGGTTTCTCTAACAGAGCCTGGAATATTGTAGGTGCTCAACCAACAGTGGTCAACTACAACACTGTCACAACGCTTTCCTCTTGACACCCAGTGGTGGTCAGCGGCTCTGCCTTATTGAGTTTGCCTAAGGAGGAAGGGAGTCCATTTTCGAGTCCGGAGCAATTTGGGGAGGAAAGGAAGGGTTCGTGAAGCGTCACTGAGGGGACCAAACACTCTCAGTCTTCTGAGAGAGCCATCTGGGACCCGTGAGAAGAGATAGCAGCTTTCTTTTATCAATCTTATTTATTTTGAAATCTGGGCCACATCTGAGTTAAAGATGAAGGATCTGGTTTTGAATACTGAAAAAAATGACTATTTCATCTTCTATAAAGTGATTATAATTATGCTATTTATCTCATAGGATTGCAAGTAGGTATGAAATACTGGACACAGAGGCTAATCTACAGCAATGCTCAATTAAAAAAAAAACCTCTCTTCTATACAAACACACACACACACACACAGACACTACCCCCATACAAACACAGATGATTGTTTTAGAATTCAATTATATTTGGGGTTAATTAGGCTTAGGGCAACCATTTAGAATAATTTTTATGGGAAATTACATACCTAAACAACCAACTCCCATATAAATGCCTTTTGAAATACAACCTGGTTGCAATTTGAGCATTACTTGTAACAAAACAATATTTGTGCTTATGTTTTGTTACCAAGCTGCTTTCACATACACACGTTCCCGTAGTCCTATTTTTCCAGCACTCATCCCATTGTTATTGAACAACTGACTTAGCATGTATGTTCACTGTACAAATGGGACAAAGGCAGATGTGTAATTCATTCTATTTTTCTTAGAAACAAGAAACTAAATATAAATAAGGGTAATTCGATTCCAATGAATAATAATCACTACGCTTTATAATACAACTGAGACAAAGGAATACAGAGGAACTTGTTACATTCAAATTGCATCTGAAAGGCGTATGTGATAGGCTGTGAAGGACCATTACATCCTCATTTATTCTACTTGCTGTTATTGACTCTGATTTTCATTAGCTAAACATTCTTGCTTGTGAAAGCTGCTTTAATCTTGGAGACTAATACGTTAAAAAGGATGAATCATGCAATTGAGTTTTTGCTTCTTTCAATTTTGTTGATTTCTTAATGATTTCTTTTAGGTACATGAAAATGTTCAATTTATAGGTTTTATCAATACAACTATTGGCTGCCTGAAGAAAATAATTCAAGCCTTTATAGAGTACAAATTGAGTTTACAAAAAAATAAATCAATCAAAAAACAAAATCAAAGCAAAACAAAACAAAACAACAGAAGCCGATGTTTCAGGAAGCTACTATTTTGTAATACTACCCAGAGAGTATATCTTTTATCGACAGATATATGTTGAGAATAAGATAATTTATGTATAACATATGACTTATGTAAAATAATTACATATTTTAACAATATTCTTATTGTATCTCCTTCCTATTCACAGACATCTGAATGATTTAATTTTTACTACTTTAATTACCCCCTGGTTCCATGCCTCACTCCCCCAATTTGGACTCTACATGGGGAATTTCCCAAAGGATACTAACGTTAAAGAACCTGATAATCGTATTATTGACTGTCGTAAAACAACACACTTCAAAACATATAATATTTTCAGATTTTAAATCAATCCTATGATTTTATTATCATTTTACATTGTAAAATGACACGGTTTTACATAGTGTCTTTATTTCATAATGAGAGCACAAATGTTATAAAACATTTAAAAATAAACTAAGAAGAGAAAAGGATGGTATGAATATAATGAATATCTTTCATGATGGAAAGACATGTATATGAACTTGAAGCTAAATATATTTATCAAATGGAGAAAAAAAAATCTACTCTTAACATTTCCCCTAAGTCTTCTAAGTTTAATCTGGGGACTCTGCGGAACCTTCTAAATTACTTGTATAAAAAACTTTTCTGTCTCCAGAGAACCAACAGGCAACATTTTTAATTATATGTTTTGCTCTTTGTATATATATATATAATTATTTTTCTTTATGAGTTTAGTGTTTGAAAATTTTACAGATAACCAATAATAATTAATAAAATTATTTTAATGTATCAGCTTTAACAAAATGTCTTTTAAAGTTTGAGGCATAGGACATGATTTGGTATAGGAAATAAAAGAGTTTCTTATTTTGTATGCTTCCTGGCTTAAACGCAAAACACTGGCATAGATTCGTGGTAATTCTTATGAACGCTTTGAGGAGTCACAAATGACTGATTGTGTTTCTGAAATCAGTTCATTAGTTTATCTAATTTATTATGTCCATGCAGAAATGTCTTGCCACAGCAGAAACAGCAAAACTGTTCTTTCATATTTAACTACAAATTAAGTAGCTAGAAATCAAGTTGCTCACTATTACTATAACAGCAATATAGTTTTTATGTCCAATAAGCTATAACATTTAATATTTTGAAGAATGATGCTATTTAACTTAGTAAGTCCAGCTTATCAGAAAGTACATTGACCTCTTAATAGGAACATAATGAGTGAAGTTAGCATCTGTACCTCTGAAATAAAAACTTAACATCAACATGCCTATTAACAAAATGAGAAAAAAACTAATTAAAGCAAATTAGCCTAATGTGCACATGCTGGATAAGACAGATTACTTCTAAAAATCCGAGAAGATAATGGTACCCATATGGGATATGTTTTTGGCATTTTTCATATAAATTGGACAGTTTTAGAGGATAAATATGGTACAAAAGTCCTTACAGGCAATTATGTCTTTACAATGCTGGTGGCTGACATCATAAAAGTATAATTTTAATTGCTATTAATTGCATTAAGTCTACTCTTATTGAATACTTAATGCCATCTCTGACAGTAGTACTAATTTATATACTTTAATGAAGCTTCATGATAGAAGTTTGGAATTATAGAGCTACTTAAACTATGACTTAAGTAGTACATTCTATCTGTCAAGAAGTTCTTGATATAAAGGCATCTCATTGGATATTTTTTCCTTAAAAACAGTTTTGCATTTCCCCATTTTTTTGTGATAAAGTGATGTTGTCAATTTTTTTTTTTTGCAAGATAATTGTTGAACAAGGCTTCCGGTAATGTTTACTACACATTTAAAACAGCCATTGCCTCCCCAATGTGTCACATATCAAAATATACCTGATTAAAAATAAAATTAGCAACTTGCAAAATTTGTTGCCATAATTCCAGACATCTGGTCTTTTTCAGAAGAAAATAATTTATAACACATAAAGGTAAAGAGATACAGAGTAAATAATAAATATCATAGAAGACAGAGAAGATGTTTGAATAAAGCAACAAGATAAATAGCTCTCTCAGTGTTGCATCTGTCAGTTGGCATTCCTAGTAATTCTTCTAGTGCCACTGGTTACCGGAGGTCTCTGCTGTTAGTGTGATTTGCATTATTAAATTATGAGAAATTCATTCATCTCAATCAGTGCTAGTTTCAATATTTGTGAATTAGTAATCTGCCTGGTTGCACTAATGGAAGAATGCATCCATTATAGCTTTTTCAATTTGTTTTCATGTTCGTTTACTAAAAACATGCTATTTGGAACAGTAAAGACACCACACAGGAGATAAATTGAGTGCAAGAGAAATCTTTGCTCTCAGGTACCGAGACTTTGGTAAATTTTAGCCTGTTATTTCTGCTCAAAAAGGCATACTTAATAAAGTGAACAAGCACAAATGTCAGGTAAAATATGCCATGTACTTTTATATGCCCTATCGATTTTTCCTATAATTAAAGTGATGAACACACACTGTTTGGTAATAATGAAGCTAGATCTCCATTTGAGAATTTTTTAAAGGTTTAGCAGTCAGTTTCAGCCTGTTGCCTTTTGGTAAAATATCTTTGCTCAGATTTCCCTAGGGACTTCTAGGTAAAAGGCAGGATTGTGAAGGGTAAATCTAAGGATTTTTAGAAGTCTACAAAAGTTTCAGTTGCCTTAGGTTCAGCTTCCACTGCCTATAAAAGTAGGGGTTGAGTTTAACATCTCTGGAAACGGACTCCTGTCTTTGCACGACAGCATCGTGGCTGGCCACAGAAGTAACCCCTTCACTGCTGCACCAGCCACGTTCACCCGCAGCCTAACTTCGAAGGCTATTTTAGATTTCACCCTCTTAATTCACTCTTTCGTGCTGAGATTGTCAAGCAATTAGTGCTACTTTAAGTAATGCTTTTCATGAGACTGACACTGGTCCATACGCAATTAGACTGAGACCACCAACCCATTTCACATGGGCCAATGAGTAGCCATTGGACAGTGACAACTTTTGATCACAACCTGCATTTGGGTTCAAACCAATTACTTAACAGCGACAGGTTCCATACCACCCGATTAAGCCCATGTGTCATTCAGAGACCCAGACTAATTAAAACAACAACTAGGCGGAAACCTTTTACATAACTTATTTCCACTGCTCTGCCCACCACGATCACTGGAATGGAAAAGGCAAGCTATTTCGGATCCATACTGCAGCTGAGAGCGTAGACTGGCCACGTCAATTTTTGCTCCTGTCTGCCAGTCGAAGAGGAAAAGGATCAATTTAAACTGAAAGCTGAGATAGAAAGAATCGTCCTGATGTTTTTATTCATAAGAAGTTGAACTTTAGAGAAGCATTTTTTCTTTGTCCATGAAAAAAACAGTTTGTCAAATACTTCATTTAATTTGTAAGTCCTTTTGCTTTAAAAAGTTTCCTGTTTATGAAAGTAATTCATGCATAATGCTGCATTTTTAGAAATACAGAAAAGCCTCCCCCCAAAACTTATACTCTATGCCACAGAGATAACAAATTATTGCTAACAATCTGCTGACAATTATAGTTTATTTTATTCATATGTGCTTTTACCAGATGGAATCACTCGCTTGATAATGTTTTATCAAGGTCGTGTGTCCCTTATAAATATTTTGTGAATCTATTTCCTATCAATAATCCTATTCAATGACATAGATATTTTGCCTATTGTTTTCTTTCAAATTGTCTGCTTGGCTCTCTACGGTAAGGACTGCTGGGCTTTAATATTAGTGTTTCTTTGTTATTATTAGTTTGTAATTTTCAGGTTCCTTTAGTTGTAAGCATCAGGGAGTAGGCTGTTGGAGGGCTTCTATTAGCAGCAGCAATCTATTGATAAAACCTGCTTGCATGCTGCTTGTTACTATACAACATTAACCCAAAGGGAAAAGCCAGGTAGGTGGCATTCTATACACAATGCTCCCTTGCGGTTTTAGAGTGGCTCCATATCACTGCTGAAGAATCAGGTACCTGGACTTCAGGATGCTAGTTTTTTTTTTTCAGGCTGAAAGTCATATGGTTCTAGTTTCTGTAAATTTAATGGCTAGAATGTGGTATTTGTCTATTAGATCTGATTGAGGACGTTGGATTACTATTCAAGGATTTTAAAAAATAGCTTAATGAAGGCAACTCAGAATGAGGTATAAATTCTAAGAATTGTGTACTCAATTTTAGGCACACAAGTCTATCCATGGTCACACTGAATTTGCTCTTACTTCAGGACAGACGTTTGCAGTGACATTTTTCTTGTTTCATTTGCTCTATGGCTGTATTTCTAAGAATACTTACATTTCCTCACTAATTACAATCCATGATTAGGCTAGATGAAGCTTACTTTTAGCATACTTTAAAAATATCTTTAATAGAATATCTACTTTTGTAGAGAAAATATATACAAGCTTAAAAGAATCTTCCTTTTCATAGCTGTTCAGTATTACACACTGCATACTAAATGAGATATTTGTATGTGTAATGAGCAGAGGTTAGCCCTGATTAGATGACTCTGAAAATATTGATAATTTGGTAACAAATCATTTATATATAGACAATAATGCAGAACTACTCCTACATAAGACTCAGCCTGGTTTTAGCATGTACATCACTGTATATGAAACCAGTAATACTACATACATTTCTTGTGAAAATATTTATATATCACATCATATTTAATTAAGACCTACCTACTTTTCAACTATTCTAGTCATTTATCTGTTGATTTTTCAGATGTAAGCATCACAAAACAGGTTTTGGTGGGATGTATCTATTCATTTAGAACATGCTGGCCAGTTAATAACCAATAGCTGCAGGCAAGTAGATTGGTAATCACTAATGATCAGAATAGCTAACATAAACTGGTTGATCATGGCGTGTAGTCCTTTCATTTTATGTACGTAGACAGCCAGTTTGGCTTAACAATAATCTTTTTACATCAACAATCCCATAAAGTTTAGGAATAAAGAAAAGAAAGAAACCTGATTAAACTGAGATGTTGTATGTGGGATATTGGAATTACCCTTTTGAAAACTGTTAGTTTAAGTAGCTTTACAGATATGCTAAAGAAAATTTCTAAAGATCTTTTCTAGCAGCTTGTAAATCAGTATTTTGGGCACTTGCTACCTCACTCTTCATCCCTAGGCCCAGAGAAATGCCTCTTTATCCTCAGCTGAAGCCAGCTGTCCTCCAAACACAGCTTCTGGGACAAAATCATCTCCACCTGTGTCCACCCGTCTTTGTGTCCCAGGACACAGAGCTGTGCCCTGTTCTTCCAGCACCCAGCCCTGTGCGTTTCTGGACAGTTGCCTTTCCTTGGAAACTGTCCTTCTCCCCCTGCTCCCAGGGTCTAGTTCACAACAGTTGCCTTGGGAGCACCACCAAGGGGTCCTGCTCAAGTCAGCGTGGTAACTAGAACGCAACTGGCTGCCACTAGATGTTCATTAAATTAATAAACAAACACATGATATTTGAGGGTCTTAAGGACAGGGCCTAGTATAATAGAATTAAGAATCTTATAAAAGAGAATAAGGCAAAGAGGTCTCAACCACTAAAGGAGAGCCCCAAGGGGCAGGAAACACCCTCAAATTAGAAGATTCTTGATGTGCATAGTCCCAGGATACTGATGTTTTTTGTGGGGAGAGGTGTCTCTGGCACTTCAATTCAATACCGATAAACGTGTCCTAAATTCCTCAAGAGAGGACACTGTAAAAAGTATGTGCAGGCTCCTTTTGCGTCTCTAATACATAGTTATACCCAGGGCAATGAGAGCAAAGTCATGTGACCTTGGGCAAGTTACTCAACATATCTGTATCTCAGTCCCTTCATTTATAATCTGGGATTCATTATGGTGCCACTATTGAAGGAGATTGCAAGATTTAAGTGAGTAATTTCATGTAAAATATTTAGAACGCTCCCTGGTACACAGTCTGCATTCAATTAGTGCTAGATAATATTATTCTATCATCATCATCATCACTGTCATCATCATCATCATCTCCCACAAGAGAAATGTAGAAACAACAGCCTGCTCCTGGCTTTGGTGGTCACCAAGTGGTTTTTGCAGATTGTATCGGGCAAGGGCAAGGAAGTGGAAAGAGTCGTTGCTGAACAGAAGCCCCAGCTGGGTGAACAGCCCCAGCTCAGGGCAGGATTAGCGAAAGGGAGAGGTAAGGGGCTGCTAAGAGAGGACGATGATTAAAAATGGAAAGATTTCACAGGATCTATTATGTGGAGAGAACTAGGCTATGATAATGATGGCACAGCAGGAAATATGATAGAGGCAAAATAAAATAAAGTGAAAGGAATTAGAGAACATTAGGAAGTTCAAGAAGTAAAAAGATACGATAGTGAAGGAAGGAGTTAGATGAAATGAGATAGGGAGGTGCAGAGACACCAGGGGCACGGGGACAAGAGGCGAGGGAGAGATCCTATTTCTTTTGGAAATTGGGCTGGGAGTTTTAATTTCTTTGGACTCTCATTTTTGAAAGAATCCATTTCCTTGTTTAACTCCCTACCCCATTTAATCACTAACCTACCCACATTTCCGCTTCTCCCTTGCCCCTTTGTTTTCCCTCCAGCTCAGCATTCTCTACCTCTCTGACGATGTCTCTGTTCCTTCCAGATGTCTCTGTTCCTTCCAGATGTCTCTGTTCCTTCCACTTCGGTCTGTCAATGCCTTGCTCTGTGAGCTCCTCGGCCTCCTCCTGCCCTTATTACATTTGCTTGAACATTGTCACTCATCCAGAAAGAAAAGAGATATATATATATATATTTTGCTCAGGACTGTTAAGCTAAAGGGAACTGGAAATGTGTACTTCAGCTATGACATTTTCCTTATGCTGTTGTCTGACAGAAATTTAGAAAAATAACTAAACCAAAAGGTGATTCTGCTGAAGTTCTGCATTTTAAATGGCAAGCTGAAGGACAGCGTGGGATGCATATTTAGAGAGTGAGTTTCTAGTTTTTCAGGTTTCGCTTGTAACCTGTGGCCAAATGGATCAAGTGAATAATAGCCAAGGCTGTGTAAAAGGATTGTCAACCAGGGAAACTGGGAAGCACAATTCCTTTGAATGTGTATCAAACTGAGAAAAAGATTGTTTAGCGCTACAATCAGGTGTAGTGTAGGATGAAGAGGGGAAACAGCCTTTTATCCCTCTCTCAGGGGCTCCGGTGGTTTTTCTTCTTATCAGATTCCCTTACAGGATTGCAAAGGGAGCTTTGTTCGCATTTCCTGATTGCTGGGGGCTTGGGATGATGGAAAGAGCAGGACGTTTGGAGTGGGACAGCCTAGATTCAGATTCTGGCTTTGCCACTGACTAACTCTGTGGCCTCAGCAGAGAACAGAAGGAGAAATGGCCAGAAGAGTAGATTGAGGTCAGGGATAAAACGGGAAATGCTAGAAGGCAGCCAGGTTCAGGTCAGAATTTGATGAGTTTTGTTTTGGGATGGGTTGGCTTTGAAATTCTGTTGAGACTTCAAGGAAGATATAATGTTACTATAATTGGAGATATGGATTTAGGGGTCATGGGCATTGTAGAAACTTTGGAAGAAAATAAAATAGACTCATTCTCCCATCATTGTTCCATAACTGCTATTCATCATATTTTGGCAAATTTCTTTATAGTATATTCTTTTCAATTTTTCCTGCTACATACTATGCAAATGAACACCTTTCTGTGTATACAGATGCCTATCTGTCATCATTTAGTGGTTGCATATAATTCCCTATGTTCACTATTCATCTTATAGGGATTTGGTGGGTCTAAGAAAGCATACTGTGTCCCTAGGAAAGCTGAAGGAGAAGAGAATTAAACCAAGAGCTTGAACAATAAGGTGTAGATGATAGGAGCAATGAGAGTGGGCTGTGAAGGAGAGAGGGAAGACGACATGCGTGGAGCAAGATAGGAGCAAACATCTTACAACACTGTACATCGGCACAATGGAAGTTTAGAAAATATGGAAGAGGGGTCAAGGAGATTGACAGCAAGGAAAGCTCCCACTCGATTTGGAGATGAGGATGTTATTAATTGTCTTGAGGAAACAGTCAAGATTGGGACTCAGAAGAAATAAACCCCAGAAAATGTTGACAGTCACAGAACAGACCTGGAATGAACACTCAGAAGAGACTAAACATGCTGGAGAAATGGGATCTAGAGAAGACGAGATAGTGGGAAGGGCGGGAAGAGTGGGAGCAAGGACACACCCAGGAAAGTTGAATGCAGTGGGGACTTTCTTCTTCAAGAGAAAAAGGGAGGAGAAATGAATATTTTGGAAGCGCAGTAGAGGAAAGGTGAAGGAAAGCTGCTGGCTTCATCTCGTCAGTGCAGTTGGAAGCAGAAATAAGAGGCTGGCAGAGATGAGGTGAATGGAAAAGACATGGAAGAGGCCGGGCGCGGTGGCTCACGCCTGTAATCCTAGCTCTCTGGGAGGCTGAG
>VBSM01000483.1:32963617-32980268 GCA_008086735.1 Cheirogaleus medius
AAAGAAAAGAAAAGAAAAGACATGGAAGAGCCACTCTGAAAAATGCTTTAGGTAGTTAATAGAAACTGAAACCAGTGGTCATTCAGTCAATTAGAGTCCCAATAGGATATTGTGAATTTGTAGCCTATCCAACAGATACATTTTGACTTTGGCTATCAACAGATACATTTGACTTTGGCTATCAACAGATACATTTTGACTTTGGCTAGTGGGACTTCTCAAGTATTTGGACAGAGACTATTGGCTTAGTTCCTGATTGGGGTGTGTAAAAAATGCATAAAAGAGGAAGGTAAAGGATACAGGTAACTAAGGTAAGGTGAAGAAAGCTAAAAAGAGACCTTAACTAGAAAAGCTAAGGGAGAAGTATTGAATTATAGGCTGCACTTGCATTAAAAAAATTAGATCATACTCAAAAGTTGTAAAATATTAATAGATAAATGGTGGATTATTATTCACATTACATAAGGATTGTTTATGTTGGGGAAAAAACCCACAGTTGGTTTCTTTGCATTGCTCACTGTTTATTTAAAGTACAATTTGCCTGACAAAAATACAATTTGCAAACATTTTTCTGGGATACATCTGTTATCCAAAGTGAGGTTTACTCCCATTGTTCTGCTTCTGCAGAAATTAAAGGAAGGGTGGGTAGTACATATACTTAGGACTTATTATATCATCAGTTTCTTTGTTGGCTCTGCTGAAGTGGTTTTTGGTGAGACTTTAAAATTGTGATCCATTCCCCTCATTCATAAAACCAAGAGAATAATCTCTGTCTATTTCAGAGATGAGGATTATTTTACCTAGTGATGATTAATGACCTGATATCAGTAAAGCAGTCTCAGCTTCTTGCAGATAAAAAGTATGCGTCCTGATATTTCTATATTAGTCCATTGTTTTTTCTCCATGGGAACCTTAGCCAATTTGCTATAAAAGCTTGGGATGTTTCCAGGGGGCATCTGATGTTCTGGGGGCATGGAATTTTAAAATGCATTTGATTTTTTCTTTTATGAATATTACCATGTAAAATTATGCAATTATATTTAATATAAATTCTTTTTCTATCATGAATTTTTTCAAAGCAGCAAAGTACATACTTTATGTACTAAGACATTACTACTTTTCTGAAAGAAATGACCTACAATTTAGGTGAAGAGCCAGGACACATAAGAGTGAATGAGCATTTCCCTTTTCTCTTTTCCTAGAGATTGTATTTGATGCCTTCCCATTAGCAGCTGTCACTATTGGCCAGTGCAGCAATTGTACAGTGATCATTCTTTCCCAGTATAATTCTACTTCTTTGTTCTTCTGTTTAAAAGACTTCTCCCCGATTCTCTAGTGAATTATTTTTACTTTCATATAGCAGTGTACACATTCGTAGTCAAATGCATTTCTTTCTTTTAAAGGCACACACACACACACACACAAACACGACTTATTTTAGACAAAAAGCAAGCCATAAAAAGCCTATGAGATGTTGGCATTCTTTTAAAATTTATGCTTTAGCACATTAATGTCACCTAATCCCAAATACTGTTACTCTATAATTTACTAGAGATTACTTTGGTTTAGAACATGCTACTCGTCCCCTTTTGGCTTTAGGTTAATGGGCAAATAATATATGGTTTATAATCCTTTGCAAAGGTTTTTGCAAACATACAATGAAATGAAACACATGTATATACATAATGTGAGTACGAAATGCTGAATGCATCATTCAAAGCAAGCTAGAACAACTCATGAGAATTTTAGAGAGGAATAATAAAGAAGTCACTTTTTCTTTCTTCCTGAATATTTTTAAAATCCACAAAATAGAAAAAAATACCATTTTCACATTTACTTATTTTATGTGACTGGTATAGGCATATATTTTCTATAAATTGCTTTGGAATTCATGGTATAGAGGATATTTATGCAGATATGCTATATGCTCCAATAATTTTGGTGCATACATTTATGTACATGTATTTGTATTAAATATAATATGTTAGCAATAGAATGAGTCAAAGGAGAGAATGGTGGCCCAAGGGCTGTCAGGAAAGAAGTGGTGCTGCCTAACTGTTCTGAGATCAGAGGAAATGCAAAGAACCAAGGAGGATTAAAGAGACTCCAGGAAGCTTTAGGAGACCCATAGACGAAAAAGGGGACAGAGAGAAGGGGGGTGGGTGGGAAGAATGAGTGTAGCAATGGGGAGCATTATTCCATCACTAAAAAGGTAGAATCACACTTAAAATTCAAGTGAGAATTGACACTCATCGACTAGGATAATCAGAGTAAAAAAATTATTTCTCATTTCAAAGAGTAGAGATCAAGGGGGCATCTTATCACATGTTTTAAAAACACTCCTTTTTATTGCACTCATATAGAGTACAAAGATTTGGGATTTTTGAGAAGAATTTTTTATATTAAAACTAAAAGAGAATTTGTCTGTGTTCTATATTTCTGTATAACATTTTTTTAAAGTCGATCTAAAGAATAAGCATTTTACCTGAAAAGGAAAATCAGTCTTAGTGCATATAGACTAATAAACAGAAACAGGATATTACATAGGAAATATAGTCGATAAGTAACAGAACATCATTAAAAAATCAAATCCTCAAACATTACAACTTGTGCTTATATTGGTGACTATACTTAATAAGCTTTTTGAAAAGGTAAAATGAACTTTGACCTAATTTAATAAAGAACTATAAGACCTAGCAACCCTTGAGTTTCTAAGCAAATGAATAAAATATTAATAAAAATGATCACACATTTCTGTTGCTGAGATAGAAGATGTTGATTACAAATACAACCACTTGAGATGTATGAGCAATTATATACTAAGCTCTGGCTTTCAGTTACCCTGGGAAAGGGTGTCATTATCTTGGCAGTTAAAAGCTATATCAGAAGTATATCCCATAAATTCTGGAATACTACATGTACTTGTTCACTTGGTGACATGAGACCTCCCTCTCTTCCTATAACATACTATCCATGGTGCTGGGCATATAACATGCAGATGGAATTTTTAAAAATATTAATACCTATGCAGATGCTTCTGTTGACACTTGAGCAGTCCTGAACATGACTGTGCATGTACTCTGGCTGAGAATAAGTTGGCATTGATTCATGTGAGAATGTCTTCCTGTTCTCCTATTCTTTATTAAACGGCATTGCGTTAAAGTATTCTGGCACGCAGAGAGGTAAAATGCAAACATTTGTACAAATCTACAGAATGACCTCTTTCAGAGAGGAAATAAAAGACTGTTCCCAAATCTACTAGTTTCTCGCTATCACTTCAAACCTATAAACCCCAAACCTTCGGGTAACAAAGGCAAAATTAAAATAAAGTAGTTTGCTTTGGCAAATCAAAGAATCTAAGTTTATTTCTTGCAACATCTTTTCTTTTTAGCACTATAAAAACAGATTACCGAAAGAAAATGTGGCAGTTGGTGCATATTTTTTAAATGAAAGAAATTGTTCCCCAGAACTTTTCAATAAGAGAAAGCATGTGACCTCCTTTCTGTGAGACCCACAGTACAGTAAACAATTGAATCCATATTCAGCCAGATGCTTCCAGTGTGTAAATTACTCCCTGGGTAAATGTTAGGCACTTTTGGAGCCGCATTAACTCTTTCAGGCTTCGAGTATGCAATTTAGTAAATTACTGCTGCCTGTACTTAATGGTGCTCCAGGGACCAAAAAAGATTAATGTAGCTCCAGAAGTGCCTAAGTTACTCTCAGGGAGAGCATCTGACTGAATGGAAGTAGCTTGTGTCTAATCATTCTTTGCAAAAAGAGGTATTCTTTAAAATTCTTTTAAAGTTACCTTCATTTTCAATATTGTACATCTCCTTCCCAAAGGCATACATACTAAGAATTCGGTTTCTTTTTTCCTATTGGGGACAAGGATCCCTTTCTCTGTAAAACATCACGGTAGTTCTTGTTCTGTTAGTTCTTGTTCAATGTGGTCTTTTTGTCATTTTGGCTCAGTTGATTTCATTCTGCTTAATCACATCTCCGAAATTCCCTCCTCTGAAATCATCTCTCACTGCTTTTCCCATTACTTCTTTGATAGCCATCGTCTTTCTTTTGTATTGTTTTCTCTTCTACTCCCACTGATATTTATTATGGACCCCAGCTTGGTTCTCTCCTGGTCTCTATGTCCACAGGGCTTTATTGATCTCTCCCAGGTTCAAGGTCTTATGAGGGTGTGACCCGCCCCTCCAGGCAAACATCTGCTTCCCCCTTCATATCATCTAAAATTCTGTTCAGGGCTCTGGGTTATCTTAAATTGGGTGTCTCACCATCAGCTCAGTACCTAATGCAAACATATGGAGCCTATTTGTGGATCACCTTGTCATGCCTTATCTTTTCTGGCCACAGGGCATCTCCTCAGAAGCCTGAGTAATAACCACCCTTATAATCATACTAAGCCTTTTCTTTTCTTCTAAAGCTGTCCTTGTTATAGTCTCTTGGCTTTTCCAGTTGTCTTTATTCAGTGTCACTTTGGGCTATCTATACTCCTTTTTCATGCCTGATGATAAATTCTCATTCTACCTATCTGTGTTCCCAAAACCCTATCGAAGTCCAACCTGGTCTCCACCTTCTACCTGACTACATGGAAGTGATGTAGTACTTCCTGTTTCCTGTCTGTTTTGATGAAAACTTGTTTCTCTACCAGAATTTTTAAAACTATATACAATATTCATTGTATCAATTTATAATCTCTTACCTTTATATAATATCTCTATGTTTTGGTATCAGTAGATTTGAATATTTATGTTGACTTGTCTTATATCAATTTTTAAAGTACAGAGATTATACCTGTTACATCTTAATAACAGCTACTCATTCTATAGCTCCTCCTGTCCCTCCTCTGAGCCTAATACTATTCGGGGTGACCCAAAGCAAATAGGAGAATCAAAATGTGTGTAGACTATCAGAACTAATAAAATGCATACATTAATTAAATTTATGAAGAAATTAAAAGTAAATTGTAGGTACAGACTGAGGAAGACAGGATAGCATGTCAACTAGAGTAACGAAAGAATACTTCATGAAAAGATTTTGGACTCTGTGAGTGGGATTTGGACAGGCAGAGGAGGGGGAGAGCATTAAAAGTGATATGAACCGTATGAGGAGGAGAGGCATGAAGGTAAGAATTAATGTGGCACATACAGGGCGTTGGAGCCATAGGTCTTCCCTTGCACACGGCATGATAAGACATATTTAATTTCCATCAATTCTTATCTTGTTCTCCATGTTTCTTGAAATACCATCTAATGCTTAGTCCAATAGGTCTCTCTTGAGTACACTGAATTCATTAGAATAAAAACAATTTTGAAAGAAAACAATAGGCATAAGACCTAGAATTCTGCAAAAAATGAGAAGCAAAACCAAATGCATAACAGTAAAAGAACTACTAGACCCAATTTAATGTAAACATTTTCATTTGTATTCCAGTTATTGTTAAATGACTAATGGATATTTTGGATTTAAATATTAGAAATTTGATGTATGAAAAAAGCATTGTGATTTTAGGATCATAAGACTTACTGTGAGTGAGCTAATTGGGTCCATCGTTACCATTTGATAAACATTCCAGCTGGGATTATGGTACATGTATTAGGTTGAACATATGAAATTGCTGTAATTCGACCATTTTTGACCTTTCCCCAAAGGAAATTTCATATAGTTCAACTGAGACATTTTAATGAAGCACGTTTAGCTATGAAATTTATTTCATATATGTAATTTTGTTCTAGCCCTGGCCTGGGCTCTCCATCCAGACCACAATTTCCCAGGTGATACAGGACCGTGGAGGAGGAAGTCTACCCTATGGGGCAGACGAGTTACGTGGAAGACAACCTTTGTGCTCAGGAGGCACGTGAACCCCCAGGACGCTGCCCTCCACCTGAGAGAGGACGTTACCAACACACACAGATGCCAAGTTATCCAGGGGGATGCAAAGATTGCCTCCGGCGTTGGGGAATTGATATTCCCTTCCGCTCACCATTTAACAACGTAAGATCTGATCCTTGAAGCCAAAGAAGCTGCTACTTTTGAGGTGAATCTGGTAACATAGACCTGGAGCCCACAGGAAAAACGGTTCCTAGTTTCTGTCTGTGGTTAGGACAATGCTTTCAAAAAGAAGCTTTCAACCTGCTTGCCTTCAAGTCTGGATCGCAGGTTGTAACTAGTGGACCTAATATCCCCATGGAACCTTTGGCCATAACTATAGTAAACGCATCATATGGCCTGGGTAAGAAGTGAAAAAAGGAGGAGGAAAAGAAAAAAAGAGAGAGAGAGAGTGCACACACAAGAGAAAGAGAAACATAGAAAACCATTTGGTTTGAGTTCTGTGTTTGTCATGTCTAGCTGTGTGACATTGAGCAAGACATTTGACTTCTCTGAGCCCGGTTCCCACAGACTGTAGGGCCGACTGAGTTGAAGGGTGTGATGGTGCTTTGCATACTGTGTGCTGCTCAGGGGGCCGTGCCAGTGCTGAATATCGTTATTCAGCCAAAAGCCTGAGAAGCAATGCGGGTCCCCACGCGAGCAGCTCTGGTCCCTCCTGGGCCCACGCCCAGGCCAAGTGTCCCCCATCTCAGGACCCCTATGCACAAGACAGCTGAGTGGCTCGAATTAAGGGTCTACCACTCCTCTCAGATTTTCCCTTTATATATCCTTTGCTTTCTCCTTTCTATGAAGTATTTTATTTCAGCCATAATTTTTTTCTACTTTAGAAAGCCAATAAGAATTAATCAATCAATAATTGCATTGATGGGGGAAAAACTAATAAAAGTAGAACCATAACAGGACTTGAACTTAATAACTTTGAAATATAAAGGGGAGGCTTTATCCATGGGAATTTACAGATATTATTTGGCCACCAGACGGCTTCCATATTTCTTCATTACTGCAATACAAACATAAGAAATACGGAGAAAAAAACTCTATATAAGTGCTATAAATTTCTAGCTGAATTCCCTAGTCCATACCATGGTAGTCATCCAAGGGCTTTTTTAAAAAAATAAAATCAGGCTTAATTTAGCATATAGTTTGCTTCTTCAACAAAAAATGTGGAATAGCTGTTTAGAAAAAGACAAATACTTGGACTATTTCTCCTTTTACAGATAACTATTTTCTTTTTACTTAATAAAGTAATTCATAGATTTCAAAGTCTCCCTACTCTCAAATATGAAATTTTGTGACCTTTTAGTCATGTGGCAGTTCTCAAAGGTCTTCTTACATTCTTTTAAGCAGAATGAGGGGCAGGGTGGGTCACGCTTCCCTCCTCTGTTTCGGGTCCTTTTTTTCATGTTTTCCTGGCTTCAGACAGTGAGGTGTCCTTTTGGCATTTAATTCCCACCTGAGTCTTCCATATAGGTTTTATATTCTTTTTTTCTTTTTGAAATGAAAATTGGTCAATAAATTCCTTTTCCCTAAACCTGTCAAAATGGATCCTTCACTTACAATCTACATGAACGTTCTGGTCCTGCCAGTCACTAGATGTGATAACTTGGGCAAGTCTCTGGGTTTCTCTATGCCTGGCTCCCTTCATGTAGAAAACAATTCCAGGAGATGATGCCACAGGCCCCTTCTAGCCCTGAGATCTATGATTCTGTTTTCATTGCTTTAATTTTCTTGTTTAGCTACTTGAACATGATCCATTCTGGCCACTTCCACTTCCCATGACTATTCTTCCGGCCTTCATGTCCTGTCATCTGGGCTGGCAGATCTTTGAAAACTACTTTATTCCCTTTACTTTACTGCAACTTTACTTGGGATGACTTGGCCTCTTCATAATCAGCATGAAAGGCCTCTCCCTCACAGCCGCTGTCCTTGACTTTCCTATTGTCTTTGATACTGATTGTTCTGGTTTCAATCCTCTCCAACCAAGGGCGTGTGAACGTTGTCCTGTTCGGATTCTCTCTGATTACCTTTTTCAGCACAGACTTTAAACAGATATTCACGGACACCCTGCCCCTGATGGTGAGGAGTTCCAGGTAGGACAGGAGAGAAGCAAAGCCCTTTATCTTCTTAGCTCCCCCAAAAAAGCCCACACCAGGGGCTCCGTTTTTCTCAAAAAGAGACGCTCAGGAGGCAGAACTTTCCCCATCTCAGACCCAGGTGCCTTGGGCTCTCTTGTGGTTCTCTCTTTTATTGCTTTCTCATTTACATGACAACTTATCCTCTCAAAACTTCATTTCTTATTTAGTAAAACATCTTTAATGCAGCCTTTCAGAACTGTCTCTCCATTTTTCCAAATGATCAATTCCCCTAATTAGGTTAATTAATCTACGCTGATGCTAAGGGAAGAGTCACATTCGCTGTGATACGGTAGAAACAGGAAGAGCTTTGAATGCAGAAAATCCTAGGTTCAAATCTTATCTTTGCTTCTTAGGAGCTGTGTGACTTTCAATTTATTTAATACATTTACTTATGTAACAGGCAATGATAAAGCGTTTGCTGTGTGCTAAAGTTTTTCAAAGAAATTTAAAAATGATACTTCTTCTTTTTAAGAGTTTTAACTTATTGAATCCTTATAACTCTCCTATGAGGTAGGTACTACTGCATTTAACAGGCGAGGAAACTGAGGAACAGAGAGGCAAGGTACTTTGCACAAGATTGCAGAGCTAGAGAGGAAGAGGTTTGCGGATTTGAGGGCAGGTGGCCTAGCTTATGCGCCTAAGCACATGCCATGCTGCCTCTCAGTATATTTCTCTCTCTCAGCTTGAGTTGGCCTATCTGGACAAATGAAGATAACATTTTCTTTGTAGTGTTGTTGAAATAAGAGATATTGTATAACGTAGCACGGTGCCTGTTCTACACTCAGCTCTCAATACATGGCAAACAATATCTCCCATGTTTTTTCTCTTGTCCTTTTGGTCACTCTCAATCACCTTTGAGAAATTGAGAGTGACCAAAGGATTGAGAGATGGTTCCTTCTTTTCTCCCCTATTTTAACTTTAGGATTTCCAAGGGCTTGTTCCTTCATTCAGTCTTCTATATCTCCTCTAGGATTAGGACTTCGAATACTATTCATTTATATACTGACAACCCCCAAATTTATATCTCTAGCCCAGAACTGCCTCCTAAATTCATGTCCATATAATTGCCTAATTGACATTCCTATTTGATTTCTAATAAACATCTCAAACTGACAATATCCAAACGTGTTAACACCGACAGCCTTCCACATCTCAGTTGACAGCAACCCCATCCTTTCAGTTGTTTAGTGCAAAACTCTTGACATTGTCCTGTTATGGGTAGAATTGTGTCCTCAAAAAAGGTGTTGAAGTCCCAGCCCCTAGTACCTGTGAATGTGGCTTTATCTGGAAATAGGGACTTTGCAGGTGGTCAAGTTAAAAGGAGGCCATGAGGGTAGGCCCTCATTTATTATAATATAACTGATGTCCTTATCAAAAGGGAAATTTAGACGCAGACAGACATGCACAAGGGGAAGACAATGTGAACACAGAGGGAGAATGCCATCCACAAGCCTTGGAATGTCTGAGGCTGCCAGGAGCTGGGACAGTGGCCAGCAGAAGGAACCCAGGTTGATTTTTGACTCACAGCCACCAGAACCGTAAGACAATAATAGTCTGTGGTTTAGGTCACTCAGTTTGTGGTGCTTTGTCATGGCAGACCTAGGAGAAACACATAAGCTCCACTTCTCCTTTACTTTACACATGCAATATGTGGGCACACCTTGTTGGTTCCTCCTCCCACACAGATCCACCACTGGACTCCTCACCCTCCTCTGCCACCTGTGCTCTGTGCCTGAGCTCCCACCGCCCTCCCCGGGACCCCGCGGCATCTCCCTGCCTTCACTGTGGCCAGAGCCATGCTCTTAAACACAAGTCAGATTGTGCCACGTCTACTCAAAACCACCCAGTGCTTTTTGCTGGTAGTAAATTTATTCAACTCAGAGTGAAAAGCCAAAGCCCTAGCAATAGCTAAAGACCCTTAAAGGTCTGACCCCCACCCCCAAGCTCCTTATTTGACCACATGGCTGCTTTCCCCTCTTGCTCACCCTGCTTGAGCCACATCGACCCATTATTTTTGCTACTTCAACGCTCCAGGCAAGCTCCTGCCTCGCGGCCTTCCCAAGATGCTGGCTCGTAGCTCCCCGCTATGTGACACCTACGCCAAGGCGGTGCTCCCGCCCAGCCAGCCACTGAGCGAGGCAGGGCTCCAGAGCCCGGCCATTCCTTCCGCCCCTGGGCCGCCTCTAACCAGCAGCGCTGGCTGCAGGGCTAGCTGGTCTGCCTGGGACTCCCTCAGCTGTGGCGTGGTCTGCGGCACTTGCTCGCCCAGGCTCCTTCCATCCCTGTCTCCTCTCCCAGGATCAGGTCAGCATTGCAGTTTGCAGGCTCTCCCTGGCTACTCCTGCAATTCTCCCTTTCATCCTTTGTGGGCATTTCCCCCTTTTTGGTTGCTGTTTCCTCTTCCCAAAATGCTTCTCCTCCAGTTACCTCCCAGGCTAACGCCATCCTTTCCTTCTAATCTTTGCTTAAACATCACCTTCCTAGTAAGACCTACGCTGCTCTTCATTCAAACCATTCTGCCCCCATCTTCCCTGCCCTGGTCCCTTGGGCTCAGGTTCCTTTTTCTTACTTGCCACTTTCTAACGTGTTTTCATTCTCCTATTGATCCTGCTTCCTGTTTGTTTTCTATCTGCCCTGTAGAATGTGGGGATCTTCATCTTTTGTTCACTGCTGTATCCCAGATGCCTAGACCAGTGGTGACAAATGTAAAACGTTTTAAAATCAACACCATCCTGTTATTTCCATGTATGCTTAGAACTCTACTGCTTATGTTGTAAGAGGAAGAATATAAAAATAAATTATTATTCTTTCAGTGATGTCAGGTTTTTAATTGTGATGTGGCACCATTTCCATCAATATTATAACATCTATCAGCCCTGATTGTCTTTCTTAGGGTCCATTTATAGCTTTTGATGCCAGTTTTCCCCCTAAAGTTGCTCCACATGGGCTATTAATGGACGGGATTCACACCTCCCCTGCAGTCTGGGATGTTTAAGGCAAAGCCAAGTTCTTTCTCATAGAGAGCAGGTGATCAATTAATGTGTATGATAGTGTGTAATGAACAGGAATCCCATCCACAGGCTCAGGTGAGCATAGAACCTGCATTTTCTTATTTTCTATACATTGCCTTAATTCTGAATCCAACACATGATATCCTCAGGGTCTGGAAATTCAATCTCAGTCAGGATTATATTGAGGCCCTGGGATGCACAATGCTTTGAGGTGCTGGAGAGGCCTCTGCAGTTATTGGATACTAGTCTAAGATACTGCCTGGGCCACGTGGTCTCTGGTCTTTGTGAGGTTGAGTTTGGAAATTTATAGGGAGCCTGGAGTTCATTGCTAGGGTTTCATCATCTAGCTATCATCTCTAGGATCTTTTTGGGGAACACAAACTTATATTTTAATATTAACATTTCAATAAATAATCTTGCTTCTAATGATGGAACAATAAGTTTGCATTCCTTATTACAGAGAGATATTAAGCTATTTTCCCCTCTCTGTTAAGTCTGAAAAGTAATTTTCCATACCTTTTATCTCCATTTCCTCTACTGCATGAAGAGAAAAAAAAAAAAAAAACCTGATGCTAGTTTGCTAAGCAACCTTTCTGAATGGAACCATAAGTCACACACCAATATGGCAGGAGAGAAGTTGCTGCCATCGCCACGATCGGATGAATGCAATTAGCTGAGACTGACATGCTTCTCAGCAGCTATGCCAACTGTCCCTGAACATTCTCCTTTACTAAGGATAAGAGGCTGGGATCATGTTAATCCTGGCTCTCTTGCGTTGGCTAAGCATTACCATGCCATGGATTCTTTCAGGTTTGGCTGCACCTTCATTTTGGATGAGGATAATATTTTCTGTTTTTCTTGTTTTTTCTCACTCTCTCTTCTTCCTCACCCCTCACTTGTCTGTTTCTTTCTTTAATAAATATCTTTGAGTGCCTACCACATTTCAGGCACCATGCTAGGTGCAGGAGAGCATGTGTCAGCTAGAGCAGACCTAATACCTATCTGCACGGAGCTTGTTCTCTTCTTTTCAATCCCATTCCTGATCTAAAACTATACCTGTTGTACTGGGCAATAAATGCTCATTCTCTGACAATCTTATTTAATGCCTCAGTATCATTTAAAATGAGCAATAATGGAACTGTAGCATAAAAAAATCTTAGTTTCTTGACATTTATTGTAGGAAATGTATTTGTACCTCATAAAAAATATTATTTATTCTTCCTTATTTTAAATTCTCTAACTACATGGTATGGAGCAAACCGAGAATTATTCTTTTGGTCAAAGGCATGCTGGCAAACCACAGTGTGAGCCGCCAGCAGCAGACGAGGTCGAGGAACGCCGAGACAAAATCCAGGTGGGAGAGAGATGAAGGCGAGCCCACAGCTGCCTCCATAACCCTGATTAAGTGGGCCCCTGAAATAACTTTAAAATGTAGACTTTAAAAGATATATCATACGATCACATAAAGGAGGTGGTTATGAATCACTGATGGTGGAAAAATTCTCAAGGAGAGTTCTAAAAACTGCTTGATGTTAAGCAGATGCATTATCTTTCAGATTGAACCATAGGAAGTGAAAGTTTCAAGACGATAGACAAAAGAGTATTTTTTTTCTTTCATCTTGATAGTTGGGATAAAGTTTCTATCAGAAAATTCTAAGGTCAGCAATGATAAAAATAATTTTAGGTGGTTTAAAAAGCTTAATTATACTGTTCTGTAGCCTTTTAATAATAGTCATGTAATTTGCCATGGATACTGACAGTGAATTCTCATTAATTATAACTTTGTTTGCAAATATTGGAAATTTCACATATAGTAATTATTTACATACTTCTAATGCTTATTATTATTTAAATGATTACTGGTAATTTAGTTTTATGAATCAATAAAAGTTAGAATTTATGCCTAGATGAATGCTATTTAGCTTTAATAATAAACAAATATTTGAGATGAAGGTGTTGTTTGAAAGCTATCAATTACAGTTCAGAGATTTGCTTCCTGAAATTATTGTAAATAGAACAAATGGGGAGCTGTCCTTGAAAATCATTTCATAATTAAAATCAGTCACAAAGAAACTCAACTCTATTTATTTCTCTAAACCTTGCTTACTTGAATCTTGCTAATAAGAACACAGCTTAATTTATCTTTAATTCAAATCAGGTAACAAATTAACAAATTAAATACTGAGTTTCTTAATTGTTTCTTGTCAGGTGGTATCCAAACTTGCAAAATGTTTACCCACCTGGGTGAGATTTCTGCAAAATGAGAAATAGACCTTCCACTTTAATGTAATTACTGAGATAATAGCACCTTATTTGGTTTGGTGCTTACCGATTTATTATGTATTTTAACACTAAGGATCTCAACCTCTTTGTTGTAAATCACTGGTGGATTTAACTTAGAAAATGTTATTTATTTTGGTATATTCAGGTATACCGAACTCATTTGCATTCATTTACATTCTAACATCTTTTCTTATGTGGGAGAGATAAGACAGGTATCACAGTTAATGTTCATGGTGTGTGTTGTACATCAAAATGTCATATGTCACACATAATGTTGAGAAAGAATGACAAAGCATACACTACCATATTTTATGCTCAGTATATATCAATATTTTAACTTTAAAGATGAAGGCTTAGACACTCAGACACATTACATAATTTGACTGAGGTCATGTGATAGAAAAAGGGGTTAAATCAAATTTTTCCAATTAGCTAACTATAAAATCTTTAAAAGATTCAAAGTATTTCCCGGAATTGTTATGAAACATGAATGAATTTAATAATTTTAAATAATCAAGGGCAAGTTTCCAAGTGATTATCAATAAACATCATTTTTAGTCAACATTTGTAACATGTTTGGCATTGGAACAATAAGCTTAATTGGATTTTCTGGATCTTGTAAATTTTCATTCCTTGTTTTGAAGCTTAAAAATTGATAAGCTAATGCTAAGTTTTGAAAAGGAATACATTAATATATGTGTGCATGTATATGTCTGTCTCTGTGTGTGTATAGATGTAATGATTTCTTAATTTTTTCAATTTTAATTAATTAATTAATTTTTTGAGACAGCTCTTACTATATCATCTAGGCTGATCTGGAACTCCTAGATTCAAGCAATATTCTTGCCTCAGCTTTCTGAGTAGCTGGGATTCTAATTTTTTAAAAATTGTGGTAAGAACCCTTAACATAAGATCTACCCTATTAAAATTTTAGGTGTGCAATGCAGTATTGTTAACTATAGCCATGATGTTGTACAACAGGTCTCTAGAACTTAATCATCTTGCATAACTGAAACTTTATTAATACCTATTGAATTGAAACAATTCTAAAGTGGTAACAATGATTATCGATGGGTGACATGATTATTAGCCATTTTTCCTTTCATTTAAAAAATTTTCCTGTATTCTCTGTGGTTTTCTTTTTGACTGTTTGCCATATGAATGTTCCAGATGGTTTTCATCAGTGAGCCTTTTGTTTTATGCATCAAGACAAAAATGCCTGAAGCAAACCAATGAAGAAAGGAAAAAGAGAGGTTCTATCTTTGCTTCTTGCCATTGACAGATCTTCCTAACCCAGAGGTCTCCTCCGTGCCTCAATGGCAGATGCCACTCCCCTGGCAATAGCCAATAACAAAAGAGACGCAAATGACAGGTCTGAATGTAGATGTCCTGCCTTAGGACTAAGCCATGTATGGCTGGACAGGACCTGCTGGCGAAGGCCAAGCCTGGAACTCACAAGCCAAGAAGGATGGTGCAGATTCCGGGTACGCGGCTTCACCCGCAGATGCTGAAGGATGCGGGAGTTCAGGAGCTATCTCCACAAAGCATGGCAAGGAGATGTGTCAGGTGAGTGCAATGGTCAGATACCCTCCATCCATCCTCATGCATTGAGAGGTAGAGGGACCAAAGTGGGCTTCTGCTACTCAGAACACCTACACCTCAAGGATGTCTGTGAGCATGTAGCAGGGCTCAAACCAGCGGACTAGAATTTTGGAGCAGAGGGCCAGTTCTTGTGAGGGGACTAGTTAGGATAAGGCACAGTTCCTGTCCATGGTGAGGATGAGTTTGGGCCTCACAACAGAGCAAAACCCAGTTGTCTCAAGAGAGGCAATTGGATGGGGCAGGCAGGCAGCCAACACTGGTGACATGTTTTCAGCCCTTGTGCAGAATTGAGCCTGGCAGTGGACCTGAACAACCCCAGCCACGTCAGCGGCTCTGAGCAGGAAGAACCGCACTCCACCGCGTTTCACTGAGCCTCTACCCTACAGTCATTAAAAAATCTCATGCTATGTCTCAGGGAAATGTTTAGAGATTTTAAACTGGTTCTCTTACTCCTCCCAGAGAGGAATCGTCATCAGCTCGTGGCAAAGTCCACACCTGCAGCGCAAAGTGACAGTGACAACAAGCGGACAAATGCCCCCTCGCCCATGAAAAGTGATCATGGAAAAGGCAGATCTTGTTTAGAGACTATATTTGCTTCGTGAGAAGAAGAAATCTAATGGATTTTAAATTGGCTCTAGAAATTGGACATTTTCTAAAAATAACAGGAGTAACTAACTTTGCTGGGTCAGTTACTGAGTATCCTCTACGTGCTAGACACAGTTTCAGGTGAGCTACATGCACAACTTACAGCCCGGAACAAATACTGTAATCTCAACTTTACAGAAGAGAAAACTGGGTTACAGAACCGGGTAAGATCACATGACAGGCAGGTGGCTGGCTGGACCCGTATTTAAACCCCGTCCTCTTTGTCTCCAAAGCCCATGCCCTCTGCGACTCTGCTTTTAACATGTCAATGTCTCATGACTGCAAAGTTGAGAAAAAGCATGCTATTTACAAATGTCCAAGTCACCTCTGTAATTTACAGCTTCTGAAAAAGATGAAGTGGGTAAGTAGGGAGTGGAAGGAAACCTTTCATACAAAGTCCCTGCTACTTAAATAGCCGCATTAAAAATTTTTTTCTTAAAGGTTGATGTGGCAAGGAGGACGGGGGAAGAAAGATAGAGACAGAGAAAGAGAGAGAGAGATGGAGGGAGAATGGAGAAGGGGGAAGAGAGACATTCAGTCTTCACGTGGCATTCTTGAAGGGCTGGAGAAATGCTGTGTTCCTCAAACACTAATAGGTGCACAGTGTGTCAAAGAACAGCCTTCATCCGTCAAGTAAAGACAATGTTTTTCTGCTCTGGTGTCCCGTGGCACAGTGCAGGTGGGAGTCAATTTACTAGCTATTGTGGAAAGGGCCCTGCACATTTAAAAGACGGAGTTGTTTTTATTCTCTCAGAGATTAGGTTGGTCTTAGTCCACAATGTCTTCAAATTATATTTGAAACAAGTATTTATTTCGTTCTCTGAGCCTTTACTAATTCTTTGCCAGAGCCTTACATGTGCCCTTGGGCCTCGTGGGAGATAAGGTTGTTTCAGCTCGAGTTTGATTCTCCAGATCGGCTTTATTTGGAGAAGACAGAAGACACCAAGTAAAATCTTGAATGGATTTTTCCGCCTTCTGCCTGCTTGGCTTTTATATAAAGTGAGAAATAGGCCCAACACTCACGGTGGCCTTCTGAGATAATCTAATAGAGAAAATCTGTGGAGAGCCTGGAAA
>VBSM01000483.1:32980368-33046820 GCA_008086735.1 Cheirogaleus medius
CCAGGACCTTTGTAACGGGCAGCTCAGGCAGATACCCCGAGCCCAGTCATCCACCTTGGTGCCACTCCAGGTGTGAGGACCTATGGGACACAATGGGGACCGTACAGTGCCACTGAGTGGGATTTCTGACCCCTCCTTCTGTTTAGAAATTCTGAATCTCATCAACAAATACTTGGCATTAGAAAAGGGAAGGAGATTATTATACAATACAGGAGATCTAGGAGAAAAATGCAACATGTGACCCTTGTTTGGATCCTGACTTAAACACATGAACTGTAAGATGACATTTCTGAGGCAATCAGAGAAATTTCAATATGGACTTTTAGCTACGATGGGGCACTTGTTTTGTGGAAGGTGGGAGAATGGTATGGTAGTATTATGAAAATGAGCAAATAGGTAATAAATGTGTCCTTATCTAGGAGAGCTGTATTTTGAAGTTTTAGTAGGTGAAATAATTAGCTTTAAAGTAATTCAGCAGTAAATAAATAATAAATAAATACTGTGGAAGGAATAAATAGGACAAGATTGGTAATAGATATGCTCTGCCTTTGTATGTGCTTGAAAATGTTTCTACTGCAAGTTTAAATATGCGGAGCTTTTATTGTCTTTTTCAAAGTGCCCACTCCTCTAAGAAGTCCTGTGGCCTCCTATCCATGGGGAGAGGCAGGAAGATGAAGAATCGCACGCAGAGACTGTGACTTCTTGTTATTATTATTTTTTATTAAGAAGGAAGTAAATTGTCACTATTCAAACAGCATGCACTCATTATGACCTGTTTACCTATGTAAATGAATTGATTTTCATAGTCTCCCAATTGGATTTTACAACAGCAAACTTGTATCAGAAAATGTTTAAAACATTTAACAGAAAATGGAGGGTTTTTAGGCTTGAGAATTTTAGGCTTTAGGTTTTGACCGTCACCTTTCTAAGAACCATTGTTCCTACGTTTCATTGACTTAGAGACTTCAGATTGTCATGAAAAAGCCTGTAGCTCGTCTACACAGGTAGCAGATTGAATTTTTTCATCAAAGGTGTCTTGCTTTCCAAATAAAGAGTCCTTAAACTAAACAAATCAATGTTAATCTATTCTATATTCTCGTTCCCTTTCCATTTTAATGTTCATGTTTGTGTTCTGAATGTGTGTCCCTGTATCTATGTTTACTCTCTCACCTGTGGCAAATGTGTGTTTTATAGCTGAGTTCCTGCTGGTACTTGTCATATGTTGACAATAATCAGCGGTGCGTGTAGTATACAAATAACATCATATAGATGAGGGGAAGAAAATAACTCCATCAACATATTCCCAATTTGATATTAGAGTGCCTGTTTTTTCCTAGCTACATTAAGGCACTAAGACTGTTGGGGAGGGGGGCAATGAAGAGGGGAAGAACAGAACCGAGAAGGGATGGCAGGGTTGGGAGAAAGCAATGCTACTGTCCAACACAGACACAGGAATGACAAAAGAAAAGAACACAGCACGGCTTTTCTTCAAACGGAACGTGTATGAAAAAGCTCATTCAAGCCAGAGTCATCTGACACACACAAACAAAAGTAGCTGCCACTAGACAGATCTAGTAGCTTACTGGAGATTGAAGTTCTGAAAGCTTTGTGAAATTACCCCTTATCTTTTTGACACCTCAAGTCCATATCTTACTTTGTTGGTGGATCAGCCATTTCCTGAGAGGCTGTGTCTAGGTGCAATTGGAGCAAATGCCTCTGTGGTCACCACCTAAGGGAAGAGATACTTCTAATTTCTGAAACCATCTGGTCAAAAGCCCTAATCAGTCTATTTTTTTCAAGGTACATATTACGCCCCTTTATCCCTGGAGACCTTTTAGGAGAGACCTCAAAAAATCAGAAGGTCATTGCTTTAGTCTGAATCAATTCAATAGAAAATTTTAGGAGAAGTCAGTTTTTCTTTAGATTTCTTGGATTTACTGTCTTTTTCTTACATTGCATATGAAACAACTCATAAGCAGGGACAGAAGCGAGAGTTAGGCACTTAACCTTGGCCTGCATCTTTTAGAGGTCACATTCTTAGTGTTAACTATCCAAAATTAATTACTCATAACACATAGACCTCTTTATAAATTCCCTGTGAATACCTAAAGTGATCATTTTTCTTTGCACCTACTTATACAACAAGCATCCATTAAGTTTTAATTATCTCTTCCCACCAAGCCTTTCATCTGTGCGTTCTATCCACTGCTAGGGGCCTTTGAAGATAGAGATTGGGATTTAATATGTACAGTTCATTGAAGGACTTACTTTGGGCCATTCAGGTTCAGAGCTTGTTGATTGAAGCTATGAGGCCAGCATGTTCCTGAAACACGCAAAAATTCCAATTCCCTCTGAATTCAAATGATTATATTTTCTTAGGGAATCAGGGCCAAATTTGGCCTGGAGTATCTATATCCCTTCTAGAATGGAAACTGGATGATGAGATCAAAGTTTAAAAACAGCTTTCTTTGTTCTTCTGGGCAAATTCAGCTTTGAAATTTAACAAAAAATATTGCTGCATGCAGGCACTGGCTCTAAAGAATTATAT
Organism: Cheirogaleus medius; assembly: GCA_008086735.1. Taxonomy (NCBI): domain Eukaryota; kingdom Metazoa; phylum Chordata; class Mammalia; order Primates; family Cheirogaleidae; genus Cheirogaleus; species Cheirogaleus medius. Next base: position 32,982,917 of record VBSM01000483.1, read on the forward strand.
GAGACTGAAAGAGAGAGAAAGAATGAGAGAAAAGAGAGAGAAGTTTAGAAAACAAAAATATGCAATTAGAATCTTCTTCCTATTTCACTAGTCATTGATTTATTTTAACATCTTACGTGTCTTACTGCAATATAGCATTATTTCGAATTTTATTTGTTTACAGCCATGGAAGGATGGGTTTGCCCATCTGTTTGAGAGAGCTCTTGTACAAGCAGTGTGGCCAAATCTAATTATTTCTCTTGCCACAGTGGTAATATGCTTTATCTTCAGAAGGAATCGATTCTAAAATGTATTCAAAGAAACCAGCTCACAATCCACATCCAAGCATTCAATAAAATAAACTTCACTGTCTGGAAAGTCTTGAGATACATAAAAAATCGAGGGTTGGAATAAAAGGGTAGAACGTCTCTCTCTGAGAAGCTGTAGCCATTCAATATCAAAGAAAACCTCTCACTAATCACTCAATAGGTAGAGACAGATTCATTTTTACAATTTTTATGTACCATTTCTTTAATTTTATTTCATTTCCTTTAGTCTACGTGTTGATAAGGAAATTGGTATTTGAGTACTGGCATTTGAATTTTGAGATGCTGAAAACCTGGCAAGAACGACGTGTCTCTTACATTAAGCATCACTTGAGTGTCTTACATACAGTTAGCTGTGACTGTAAGCTTTACTTTGGAAGCGGAGAGCAAGCAGCTAATTTGTGTTTTCTCAAAGGTGATTGTCACGCCATACAGCTTCTGCTGGTTTGCTTTATCACATGTAAGATAATACAATGAGCTCTTAAGCTGTGCAGCTGGACATTGTTTGGCGTCAATACAACCTCTTTCATCCAAACCAAATTCCTTTCCTTAATCCATTCAGCTGGGAAGCAAACTTTCCTGGCATGATACCCACCACAAGCAACAGATACAGCAATACCAAAACTGCCACCACCAATGAGTTAGCACCTGTTGCGCCTGCTTGCAGGAAACAGAGAGGACAGGTACTCAGTCACAGTTGAAAAAGCAAAGACATCAGATCTGCTTACCCATCTTACAAGTTCTTTACTCGACTATTTGCTGTTAATAAATTCTGGAATTTGGATTCTGGCTGACATTTTCAAACTTCATTTATATGATAAAAATGATTTGGATGCATTAAAATTAGAGGGGGAGTAGCTGTGTTTTTAAGAATAACTTAAAACATAGTATGAGTATTTTATTTTAGATGCTTTGCTTATGTCTAATTTATGTTAGTTAGAGCGATACACATAGACTGGAGTACTAGCACAGTATAGTTTAACCTGCTTCCAAACTGTCTTTTTCTAAGTGGTAATATTATTATTGTAAAAATTATAATCTCACTATGTCTGTAGACTAGTTGTAGACTAGCATCTTTCTTCCTTCCCTCCTTTCTTCTCTCTCTCTAATTTGTTTCGGGTTTCAGTGTAACACTTTCACTTATATTGAACAAGGATTCTGGCTTAAAACTTAAGTTTGATCTTTCCAACACAATATTAGTAGGTCATCATTAAAAAAGGCAGGAACAATTTCGTAGCGGTAAGCCTCTAGTGGAACAAGCAAAACTTTTGCTCTTTCAAAGCAATTGTCTGAAAGTTATATGAACCAACCTTTTGAAATATTCCAAATAGATTTGATAGAAACCCCTATAGAAACAAAGTACTTTTACTGTTCGGATATCTTGAAAAACATTTTTAAAAAATGTATTTTTTATCTCGTTTGATAACTTGAAAAATAAGTTCTTTTTCTCCACCCAAATTTCTGAGTGCACTGATCCAAGGTCATTTTAAATGATAGAATAATAAAATGCATCCATGTAAAACAATTGCAAGTAGCTGTGTTTTACCACTGAAGTCTGCCTTGTGTAGATGGTGCTTCACTCTTTCTCCTTTATTTTGCTTAGTGCCAGCATAGAAGTGAAGATATAAGTTGATAGCAAGCATCAAGTAGCATTAAGCAATGTGCACAGTGGTTCAAATTATTTTAAGGTAGTATGTTCCCATGGATAATTGCTTACACATTTGCTTATTCCTAATTTAGTTCTCACTGTTCCTAAGTAGCTTCATCATGCACTCTCTGAGCAGGCCCTTTGTACCCCTGGGCTAGATCAGACAGCCAAAGTCACCTATTCACTAGTATGGTGTTACCATTAGCAATCTGCAATGGCTGTCACAGAGCTCCGTGATCGCGGGGGCTAGTCTGCGTGACCAGGGTTGCTGGGAGATAACGTAAAAATCATCTTCTGGGAGAAATAAAAGAAAATATGTAATGAAATCGGCACTTTAAAAAAACATGTGTTCAAGTAAGCTTAAAAGCACATTTATTATATTTCTGTCCTAAACAGTATCTATAATCATTATGAGTAGTTGATGACTTGAAACTGAGACTGTCTATTAATGTTATGGTATACACACTATTATAGATGTTGGGAGATTTCTCCATTGTTCTACTAGAGAATATCAACTGTCTTTATTTAAAGGCTAGGATGTCCCCAGGCAAATTGAGTTTCCATGCTCAGTTGATTCAGAGCCTATTTCAAGCAAAGGCTGCCAACTATGTCAAAATATATACTGATTTTGTGATATACATAGTTTTCCAAAGGATGAAGTGAGATCACCAGTCTCAATCCATTTGTGACTTGACTTAGATTTAAAGTTGCCCTCAAGAAATAGCTGGTGGTATATAAGTGCACTGAAATATTTTTCACTGAGCTAGGTTTCTCTTTATGCTTCAGTTTTTTGATCCTAAGTCACTAAAATTATCTTGAAAAATTAGAAGAAAAAGTCCTATTATTGAGAGAATTCATTACATTAGTATAAAGTAAAACAGCCTACTTATAATCAACAGTACTGTTTTGGGGAAATTGTTCTTTTTGACATTTTCTGAAAGAATTGCTCTCCCTACAACATTAATGCTAAATAGATGGAAAGCATATGAAGTATAGGAATGTACACAAATTGCATCTTAATTCCTATTTTTCTTTAAAAAGATGTCAATGATAAATCTAAATGTGGTTTAAATATACATTTTGCTTCAAATGTTTAGGAAATGATGCCTAACGCAGAGAAAAAGAAAGCCATTAATTTTCCATTTGCATAACTTGCCCTTGAACTTTATTTGACATTTCTCATTCGTTTTCGCATTATAAAGTCCAAAATTCCAGTTTAAAGAATGTAAGCATTAGTTGACCCCCTCATTTTTAGGGCGCAAGCACTTATTTTTATTAATATCTATTTTATGTATCAATTTAAGTAGTGTGTAAAGAATTTGCCTACCCAAATTCCATCTATTTCTAATTCTGAAGGCTTTAAAAAAATTCTGTTTGGACTATCTTGCATGAAAATGTATCACCAACAATGTAAAATCTGTAATCCGAATTAATTTTTTTTCTTTCAACTTTTTGTGGGTATGTAAGTTTTCCCCCTCTCTCAAAGCAAAAAGAGAGAAAAAAATGAAAAGGTACAGTGTAGGATGCCCATATGCAGGTGATGCTCTGACAAAGCCAGCTAACCTTTGTTGCTTTTGTGGAACCCTGGATTTATTAAATCCATTAACTGGATTTAAATTTAAGCATACATTTTATTCCATTCTGTCTCCCTCCCTGCTCCTCCCTCACTGGCTCCTTCTCCCTTTCCTTCCTTCTTCAAACACAATGAGCAACTCCTGTCGTGACAGGGACTGTGCCAGACAATGGAGCTACATGGTTATCAAAACAGAGGCTGTCCCCAGCATCAGGGAACTAGTCATTCAGTGAGAGGCAGTCAACAGATACAGCTTCCCAGAATCACAAAATGTAGTAAGAGCAAATCCTGGGAGGTCAGGAATGTGTGCACTAGATCATCTGATTTAGATGAAGAGTTGAGGGAAGGCTTCTTGGAGGGAGTGACTTTTGAGTTCAGTGTATTATTACCAAACAACAACAACAATAATAATTTTTGTAGATATAATATGTGTAGGATCCTATGCTTGGTTCTAAAGTTCAAATTGATAATCATAACCAAACCAAATCAAGCCAAAGAAACACATCCAAAGCTCTAATTCTTACCCTCAAGGATCTTTATAGCTATACTTGTATACTATAATTTTACTAGTGAATCAAAACATTGCTTATATATGTATGATTTTTCTAAACACTTTCATATACATTCTCCACCTTAATCTACTACATTAACCGTGTGCACTAAATAGGTAATTACTTTACATAATAAATATGGGTTGATTTTTTGCACTCTGTGTCATACATGTACTCTGCTGGATTCTGATATTGAAGGGGAGTCCGCCACTGGACTCTATTAGGCACAATCTAGTAGACACACAGATGGGCTGAGTACTGTGTGTGGTAAGTTTTCTCTTGGGAATAAAGTCAGGGTGGTTTGAAGCCTGTGGGTTCCTGGCTTGGGGTCAGAGAGACATCCTGAGAAGCAGTTTCCAGCCCACTCCTTCTAGAAACTCAAGCAGAAACGCAAGCCCATAAATTTAGATGACTTGCTCAACTTCAAACATCTCGAGAATTTTACAAAATTATTTAAAAACCACATCTGAGGTAGAAGAGAACAGGTATGTTTTACTCAAATCATTACTGTATTGTTGATGTAGTTATACTATTCTTAGTTTAGAATATTTACATTCCAAACAGTTTAATAGTTTTACAAACTATCAGGGAGCTAGAAAGCCTAACTCTTATTGTTTGATGATAGCATTCTAAAAAGCAAAAACAAACAAAAGAGACCTGTAAAAATGCATGCCATTTAATTTATCTTTGAACTTATTTTCACTCTAACTTTCTCTGTGAAGGTACTTAATCATCCCTGCGGCTGCCCATATTGAGAAATTTGCAATCAGAACAGGCACAATTTTGTGTCTATATTCAGAAATAAAGGAATACAGCCATCATTTTAAAATTTTCATTTTAAGTATACCCGTTAAGTACAACTTACTTTCTATAACAGCAGAAGAGAAGGCGTGAAATGCGCAAAGGACTTCAGCTCAATGGAACTTACTTATGAGTTCTACAAAGAAGGTTAATTTTTAATTACTTCCAAGACTTCATAATATGATAGGAAAAATTATCTAGAGATAATTAGAAGAAAATGTCATTATCATCCCCAAAGAAAAACATATTTTATAAGAGATCCAAAAATTCAGCATGATCTGATCTTGAATTATAATCCCAGTTGGGATTGGCATTTTTGCAAAACATTAAAACAGGGATGATTAGTGCACTGAGCCACAAGGCTGACTTCGTTCATCATTCTCCATCAAAACCCAAATTTTTAAATAATGGTACACCAGTGGACCCAAATTCAATGGTTTCCCAGAGACCAATTTTTACTGTCAGATGTTAATAAACTAGTGTCAGCATAGTTGGATGATTTAGATATGCCTGGTTTCAGGATGTTCACAGTGGTTCATCACCATTGTAAATTACAGTAGTTCACAGCAATGATAAATGTTTCCCGTCTGCTGATATACTGGCACATTTAAATTATGTTGCATTACTATTCCGTCTCTTTAAAACAAGAAGAAAATTAAGCTTCAAGTTTAATTAAACATTATTTCAAAAATTGGATTTGAGTTTATAAAATTCACCCTGTGATTCTTCCAATTCTTTCCTTGAGAAAATAGATTGCATGTTTCATTGGGATTTGACCTTAATTAATCCTGTACTTTGTGATCCACCCTCTTGCTGAAATAGTCTTATCAAAAGGAATGCAAGCTATGGGCTAAGATAACAATCGGTCATTAACTTCTGTGTGTGATGCTGGCTGTAGTCCATGGGCATGGAATTCAAAACCCATTGTACACAGTAATGTCCAGGGCTTAGTGCTCTATGGCCTAGAGACAAAAACAAACTATGCAGAACAGCATCTTTACACAGCCTACATGGATTTACACTAGAGCAAACGGTCTGAAACATTCATAACGCAGCATGTGCATTGGCATCTACTCCTGCCGTGTCAGATTACACAGGAGACAGGTCATTCCAGCAATGCCGACTGAAGTAAACAAGCAAAAATTATCACTTTCCAAATACCACGATTTTAGTACGAATGATTTACAAAGTTATCCCACTTAACATTTAAAAAACTCTATTTCTTTCTACTGTTTTAGATACTATCCTAGAGCAATAGCTCTCCTTACTGATATAACTTGACTGTCTTCTAAATAAGAAAAGGGTTTGAATTAATAAATATTTGTTGCCTGTTGATCTAGATCTTATGTAGCCCAGATAAATGTAATACACCTTCAGGACTATTAAAAAAGCAAATGCCTATAACGTCTGAAATCTATCATGTAGTATACCTGTGAGTGTGTGTGTGTGTGTGTGTGTGTGTGTTTGGCCTGGAAAATGACCATTCATTCCTCAATAAGTTTTTAACTTTGGGAATCTAAAGAATGCCAAGAGATGATTTCCTTGTATTTGTGCAAGTAACCAAAGAAACATCTTGTAACTCCCTGGCACAGTGATGATAATCCCACATTTTAATAATATAATACCTTTATTATGTAGGTATAGATACTCATACCATGATAGATGGGCACACAACTTTTGTCATGGATATCCACTGAAAATTGAAGACACATAAGATATTATGATAATATGAATTATTCTTATATTTTAGTTATTAAGTGCTATGGTCTGGATGTTTATGTCCCCTCCAAAATTCATATTTTGAAATCTTAACCCTCAGTGTGATGGTTTCAGGAGCTGAGGCTCTTGGGAGGTGATTACATCATGGAAGCAGAGCCCTTATGAATGGGACTAGTACCCTTATAAAAAAGACCCTGAGAGCACCCTCACCCCTTCCACCACATGAGGACACAGTGAGAAGACATTGTTTATGAACCAAGGAGCAGGCTCTTACCAGACACTGAACCTGCCTTGACCTTGGACTTCACAGCCTCCAGAACTGTGAGAAATACATTTCTCTTATTTATAAGCTATACAAGTTTAAGATATTCTGCTAATGCAGCCTGAATAGACTAAGATACCAAATGCTACTGATTCTTGATATGTAATACCACCTTGTTTGGTTCCTTTCATTTTAACATCCATGAGAATAACTTTAGTCTACATCTACATTTAGGCAGTGGCCTCCTAACTGATCTAGTACCACCAACCCCTTTCGTGACTCAAACTCACTTTGAAATCAATTTAATTAGATAGTTAATTATTCAGCACTGACTTTACATGAGATAGTTCTGGATTAATTGTCTTAAAATACCCCCTTCCATCATGGCAGCCTTTACTTAAGTGGTTCCCTATTACCCACCAATCCAAGCTAATTTGTTAAATCTAGGATTTAAGCCACTTCATAATTTGTACCCAAGTAGCCTTTCCAAACACTTATCCTTCCCCTCCCACAACATGTGCTGTCACTGAAGCCGGGTATTTACAAATAAAGATACACAAATAACCAATAAGCACATGAAAAAAGCTCAACATTGTGAGTCATCATAGAAATGCAAATTAAAGCCACTATGAGTTATCACTGCACATTCATTAGAATGGTTGAAATTAAAGAGACTCACCCTACCAGTGTTCGTGAAGATGTGAAAAACTGGAATTCTCATAGATTGCTGGTGGGAATGCAAAGTGATACAAGTGCTTTGAAAGATAGTTTTCCAGCTTTTTATAAAATTAACATATGCTTACCATATAAATCACTAATACCACCTCTAGGTATTTACCCAAGGGAGTGAAAACATATCATTATAAAGACTTACATGCAAATGATCATAGCAACTCTATTCACAGTAGTTGAAATTGGAAACAACTGATAATATCATCAACAAATAAAAGGATAAAAACCTGTAGTATATGTATTCCATGGATAACATAACATTCAGCAATAAAAAGGAATGAGCTACTGATATATACAACTGCAGAGACACATATACAGTACAAGTCCATTTAAATGAAACTCTAGGAAAGACAAATCTAATCTATGGTGACAGAGGCACTAGCTTTATCTTCCAATCCTTAGTGACAGAAGACAGTGATTGCTTGGGAGGGAAGGTGGGTAGACTTGACTGGGAAGGGTCACAGTGAAACTTTCTGGGGTGATGGAAATGTTCTATAACTTGATTATGGTAGTCATTACATTGTATATAAATATGTCAAAACTCATTGAAATACATACTTAAATGGGTGAGTTTTATTATATGTAAATTATACCTCAATAAAAGTGAATTAAACATTAAAAAAAATATAGTCCTGAGTTTATATTGCCACTCATGGTTTACAAAACTCCTTCGCATCCATTACTTTCTACATCAGGCAGGTGGAGGTGGAAAAGTAGGAATAGGTGCTGTCTTGCTGCTGTGTCACTGCATCCATCGACCTAGCAGGGCAGCCTGGGGAGTAAGATGTGACGGTGTAGGGTGTGTGTGTGTGTGTGTGTGTGCGCACACATGTGCTCACACATGCACACGAAGGAGTGTGGATATATAAAATATCTTCCTTCTGTGTTCAGGTGCTTAAGTGTGGTGCCCTGACATTCACAAAGGTGATCCTCATCATTGTCATCTTCATCGTCATCCAGACCACACATAATAATAAGAGGTTCTATTGAGGATGAAATCTGACAGCATACACAAAGTGCTTAGGATAGTGCCTGGCAATTGGAAAGCACACACTAAGTGGTAACTGCTGTCATTAATGTGATGTCACCCATTATACTTCAGTCTCTTTGCATGTACAATAAAGATAAAAATAAAACCTAGGTTTCAGGATCGTTGTGTGAGCTAAATGAATGCAAACGAGATGATGAATGTGCAGTCACTAGCATTAGTAGCCCCCTGGGGCCATGGCCACTATGGCTATTGAACGTATATACCTGTGGCCCAGGTCATAAAGGCCTGGTCAAGACATAACACGACCCTCGAGTGCTGACAAGGGTCCTTCTCTCACTGAGAGGCGTGAGACAGTAAGAGCTCTGCTCTCGAATCCCCCCCAGGGCTGCTTGTTTACTTTGTGCAAGCTCAACTGGCCACCAAATTTGAGGTCCTCCTCTGAGAAAATCTAGGGAGTCCTGTCCACGCGTTTGCAGCCTGATCTCTCGTAGCCTTTGTACTGTTTGTTGGCTGATTTGGAAGTAACCCAAAAAGGAAACTACTTAAACCAAGTCTGTCTGAGTCATTTCTTTTCAGTCCTTTGTGGGGTGGCCTAGCTCAAGGCCTAATAAATCGTCTTCTTTCTTCCTTTCCTAATATCAGCGTCCATCATATGGCAACATTTGTCTCCTCTTTCTCTGTGTAGAGCCTACTCTCTGGAACATGAGAACATAATTTAATTGCTGGTGCTGCTCTGAATTTTCTTTGCTCAATGTGTTGTACAGTAATTCAATTACCAGTGTCAGACAGGCAGAAGACTTCCTCAGTCTATTTATTCACTTAGAAGAGAAAGAAGAAACTGAATTTCCAGGTCTACCTAACATGGAGTGTGGCGATGCAACAATTTCCAGATAAGGCTCTTATTCATTATACCGACAAAGAAAGCACAACCTCTATGATTTAGAAGAAGAAAAAGGCCCCAATTTAGAAACACAGTGATTCACTTCCAAAAGAAAGCTTTATAACAATATAAAAGTATTTGCACCGATCACATCCCTAATTACTTCCATGAGTTTAAAAGCTCGCTTTGCTCACGATAGGCATGATGACAAGTATGGAAAAAAACCACAGTTCTTTAAAAAGTCTAACTCTGTGACTATAATGCCATACAATACAGTATGGTAGTATTGTAGACCGTCAAGTAACTATTTTTAACAACACAAAATCTATCTCACTAGACACGCAGCAAGCATTAAAAATCCCTCCAAAGTGTAAAAAGAAAATTCCACCCCTTGAACTCTTTTTGCCATTGGTTTACTGCCTTCTGTCACATTTCTTGGAACTACTGAGACCATAATAGGAGTCTTCTTTTCTGTTAGGCATGTTCTACCCTGATTTCCCCTCTTGCTTACTTTTTATTACATGTGTGACTGTAATTAACTTAAGCAAAGTATATAAAAGTTAGATGAGAAAAATGTACTCTTAATGACCACAATGAACAAAATGCAGGTGAACAGTTAATAGATATCCTGTTTAATCTTACGTGTCCATCTCTGTGCTCCACAAAACACAGGAAGCACTGGGTACTTTAGAGAAAGCAGAAATGCGTCAGGCTGCCACAGTGCAGGAGTGTAGATTTCAAATATGGACTTTGTCACTCTTCCTTCATTTTGACTGCAGAATGACCTGCAAGTCTTAATGCCAGCTGACAACTACACGGTACTCAGCAAGTGTCAACTTCTGTCAGCATGTCACACACACAAACTAGTAGGTTGCATAGTTCAGGTCTGTGCACACATGCTGAAGGCCCTGTTTCTAGCACTTCTGATTATGCCGTATAAGATAGTGTTCCTTCTCTCTTTGCAACTCAGATTTTCAGACAGGTCCTGGCTTAACAAAAACAAAATACAGGCCATCATCCACATGGAAGTTTTTGTTCAATGAACTTTAAATGGAAGAAAAACTGTGTGGGGGCTTCAAGTAAGACATTTAAGAATAAAAGGCATTGAGTGCAAATATTTTTAAGCATCCAATGTGGAAAGTTACTAAAGAAATCTGGGTAAGTAGTGTTATCCAAATTAGGATTTCTAAAGCTGACCTACAGCTGTATCTTTTTATATAATCTCTTAATGTAGTACGGAGAAATTTTCAGATGTTTGAGAAAATGGGTTCACTATCTATTAGTAACTGAGCATGACTGCAATGTATCTCCAATGACCACAATATTTTACTTCATGCGTTGAGTATCTTGTGTGTTTCGGGCACTGTCCAAGGTGCTGGGCCAACAGCAAAGACTCACAGCAAGTGCCCTCATGGGGCTTACATTCACCTGGGGCAGACAGGTGCAGACAGGTGCCTTAGTAACTATACTCTTACTATGGTGTTATATGCTATGGAGCAAAATATGGCAGGGAAAGGGAGAGGGAATACAGGAAGTGGGAAGGGAGGTTGCTATTTTGGTTAGGATGGCCAGGGAAGGGCTCTTAGAGGAGGTGAACTTCCTGTAGAGGCTTGAAGGAAGTGAGATCTGAGGGAGAGGAAAGGCATGTAGAAAGGTCTCGAGGCCAGACATCACCTGGCATGTCCACAGAACTCCAGGGAGACAGTGTGGCTGGAGAGGAAGGCTTGGGAAGAGACACAAAGGGGTGTGAGTTCAGTGGGTATGGGTGACAGTGGACTCTGTCTTCAGGACCACTGGGAAGCTCCCACTCTGAGTGAGATGGCCAGCCACTGAACGGGATAAGTAGAGAGTGACAGACTTCGACTTTCATTTAAAAAGGACATTCTGGCTTTCATGCAGAGGACTAGGGTCCAAGTTATGGCTATTATAATAATCAGGGTGAGACGTGTGTCAGGTCAGACCAGGATGAGGTAGAGGTGCAGGTGAAGCAAAGTGGTCTGATTTGAAATTTATTTGAAGGAAAATAATAGGATTTTCAGATGGATTAGAAATAGGCTATGTGACAAAGGGAGAAGACAAGGATGACCCTGGGTTTTTGGTTTTATTAATAAGCCAAATCCTCAACAGCAGTTCTTTCTTTTGATCCCCAGTCTTCTACCTTAAAGGCAAGCATGAATAAGAGGTCTATAAAACTTAAGCCTTTTTGAGTCATTCTATTAAGGAGATGATGGACAGAGTACATCTACTGCCTAGAAATAAATCCAGTTTGTATTTAATTCATTTGAGAAATTGTTCATGAACAGTTACCCTTACGTACATTCTGCATGCAATGCTGACAAGTCCAATTTCTGCTTGGGTTAATGGCCACATAAATGTCTTTTACATGAGTTAAGGTTGCTTGGAGGCAGGAATGATTTCTAATTTTTTCCCGTTTGTTTTGCATTGCTAGATAGGTTTTTTCAAACTTGCTGTTTAAGGTCTAGCCTCCCCTTCCTACTGGCGGGTAAATCTAATTAACATTAATGAGAGTTCTGTACACATATTGACAGAGTAATAGACCTTTTAGGGTGGTTCCTCCTCTCTTGCACTACCACTCCCCCACTGCATCCTTGCTGATTATTTCATTAGGCAGCAATACAGACCCAGGCAGAAGAACACACACTTGGTGGAAACTAAATGGAAAAATCTGCATTCATCCACACTTTCCTTGCATTAGGATGAGAAGAGTGGGGAGGGGGATACTTCACAGCCACCAGAGAATCCAGTTCTCTTGAGACAAAAGCTTTTATAAAGATAATTTTCCTGGTCTATTCAGAGTTATTTGCTTACCTATGGCTGCTTAAGAAAAATTGACGGTATCCATTACATCTAATTCTAATTTTCATTGCAAGCAAATTGGTAGAGAATCAAGAAGAACATCAGTAAGGCCTGGGTGACTTCTTAGGCTTTGCACTTAAAATAAACAGAATGATGAGATGCATTACAAACCTAGGAAGAAACTATTGGAATTATATAGCCGTTAATGTGGGCTCTAGAATATGAATTTGAATATGAGATTTGCTTTTTTAAGATAACCATTTATTGACTGCCTATATCAGCTGATAAATATGTTTAAGCATTTCATTATCTTTAAGGTTATAAGAAATTAAATTCCTTTTATACTAGTTTATCCTATTAAAATGTTTACATTTGGTTAACAGAAGCATCATATTCTCTATTTCTCCCTCTGTGAATCAAATTTGGCAAGTGAAGGACTTTGTATTCTTAAGAGTTAAGCATATTTTGTAGTATTCATAGAAGTTGGAATAAATTATTGTATGGTTGAAGGCAGATTAGTGGAACTGGTTATATTTTTCAAATTTCAGTTACCAAATAAAATTGTGCCTCCCTGAGCTGTTGGATATTATGAGAGTGAGTGCTCACTTTCCTTTAATAAGGCTGTCACAGAAAGGAAGCTGCAAGTGTGAATTTATTTTTTTTTCCCTTCCAAAACTTGAGAGGTTGTGAGTCTCATGGAAAAAGTGTGATATACTAGAAATATTGAAAGCTGGCAGATTTGTTTGAATCTAAACTTTTCCTCTTTTGGGTGGCATTGGTTAAATCCATCAGTTAAGAGAGCTTGACCCATTTAGCCATGCAACAGCTAAACCCTTAATCCTAACAGATTCATTTTACAGTTCAGATTTTGCCACTGATACCGCACTAATTCAGACTCAAAGGTCAACATGTTAGAGCAAAAAGGGTTTTTCTTTTTTTTCTCCTAGAACTTCAGGAAGCAAAGACTTCCCTATCAAGATGGGTGCAAATGTCTGCAAGACCCCATTATTTTTCTATTTTACTTATTGTCTGAATTTTGCTGTAACTTTATAAATAACAGTTTTCAAATTTACAATGAGGTGTTTAATCCATAAAGAAGGAATGATAATACCCCTCAGAATTTTCATTGATTTATTCTATCAGCAATCTTTTAAAAATATAAATGAGTTAATAAAAGAGAAAACAGAAATAATGGAAACAAACTGTAGAAATACCAGTGCTCACATAGGTTTTTGAACCAAAAACACCTGCGGGTCTAGGAAAATATCTAGTTTGTGGATCACCAAACTTGGCTATTAAAACAGCATTTGTCTTTTCTAATGGAATAAAATTTTTCAATAGAAGATATATACTCAATTCTGTAGTTTTTAAAATAGCTGAACAGACTCTGTCACAAGTATATCATAATACTTCTTGATGAGTATATATCAATTTATTATTCTAATAGTATGTTCACATACATTGTCTCATGTGAGTCCCACAGTGTGCTTATGTTTATAGCCCATGTGCCTGACTCACAGTAGGCACCAAGTAAACGATTCCAGTAAAAATAAATAATCACCCAGGTAGGACAGGTAGTTACTATTAAGCCCATTTTATAGATAAGGAAGTCAAAGCTCAGAGCATCTTAATGAATCTTCCTAAGTCACAAACATAGTGAGTGGTTTACACAGGATTTGAACTCAGTGTTTCTGATGCAAACACAGTGCTTCTTACACTGAATATAGAACAGGAAAGAGAATTATGAGTTAGAGTCAAATATTTTCCTACACATAAATTAGACATATGAACCATGGAATGGATTTTATATGAGATTTTCTTCTAACTTCATGATCCTTTTTTATACCTACTGTTTCCTCAGAGTCTGCTCAGAATAAATCATAAATATAAGTAACAAAATTTCCTTATAAAATATTATTCATTTAGAATAGAGCTCCATTCATTTCTTTTTTTCCTTCTTGTATTCATGTATTTGATAAATTTTTACCTCCCAACTATGTAAAAGCCATTAAAACAAGGACCCAGGTGATACATAAATTGGACAGTCTTTGGCCTTGCTCTCGACCCAGAGGCAGAGTTAAGAATACACACTAATAATAACTATGATATAAAACTGAATGTGATAAGTGTAATGAGGGAGGTTTAGACAAATTGCTGCGGTAATTTAGAGGTGTTTGGAGCCACTTTCGTGTGCTCAGGGAGGGTGTGGATGAAAGAGATGTCACTCCAGCTGGGTCTGGAAAGATAAGATTTTGATAAACAGATGTGAGAAATATTCTCCTATCATATTGCCAAAAGGTAAAAAGAAAGATAACTTCCATTTTTGGTAAGGATTTACTTTTATACACTGCTGATATGAGTGTGAATTGGTTAGTCTTTTGAAGGAAAATTTAGCAGGAGTTGGTAAATATTAAAATGTATATAACTTTTGGCTTAGCAATTTTTTACTCGGAAGATATCCTACAGAATATAAGTGTGTGTAAAGGCATTTGCTGTATCACCATTTATAATGGTGGGAAATAAAAACAACCTAATTTTCCCTCAATAGGTGACAGTCAAGAAAACTGAACTATTGCAAAGAATGAATGTGTGCAACATGAAATTATCTTTACAATGAATAGGAAAAAGACCAAGTTACAGAACAAGAGGGACTGGATCCATTTGTACATATAAAATAAAAACCATCACACACAAAAACCCCAAATAACAAAATTGTGTGGGTGTGTGTGTTCTTCCAGACTGTGTGGGGATGCATGTATACATGTGTGTGCATGTCTGAATGTATACATAGGCACAGGAAAAATGTCTTGATGTTTACCAATCAAACCAATGATGTTGGTCACCTTTGGAAAGAGTCAAGGAGAACTTCTGTTTTGTCAGTATTGGGAATTGTTTCCAGATATAATTTATGTATTTTGTAGATAATTAAAGAAATATAAAATAAAAAGCCAGTACTCTGTCAACATGAGAAGAGAACTTGGACTGCTCTGCCCCATCCGTCTGCTTCACTTTGCCCTGCAACCCCCAACCTCACACACGAACAGTTTTGACTAAGTTTCCTGGTTGTGGAAACTGTACAAGAAAAGGCGCAGGCAGGCAGTCTGAACTAAAATTGAGGAGAATGGAATGAGACCATGGACAGATGACTTAGCTACATTTGTAGTGCAGGCTCTTAGCCCTTAAATATTCTTATGCCAATTCACAGTGTGAACAAGGAAAGAAAAATGTTTTCAACTGTAATAACATTGCTCTGCCCCCAAATGCTCCAAGCTGCCATCTTGCTCTTCAGATGAAAACAGCAATGTTTCCTGCTTATTTACTGCTCTCCATGCTATTCTGAATTATTTTAATTCTCTTCTTCCCATGAGTCTCAAGCAGTTTTGTCTGTTTTTCTAGGAATATTTACTGCCTATGGGTTAGCTAATCAGCCCATTCTTAACCCCTAATTTTAAATTGTTGCCTTCTATACTTTATATATCCTTCCAAAGCACTGCATTGCTTATGTCTCCTCGTTCAAACAATGCATTCAATTTTCCTCGCTCAAAATTATTTCCCTCCAAAACTGGAAGTGAAATGGTAATTTCCCTTTAATTTTATCACATTAAGGTTGTTATCAGTGGGTGAATAGATGTGAAAAGTCTCTTAACAACAATATGTTACGTCAAACCAATGATGGCGTCTTTCCTGGGATGCAAACTTGTTTCAGTCATCTGACAAATGAATGGACAGTTCAAATAGAGGGTTTCGTGAAGTGTTTTGCAATAAGGCTCTGTCTTGGATGGAAGAGGAAGAAGGGAAGGCAATGTTTATATGCAGGTGCTGCAGTGGGGCGGCAGCCATGACAGGATGGTGTCTGCCCTGCACGGGGACCAGGGTTCCATCTGCAAACTTTTAGGAAGGTGCGCTGTTGGCATCACACCGAGTGGCTGTTCACATGAAGGTTACCATGAGACAGGGTGGCAGCAAGTGACACAGTGTGGCCCAGAGTGGGGAGTCAGGCATTGTCCCCACTTTAGAGAGGAATATGGTGGCTCTTGCATTTCATTAACCATTAGCCTGACCAGTCATAGGGCAGAACTGAAGAATAAGTTTATACCCTCTCAGTGATGGTTAATTTTATGTGTTAATTTGAGCTAAAGGATACTCAGATTTCTAGTAAAAGATTAGTTCTGGGTGTGTCTGGGGGGGGCGGTATTTCTAGAAGAGATTAGCATTTGAATCAGTGGACTGAGTAAAGAAGGTCCACCCTCACCAATGTGTGTGGGCACCATCCAATTTGTTGAGGGCCTGGATAGAAGAAAAGGCAGAGGAAGGATGAATTCTCTTTCTTCTACAGCTGGGACATCAATCCTCTCCTGCCCTAAGACATTGGAGTTCCAGGTTCTCAGGCCCTGCGACTCCCGGCCCACACCCTCCGCAGTCCTCAGGGCTCTGGCCTGAGAATTGCACTGGCGGCTGCCCGGGTTCTCAGACCTCCACACTCAGACTGACTCACACACCAGCTTTCCTGGTCCTCGGCTTGGCAAACTGCGTATCATGCAATTTCCCAGCCTACATAATCGAGTGAGCCAATTCTCATGTTAAAACCCTTCTTATGTATCTATATGTATTCCACCGGGTTCTGTTTCTCTGGAAAACCTTGACTAATATGCTCCCTGATGTCTAGAGAGAAAAGGGGATTGCCCAGCAGGCAGAACGGAACAAAGTTCTGTGGGATTGGACTTATTAGGGAACCTGAGAGAGATACAGTTTGGGAGTCTTAGAAATTTGAGGAGCGTTTTATGAGAGGTTGAGGTTCTGTGTGATGAGGTAGACAAAGAGCTATAATTTGAGTTATTATGATTTTTATCCATCCATATCGCTGGAGAAACTCATTGTATTAAATAATTGAATAATTGGGGTGATGGTGCTTGCAGTCCTCAGCTGATCGGGCTATGATGGAGTTGAACCACAGCTGCCTATCAATGTTAGAGCCTTTACGTGTTTGTTCAATTGTTTCTACGATCTGGGAAGCGGTAGTTCCAACATTTAACCCCTGATCCTGGCAGACGAAGAGTTGTGGTAAAAAATCCCCAGAATCTGTTTATGCACCAAAGAAATAGATTAAATAAATGGATTTAATTAATAACAGCTTGCATAGATCACTATTTTTTCAAAAATATATTGGATTTGTACTGAAGTGAAAATTTGACTACCATAAATTGCTGAAGTCATAGTAAATTTTTGTTTCTAAGTGTTTTCTTAACCACTTAATGCTAGAAGAATAATTTTCAGAGTCAGAGGCAATTTTTGACAAAATTTTAGAAATCTCTGAATGAACCCAACCTCCTGGTTTAATCTCATTTGCTTGTAATCTGATTGGCTAAGGGCTGAAGATAATTGAAAAATAGGAACAACCCACTTTTTAAAGGGGTTTCCAAGGCAAGGCAAACACAATGCCCACCTTTAAGCATCACTGAGAACCCTCACATTAATCTTTAAATCCTCTGTGTTCAAATACACAGTGTTTTACAATTTACCCAGCATCTAGGGACTCTACCGCTTTTAGTACACAGAGGAGCCCGCACCCCAAAACCCTTCTTTAGTGCTACAAATTATATTGTAGACATCAAAAAAATTTGTTCAAAACATTTTACTCCCCAAATGTTTAAATGGCAGTTCTCATAGATATCATCTATGTGACTTTAAATATGCCAGGATTGTCTTCATCAGTTCTAGAAATTCAGTGCCAATGTCAACATTTTAACCTGTTATTAAAAGCAATAGGTTAATGATATTTAACTTCTGGTTAAATTTTGAAGTACCTGGAACTAATTAAAATGTAAATAACTATAATCATACATCCCTTTATAATACGTATTCTATTTTGCATCAGAATGAAGATATGAAATTGACTTTCATACTTAAAAATATTTTTCTCATTCTGCCTTATTTCAAGAAACAAAACCACCTAAGTAGACATTAAGATAGTTCCATGTTGTTTTGAATAATTTAAAGACCAAATATTTTTCCCAGTCTTTTATCCCCTGGGGTACTGTTTTTCCTTTGAGCTCCTTATCTAATTGCTATAAATGACAATATGAATTATGCGTAGAGAGCAATAAGAAAAGAAAATTCACTGTATGCAGTCTGGTAGTTGGCTGATACGCATCCACATCGCTGTGCTGTGCTTCAAATATTGAAAGCTGTGGGTACTGGTCAGTAGATAGCCACCATCCTGGTCCCTTCCCCAGGACCTTAGACCTCTCCCTGGTCCAGAAACTAAGGGTGCTTTATGCACTCAAGAAGCCGGAAGGACTTTGTGTGCCACACAGACTGTCAAATATCACCACTGACTGCATGAATCATATTTAGCTAAGTCTAACTCCAAACTGATAATTTTGTTTAAAAACCAGAATTTTGAATAAAAACTAAGTAAAAATTGAAAAAAAAAATCAACCACCACCACATAGCAGAGCTCAAAAGGAAGAATGGGAAATGTCAAGGTGAAACAAACAAAAAAGGACCTTATGCTGATACCAAAGACCTCTGGGGAGTATTGATATCAAACTAAGGTGCAAACTGGCACCTGGGAACTGCAACATGCCTATCCATTCACGGCCAGAAGACGTGGTGGCCTGGGTCCTCACACAATAGGGAGAGGGAACCAAGCCCGCAACTGACAGCAGACCACTGGAAAACGATCTGGAAAAATTTTGCCCATTATCCAGGGAAGAGGTAAGGATGTCTTTTAGGTGTTCTGATGGAAAAGTCTCCTGTGAGAAATTTTAACTCTAAGTCTCTTCAACATGGAGGTGTGGGGGTCAACTTTAAAATATTTACATGGGGTATGGAAACTCTAATTCCAATTCATGAGACAGGAATTGAACAACTCATCCTGATCTGTGAAACCACTGGACTCATGAGGGAATCAAAAGGCAAAACTAAATCTCTAGAATAATTTCCACTACCCAGGCACAAAGGATGTTCTTACCCTTGGGAATCTTGCAACAACAACAAAAAACTATACATGATGAAAGAGAAGCATTCACAATGACAGGAGTGATCAGATACAAGGAAAAGGAGAACTAGCATCTTAAGCAACTGACATAATAGAAGGAAATAGAAAGCAATGAAAAAATAATTTTGGTTAAAATGATTAAAGTGATAAAACAAATGATGAAAGAACACACCACTCTAGAAAAGAATGGGTGGATCTAAGAAACCAAATAAAATCTTGTAAGTGAAAATTATAGTCATTGAAATAAACAGTAAATGAGTTAAACAGCAGATGAGGCAACAGGTAGAGAGAACTGTAATTTAAAAGATATATTTAAGGAAATTATCCAGAATGCAGCATAGAGAAATAAAAAAAGTAATAAAAGATGAAATAAAGCTTAATAGCTATAAAAACTTCCAACAAAAACGTTCTGGAAAGAGAGAGTGCAGAATGGGGGAGAGGTGACATTTAAGTAATAATGGCTATGGATATTTCGGAGTTGAAAGACGTGAGTTTGCTCAGATTATAGAAGTGAACATGGATGAAGGACTATGCACAGTCTCATACACGGCTCGTGGGAGTATAACTTTTTCCAAACTCTTTTGTGAGTTATTTGCAATATCATAATTTCTGATTCTGCCTCCTGTCCTCACTCCTGCAGTCTTCTGAATGTTGGGTGGTGGTAGCTCCATCCCTCCAGGTATTCTGGCTGTTAGCCACGGAGCCATACGTGATTTCTCCCTTGCTCACACCCGGTATCTAATTCATCTGGAAATTTGGATGGACCCATCTTCAAAATATATCTAGGATCTAACCACTTGGTAACACAAACACTGCTACCTCCCTGTTTGGCGACCCCATTAACTTTTGCCGGGTTATGGTAACACCCTCCTGATAGATTTCTCTAATTCTACCCAATTTTCAACACAGCAGCTCAAGTGAATTTTTAAAAATAAGGGTTGTGCCATGCCACTCCTCTGCCATACCAGAATGACCTTGGAGCCTGGCTGCCACAGGGCCTTTGTGCTCTTTCCACATGGTTCACTTATGTTTTTGTGTACATGTCACCTTTTCAATGAGGACACCTTGTGTAAAATTGCTGGCTTATCCCCACGTCCTGCCATGGTATTCCCGACTCCCCATTCCCTGCTTTACTTTTCTATAACACATACCATTTTCTACCATGCTATATAATTCTTTTTTATTATGATCATTATTTATTATCTGGGTCTCCCTATCATAATGTGTGCTGTACTGAGCAGGAATTTTGTTCGGTACAAGAGTATTCAACACTTAGTAAATACTCAACAGATGACTGATTGAATCAGTGGTTCCAGAGAAGCTAAATATGTGTACACTGTTTGACCTGGTTTACAGGGCATCTGTATTTTCCTGTATGTTTGGAATATTTCATTAGAAAAAAGGGTTTAAATTTCCTCAGTAAAAAATAATTGAATGTTCAGATCTCGAGGAAAGGGGAGACTGGCACTATTTATTTTATATTCTAATGGAACAAAGAACTGCACATTATAAAAAAAAATGACAATTTGAGTGTTCGGGGATGCTACACTTTAAATAAGTATATTTCAAAGTTGTTATTATCATCCTTATTTTTTATTGATGGCTTCCCCCTCAAAATAGTGCAACAAAAATCCCTAAGAAATCTAAGCCAGAACAGAAAGAACATCTGCATAAAGCTTGCAACTCTGCTTAAATTCCGCTAGCTTTCAGTGTTTATCCACTTAGTCAATTGCTTGTCACGATATTTTGAAAGTCCTTATGCAGGACAGGGCAAAAGGAATGAATATTTACAATATAGTTGAAAGCTCTGGAGTGAAATAGCGGCTGTTGAAGAACATTAGTTTTAATAAAGTGAGTAAAATACAACCAAGACCCTAGAAGATTCACCCTGGAGGAGGCAGATGGCGCCTCTGGGCTTTGGGGTGCTCTAATCAAGCAGGACCCTCCACCCACCCCAGATTCAGCCCCTACTGTCCCACCCTCATGTGTCTAGCCCAAGAATGAAACATCTTTCCCCTTAGCTTAGCTGAGAAGGTTGGAGCTCTTAAAAATAAAGGAAAAGAAATGGAGAAATAAACAGATCCTGGAAGATGTGCAAAACCAGTTTTGCTTTTAGAGCATAAATTTCCAGCCTTACCATGTCACCCTGCCTCCAAGGCTGACAGGCACTCCTGGCCATCGTGAGACACCGACAGACTGACCATGGTCAGGTCACTGCTCTTTCCCTGGGGTTCTTATTTACACCCCCTGGCCTGTTCCCTACAGAGGACACCACTTTGAAACCTCCATAAACTTTGCCTAGGAATGTCACTACCTTTTTCGTGAACAGACAGGCACATGCCTATTCTAGAGCACACTCAAGTGGCTGATACCAGAAATGAGCTCCCCAAATCCCTACACAAAGACACAGGCCCTCCTTCCTGCAGGCCCAGGATCATAACCATATCTCAGTATAAGAAAACACTAGAAAGTACAAAGGACAATAAAAATAAGAAGGGGATTTTTCTTTCATGGGCAGAAACAGATTTTTTTTTTTTACACTTTTAAGTGTGAAAGAGTACACAAGATTATTGTTCTAGTTATTATCTCCATTTACTCCGTGTCATCTCTTTTTCTTATGTCACTTATTAACCCCTAGAAAATAGAGTTGTCTGTATAGCATGTTCTAAAAATGCAGGCTGAGGCAAAAGAAATTCTGTTCTTTGGTGCTAACATACAATTTCCAGCAAAAAACTAGGACAATGTACCATTTATGCTTTATATTGCAGTAGGACTTCGAGCCTTTTCTAAAAGCCCTTTCACAAAATTGATAGATTATTCTTCCTATTAAAAGAGTCTTTTATTCTGGGTGCCAGACCTGGTTCTTTGGGTTGAAATATTGCTTTAGCTTTTTTTGCTACCACAGTGGCATTTCACTGCTGAATAAAATTACAAATTATGTACCTGATTCTCCAGGGCACAGAAGAATCTCAAAGGGCCTGAAACGGGCACAAGGAGAGGATGTATTTGTTTGTCATTCCTAAATAGACCCAGTGAGAGTCCACGAACCCATGAAAATTTCTATTGGTCGGTATGTTGTGTAGGGAAAGGAGCATTAGTTTGGAAACATGAGTTTTAGGCTTTTATGAGCTACTAAGTGACCTGTCACTTTAACAGTGGATAAGGAAAAGTGCACATATAATAATAATTGCCAGATATTGAGTGTTTTGTAAGTACCCTGTGTTTGAGGTACGTTGGCTGTGACCCTCTTTCAACCTTTCTTCAAAGTAGGAATTATTATCCCCATTTGAAAAGAAGAAAATTGAAGAGGGGTATAGAGATTAATTAGTGTTGCTAATAAGAGATGGGGTTAGAATTAGAATACAGATCTCTCTGGTTCCAAAGGTTATGATTTCCAGAGTGTCAGGATGTGCTCCAAATTACTTTAATTTTCTACAGCCTAGTTTTCCTATCTAAATAATGGAGGCATCAGACAACATATTGAAGGCTTCTGGTAGCTATAAAATGTTGTAAAGTCTAGAACACAAGCTTAGCCGCATGTTGCAGCAAACATCCAGAAAAGCTAGCTTAGTTCTATGTCAGGATCTACTTGGAATTACTTATTCATCCAACCAGAGCTGAAGTATGGCAGGAACTGGAAATTAGCAGAGGGCGAGGCCGTGTTATATGTGGCCCAGCTGCTGTCCTCAGTGGCTTGGTGACGTGGGAGGGGCTTGCAGAGCCTTGGATGGAACCAGGAGAGACTTCGGAGGCACCCCTCTAAGCTCACCTGAGAACCACATCTTAAGTGAGGTCATGGTCTTTTCCCTGGGGATGGAGGCAGCTTGAAGAGGCGTCTTTCAATTCCCACTTTGGGAGAAAGGTGACTGGGACAATTGAGCAGCCAGGTTCAAGACTGATGCTCTTCACATTGACATTTACCAGAGCTAGCAGTCTTTTCCCTCCAAGCTTGTTCTACGGTCTTATGAACTAAATTTATACTAAGGAATTCAAGAACATTCTCAGCTTTTATAGCAAGGCCAGCGTGTGAGACAACTCCAGAGCAAAGACACTGGCCCAGACGATGGAGCTCAAAGAAGGGCCTCCGTGCAGTGACGACCACGTCTGCCTGTGTGCTCTTTACTCCTCTCTTGGTCACGCCTGGCTCCAATGTCAGTTCAATGTTCTTCCCATACACGTGTGCCGTTCTCCCACTCCTACCTTCACTGTTCCCACTCTCTTCTAAACTGCCATCATCCTGGGTGTCCTGCTCGTATTCTTCCCTCCCCAGGAACCATCTTCTCGGAGAAAGCAAGCTGGTATACATTGGGTCTTGCTTAAAGCCCAGTGTTGGCTTGCCAATGCACTTGGCGTAAAAAGCAAACTCTTTCTCTTAGCCTACAAGGCCCTCTTGCCAACTTCATCTCAGGCTACCTCCTGCACCGACCGCCTTTTAGCCACATTCATCTTCTTTCTGTTCTTTGGACAATCCGGGTATTTTCCACCATCAGAGCTCTGCACAGCCTGGTCCTTCCGCTCAGAATGCTCCTACCTGTGTCTCCCATGGTGACCTCCTTATTCTACAGATCTCAGGGTAAGTGGCGCCTCTTTGGAAAGGTGTATTCTGGCTACTTGATATAATTAGATGTCATTCCCCCTACTGATTAGCTCTTTATAACAACAAAGTGCTTGCTTTCTTCATAGTGCTTATTGCTTATTTTGTTGTATTATTTATGAAAGCTTCTTAGGGGACAGGAAGCATTTTTTTCTTGTTCACCTTTGTGCCTGGCACCTAGCATGGTTGCTAGTAGGTCGGCCACCCTCCCCTTCTGCTTGGCTTACCCCTGTGATTTCCTTGGGTTTAAAGATCACTTCCTCAGGGAGGTCTTCCCTGCTCTCCAGAATAAGCCAGATTCCCTGTTCTTTGTTTCCACGGTTCCCTGACAATCCCGGCAACAGTGCTCATCATGTTTCCCCGCCATTATTGTCTGTGTTTGTCTTCCCTGCTCTTCTCTAAGACTGTTACTCACAGTGACAAAGACCATCTTGTTTATCCCAGATCATGGGCCGGAACTTCATGCACCAACATAGTCAGAAATGAGGAAATGATTAATAGAAAGATTTGATTATTGAGAGAGGGTGTGGGAATGGAGAGATAGGGCATTCACAATTTTTACCAAGTAATTAATTAACTAATTAATTGTTTCACATATTACCTGTTGATGGCCACTGTTGCATTCTGATTCTTAGTTACGCAAGATAAAGCACTCAGCACTGAGCAACATTTATTTACTCATTCAGTACATATTTACTTATCAATATTAATTGAGTACCTATTATGTGCCAGACCAGAGTTGTACGCTGAGGATATGAACAAGGGTATGATATAGCAAGGGAAAAGAGACATGTTTTAAATATTTGTGCTAAGAGGTAAATAGGGTATGCAACATAGGAATGGTATAAAACAAATGCGTTTGGAACCCAGACGTGGGCAGATCTGCAAAGGAACTGTAACGGAAATGGGGTTTGTCTCAGGTTTCAAGCAAGAGAGAAATGGCTATGAGGCCAGATGTAGGTAGAGTGCAGTGCCTTGCAGAGGAGGGGAGCCCAACAGGAGCGTGAGGACTGGCTGGGATGTCGGGAGTTTCGCAGACCACTGGGAGGGAGAGTGGAAGAGCAGGCCATGAAAACAGATCCTGGAGGGCCCTGCAGGCTCAGGTGAGCACCCTGGGTCGTGTTCAGTAGAGAGAGGCCACCTCTTGACAGGTTTGGGGATGAGGAGTGGCAGGATTGAGGGCGCTTTAGGAGACAAACCCAGTAGCTGGGGAGAGAGAGAGAATGGATTGAATTTGAGAGGCTTCATTTTTAGGCATGAGGTATCAAAGCAAGGTTTTAGAAATAAGCAACAGAAACGGAAAGCAAAGGAGGAATGAAGAGTTTCTGCAAAGGAAGAACTGGCAGGTTATGGTGGCTCCTAGCTCCCGAGGCAGAGCTCAGAGCCAGAGGTAGAGATAAAACAAATATGATATTAACATCTAATGATTATATGGAAGGATTGTTCTTTGTGCTGTCATAGATTACTTTGTTTAACTCTCACTGTTAACTTTATAAGGCTGGTGCTATTATTATCTCTGTTTTGACTAATAAGGAAATTGAGAAAGTAAAAAATAAAAAGTTTAGTGACTTGCCCAAGGTCACACAACTTTATAATTAAATATTTGTTAGTGAGAGAGCAGTGTATAAAATAGTGTATTCCATTTTTTATCATGTAGAGAAGTTAAAATATTTGTCACTGCTCCCTATTTGTAAAATGACACTAATAATTCTGCACACTTCTTTTCTGGGAATACCACTGCATTTTAAAAACAATCACAAATGTTTGTGGTTCCATGGAGATACAGGTGTTATTATTAATAAACTGTCTTTTGATTTATATTTCATTTTGCATATCTTGAAAATCCCAATAAAATGAATAGAAAATTAAATGTCAATAAAATGGGTCCCTTTATTTGCTGTGTGTAAGCCATGTGCAATTTTTTAGAGATTTTCCCCAAAGATGAAGGAAGTCCTTTTACAGATTTTTCAGGGAAGAGGCAGAATCCAACAAAGTCTTCTCTGTTTAATCAAAACATAGAATTTAAGCAAATTAGGTTGATTTAAGCTAGCATTATATCAACTTAAAAAAATGAGTTTTTTACATTTTTAAAATCAGCCTATTATTTCTGATGTTTATTTTTCTTCAAAGTAAAATAAATGTGAATTAAAATGTAAAATTTAGTCCCTTCTTTTCTGACACTTGAACATCAGGATTTTGATAATGTTTGAAAACAAAAATCCCACTAACCTTATACCATGAGAGACCACATTTTTTTTCTATCTTTAGAGGAAAGAAAAAAATAAAGAGGAAAAGAATTTACCTTATGACTGACCTCTCTCTGATAAATTATTTTAAAATTTGAAGTTATGCTAAAAATCTTTTTTAAAACCTTGGTCCATCTTTTATTTACTGTGCTTTATAGTAGACAATGCATTTATTTTCTCTTTCAACTGCCATCCATAACAATAATTTAAAACCAGCTAATAAACATTATGGTTTGTTAGAACTGCTACCGATTAAATCTTAAGTGTCTAATACATACAAATATAAACAGAATGTAATTAGAGCTATTTAAAGAACCCATTTTTAACTTAGATTAACCATACTTTCCATTTGCCGAGGATAAACACTCATAAATGAAACCCATTGCTGAGCAAGAAGCAATTACTTCAGTTTAAAATATTAATATGCACCGCCTTTTAAAAAGCCATGGAAAATCATTTATGTAGTACACTGTACAGACTCCAGTCATACCCAAAAGGAAGAATGGGATGGCATTCTGCGTCTTAATCGAGAAGCAATCAGCTGAGGTATGGCATGTCCTCACCCTTCACGAGGCCCATTAAAGTCTCTGCTTCGATTAGCACAATTTCCAACATAATATTCCTATATATGTTTAAATGTGATTTAAAACCACATACACACAAACACACACACACTCAGAAGGAAAGGAGAATTTTACTGTTGGAAAATCAACTTCCTCAACCTGTTTCCAGGAATCACTGAGACATATTTCTAATCTAAACTTTTGACTTATTTGAGCATATTGAATAAAGACAGTCTGGAAATGCAGACATCCCACACACCTTAATTGCACATTTCATGCCTAAAAATACACACAGAAAAATATATTGAGTCTGATTGAATGCAACTTACTATTCAATTCCACCACATTTCTTGTGATACCATAGGCTGAACTGAAAAGCTTGGTTTGGGCTAGAATTATAGTCAGTGTAGTTAAATGCATGCATTTTTAGTTGCTGATATGAGTTAACCACAGGTCAAATCCAGTTACAATGAGCACCATTATCACAAAATGCTTCCAAGCTGGTCCCCGAAAGTCCTCAGAATAGGGCTTTGTTGATTTCATCACAGTGACATCCACTAATGGAAGAGGCTAGGCGGACCTATTAACCCTCGGTGTGCTTGAAATGGTCACAGTCTTTGGAAGCCTCTTTGGTTAGGTCTCTGAATATAATATGATGCTAGTTGGGGATGTGGGCGTTTTCAAAATCACAAGACAAAAGTCCATAGAATAGATTTGTGCTATTAACAGTCCGTATCTGCCTATGGCTGAGAGTATAATTGCAGTACTATTTTAAAACGGGACCTATTCTGTTCAACCCAATTTTGATACGGCTGAATTTGGTAGATGATTTGTAGTTATGGTGATATGCCTTAAACTGCAAATAAAATTTATGATTTTAAGACTGTACCTTTTGATTCAATTTACAAAGTTATAATCAATTATTTTTCTTCTGAATTATAGAAAGCTCTGTTTTCATTACAGGTATCAAAGTGCAACAGCATCAAGGGCCAAGATAAAAAAATCTTAGCAGTATGATTTTATGGTTGGCCTTAGGCAACATTACCAAGCAAGGGACGTCTGTCTTTGATGCCCATCCCAATTTTCTTCAATGATCTTCTGTTTCATCCTGGTACACGAAAGCTTCATAGGGCCTTTGGGTTCCTGGGCATACCCTTGCCCCCAACATGCATACTTTTATCTCACTTTGCCCAGGCTCCTTGCCTTAACAGGGGACCCTGCTATCACCCCTCTCCTCTTTATTGTCTGACAGTATTTCCTCTGCCCTTTCTACCTCTTTTACCTGATATTATTTCATCCAAAAATGAATTCTTTTGAATCCAGTGATAAGAAAAATGGTTCGCGTTTTACTCATGGTACATACTATATTTGCATTTACAGAAGCTTTCTGGATAAATGCCGAACCAAAAGCATTGCTGCTAATGGTAGAAATTTCAGATTGATTTAGGAGATATTGAGTTTTAATGATCTTCCAAAACACACTGTATAGATGGCTACATATTCTATGGCGCATTGACAGCTAGCTAGTCATGTGTCCTTCATTAGTTATCTTCAAGTAAAAGAGTCAGGTCACATGAATTATTGTTAAATCATGCCAAAATAAGGCTTTTTATAAACTTTCGACAAAAATTCAAAACACTGATTTTACTAAGCAAACACTGTCTTTCCTAATTTCTAAAGCCATAACAGATTCAATTGATTGAATTTTGCACTGTTTAACCTACTGAATAGAGTAACTTGGAAACGCTAACAAAAGGAAAGCTCGTTTAGGAATTTATGATGGGCATCTATACCAGCACACCAGCCAGTGCCATCCTCCCAAACACAAAAAGAGATGGTGAATGTGTTGCTTTGCCAAAGATAATGTGGACCAGGGTTCTACCAATACTAATTTGAAACAGGCTTATTAATGGCAGCACCTCAAGGAGTGACTAAGTTGTGCTCCATAACTTTATAAAATTTTATAACCCATCAACTAAATAGCTGGAACTAGTTGACTTTATTGTTTGGTAAATGCTTGATAGCCAATAGATTTAATACATTGTTAATTATCCTATTCTCCTTAAAATAGTATTTTCATTTTTATAACCAAGAATATTTAGAGGCTAATTAGAAATCCAGTAATGTGAATTGTAAATTATGTGTAATTACAATAAAACTAGTGAAGAATAACACACATTACTTATAAATTGTAACACTGTGATAAATTAAAGCAATTACAGGTAAACCAATAATGTTCTTTAATTAAGTAGTTATGAATGAGAATTTGTGCTTTGCATTTACAATAACCTATAAGGTTGAGTATTGCATTTATAGTTTCTGCAGAAATCGATTGCACTCTGCTGTGATACTTTGCTAAGAATAACTTCTAAGTTCATTACTGTCATTATGCCATTATCATGTAAAAACACCGAGGATTGTTAAATGTAAGTGTGCTGACAACCAATCAACCATGCTTCTTAATATAATTATAATTATGTCACTATCTCTTCTTATGCCTTTATGAATCTGAGAAAAAGTTCATATTTCCACAAGTCTTCAGTATTGGTTGCAAAGGAATAGGAGATGCTCTGTCACAAGCTTATTGAAAATACTATTGTATTTGACATTAATAAGGCTATTCATCCTCATAATTATCTTACTGCAGCCTGCCGTTGATAAGATTAGAGCAATATTTTTTATGCTGCCACATTTGTTTATTATGTTATATATTGTTATAATGTTGAGGTCACTCCTCAACATGTCCAAGTTGCAATCAGTGTCACAGTATGAGTTCAGAAGAGACCAACAGACTATCTTTCTGCTTTTAATTCAAGTCATGTTTATCTTATATGGGTGTGTTCCAACAGGTCTTTGCAGGAGAGAGAGAACTTATATAAATTGGTGAAAAGAGGAAGAGTTGGAAGGGTCAGATGATGACCCGACTTTAAAATATCTACAAGCTTACTTTAAAGATGAATATTTAGAGGATGAGTATTAAAAAAAAGTAGGAAGAGGATGCTGACTTATTAGGTATATGCATGTCATTAATTTGCTTTGAGTCATTAATAGCTAAAAGTTGTCCAACAAGGAATATTTAGACTATAACATAACAAAACATTCCAAATATAATATTTTGAATATCCTCGAATGGTATATACTCAACAGAGGACGTCATTTGCAACGGTAAAGACTATATGTATCAGTGATGATTGTCAGGTCGGGGATTTTACCCTGCATGTAAGCTAGTAAGCTAGCCTATTGATGCTTCATAGATCCTGGCAGAAGACACAAGACTCCTGAGTCAGAGACAAAGGACTTGGTCACACAAAGCCCAATACACAGCATGAGAGTCATCATGTTTGTGTTGGTTTCCTTTGTCCCTTCAAGTGATATGGAAGGGCCCAGATGGATTCTACTGATGCGGTGGGTTTGTATGCAGCTGAGAAACCCCAAATTCAGGGAATCCATTCATTTTATAGTAAGCATTAAGAAAACAAGCTCTCTGTCCCAGAGAGAGACATTAAATCATCTCTCAAGGTTGCTCTCTGTAAACAGGAACCTGAGAAATAGCCCCCTGTAAGGAGGAGTCAGGGCTTTGCATTCTTGACAAACCCAGCAAGATGTGCGGAGCCTAAGAGAGCTAGGGAAGACCGTCTTTCCCAATAATTAGCATAAATATATTCAGGAGTTTGATGTACAACTTGGTAGAAAGATAGCTTTCATCCACTGGTTTCAAGTTCAAAATTCTCTTCCTAGGACCATGCTTACCTCCATATACTTAGTTTAAAATTGTTTAAAATGACACAGGAAACTTCTGGGGAGAGCTGTCTTTTATATACCTCCTCTCTGCATTGCTCTTCAAATGATGTTCCCAGTCTATCATTTCTCGTGAATTATTCACTTACGCCATTTCCTTTCCTGTCTTCAATTCACTTCTCATCCATTTAACTTTAAAATCAGATCCTTACTGAAATGGTAGTTTAATATGTTTCTTTACATCTCAATTTACTTGGTATATTTAACTGTGGAGGCTAACCATGGGCCTTGACCAGGCATTTAATATATATTTCTTAAAGAGAGCACAAAACACATGAAGCAGTAATATATTTTCACTCTCTATGTCCAGACTCAATTTCCAGGTTGTAATTAGTTAGGCAACGTGATCCACTGAAGTTCTTAGGCAGTGAGGACACAAGTCAATCTATCCCCAGACTTCACAATATCCTAACTCTAAAGTAATCTGTAAGTGGTCTCCAACTCTTTTCCAATCCTCTTTCCTCTCTCATGAACACTTGTTGTCCCTTGCAATGCACACTCATTTCTTTTTCTCTGAACTAATTTTATGTCATTCACAATGAATAGCCTCGGTGGTCCCTTGTGCCAATCTTCAGGTGGTGTCACTTCATTGAATGAGCAGGGCTAGGAAGGGCATCTAAAGAAAACAACTTCATTATTTCCCTGCTGTGCCACCTTCAACCTACTTTCAACAAACTGTATTTCCAGGCTTTGGAGTGAAATCTCTAGTAATCTCATACTTTTAAAGATTACTCTCAGGTACAAAATAAATAGTCCCTTAGGTTTAGCCTTAAAAAGTTGAATTCAGTGTCAAATCAAAACCCCAAATCTTTCTCTAAATTTATTCTTCCATGTATACACCACACACACACAGAGCCTGTTTTAAGTTGGAAAACCTCAAGTGGGGAAGAAGGTTTGGAAGGCTTCTTCTCTCTCCCTCAGCACATTTCCTCCCAGCTCCCTGCCACCAGGTTGGTGCCAGAAAAAGTCAGACATCACTCTGTGTTCTTCAAACACGGGACACACATCCTAAACATTTTGTGTGGCTGCCTGTAAGTCCCCCTCAACTGGATTAAGTTTATGGGAAAACACTCCCTTGCCCAGTATCATGGTACCACAACTCACCAACAACTTCGCAAAGCCATTCTTATCCTCTCTGATTGGATCAGTCTTCATTTTCTATTTCATACCCTTGAGTTGGCTTAGCACTTATAGCGCTGGTCTCAGGTTATTTTTTGTGTTGGGGGGAGGGTGTCCCTTCTGAAACATCCATATTAGTAGAAGAAACGTAGTTAATATTCTATTAAAGTTGTCTTTTTGTACTCAATTATTTATTTTTAAAAATTTATGAGGTGTTTTTTTATCACCTTTACATTGCAAGCTTTTTGGGAAATAGGGACCACTTCTCTTACTTTTTTCTCTGATCAACAAATTTGGGGTTGTCAACTTATATCCCTTCAGGGGCTGAGAGGTAATATGAATACATACAAGAATGAAGCAGATGGATGGGAAGAAATGAGGAATATAAATGTTCCTGTTTTTAAAAGAGAAGTCAATAATCCAGAATTTTATGGAAATGATTCATTTATTAATTGAAAACCTATAAACACATTAAAATGATGTCTGCCCAAAACCAAAATAATCAGTACATTTAATTTAATATGAAATAATCACTCTATTTTTGGGAATAAATGAAAATAATAATTGAATATTTGACTTTTAAACTTGTGGTTAAGCTTTAATTGATTGAAATAATGGGAACCTATTTAACGAACTGTTTTCTTCAGTTAAAAAATAGTAGTCTTGTAGACTAAGATAATGAAGAAGTTAATTTATTCCTTTCTTACTGTTTAAGTTCTGAGCAGCTTTTTAAAAAAATATGTTTACCTTCTGTTTTCGAAAGTCAGTTTCTAAGTAAACAGAGTCTCCACAGTTTTTATTGTTCCAACTGTTCTCTAAAAGTTGAGGAAAAGCTATTAAATATTTATTATCTTATATTTTGTTATTTACTGTTATGATGAATATGCAAATTTTATTAATGCTATTCAGAAAGCCATGAAAAAATTATAGTTCATGAATGAAAAATTAAATGTAACAGCTATTTATCTGAAATAATTCTAACCCACAAATAAAACGCCTTGTCCAGCGCTCTCCTGTATGACAATAATGCCATGTCAGATTTTAGAGAGAAGAAACTGATGAAAGTGAGAAATGCAAAAGTAGCCTAGGAATATATTTGCAGGATAAGAAAGTAAGGGACTGGGCAAGCAGTCCGAGGAGGGCTGCCATGAGGCTGAGTGGGGAGAGGCGCTGGGAGCCTTTAGGGGCTGAAGGGAGTGTGCTGGTGCCGGACTTTTGCTCCCAGCTCTAACAAGAAAGTTTTCTTCCCACTGCCAGAATATCTTACTTCCTCCCTGCCCCAGAGGATTTTATCTCCAGGAAATAGATTAGAAAAGGGCAACTGTATTTCACTGAATGCCTACTGTTGGAAAGTTTCTGGGTTTCATTAAAAGTAAAACAAACAAAAACGAGAGATGCTTTTAAAATGAATACGTGCTATGTGCTATAGAGAATTAGTATAGTGCCACCGGGCTCTTTCAATCGATCCCACTTATGCTGCTCTACTTTTCCTTTTCCTACACTCACCCCCTTCAAACAGACAATATAATATATTTGTATCTACTATTTGCTGGAAAGGATCCTTTCTGTAACTTTCTGGCAAAAATGGAAGCTACAAGTAATACAGGGACCTCCGTTTGCCTTGGTTGCTGCTCTTTATCAAGCACCCAGGAAAGTGCCCGGGTAGTGCCACAGTAGGTGCTCACTGAATATGTGTAGAATGTTCTACAAAGAATGTGTAGGATAAAAGGAACTGCAATATTGGGAAATATTAATAATAGATCTGAGAAAAGATTGCTTCAAAATCAGGGAAGATGGAAAAACAATGGAACTTGTTAACTATTTGTTATGAGGCCTTGCAAGTTATTTAGACATAATCTGGCCAATTAATCTCTAGGTCTTGTTGCTTTTCCTCTTAAATACCTCTTAAACATACCTCTCTCTTTCTATTTGTAGCATACTTGCAATAACCCTTTTTCTGGACATTTGACAACTTCCCTGTCTATTCATCTCAAGTCCTTACATCAAAAAGTCATCTCCAATAATCCATAGTCTTGAGCCGATTTATGCATCACTTTTCTTTGTTAGATCTGGGGATCATTTTTATTAGCTGGTTTTATGTAGTTCCTGCTTTCACAGAATTTATGGTTCAATTTGGCAGATTGGCGTTACACAAGTAATGACCCACATATCTACAGAATTGCAACTGTAATTTGGTGTTGTTAAGAAGGACAGTTAGCCATGAGGGTGTAACTAGGGAACTAATCTAGCCTAGAATTTCAGAGGAGAAGCTCGTCCTGAGAAAGTGATGTGCATGATGAGGTTGGAGAGAAAGTGAGGCCTTTTTCCCAAGGGAAGAGGTGGGGAGATTGCAGAGGGAACAGAATATGCTAAACCCTTGAGGTGGGAGGGGCAAGAGCATCAGCTTGAGTTAAAACTGGAGTGCTAGGTTGGAACCAGGTGATAACGTGACTCCAAGAGTCCTGGTAAGATTTCAGACTTCATCCTAACAGCAATGAGAAACCACAAAAGGATTTTCATTGAAGAATAAATGTGACCCAATCTATAAAATCATACTGGCTGTACTGGAGTTTTCTTCAAGCCTCAACGACTCCCTATTGCCTACCAGGTACAGATCTTAATAATCATTGTTTTTAATCTTAGCCTTTTCCAAGGATACACACTGGACCCAAACCATCTTCCTGCCTTCACAGTTCTCTTCTCCCCTTCCCTGCCCTCCCTTCCGCTTCCCTCCTCTCCTCTCTCTCTTTCTCCCTTTTCATTCCTTCCTCTCCTCCCTCCCTTCATTCTCCCCTCCCTTCCTTCTCCCCTCCCTTCCTTCTCCTCTCCCCTCCACTCCCCTCTCCTCTCCTCCCATTTCCTCTCCTCTCCTCTCTTCCCCTCTCCTTTCTTTCTGAAGAAATGTCTATTCCACCCTC
Organism: Cheirogaleus medius; assembly: GCA_008086735.1. NCBI lineage: Eukaryota > Metazoa > Chordata > Mammalia > Primates > Cheirogaleidae > Cheirogaleus > Cheirogaleus medius. The sequence continues at coordinate 33,017,434 of VBSM01000483.1, forward strand.
CTGGTTTAATATGATATGTCCCACATACATCATCAGATTCAGGTCAATTATTGTCTCATCTTTTTGTTTTAATCACTCTTACAGCATGTGTGATATTTTACCTCATGGCATAGTGATTTCGTTTCTATCTAAGCTCCATTAAAGTATCTTTTCCCTGAGGACTGTGCCTGATTCCTCTTTGATATTTCATATGAAATTCATAATCCTGAGCACTAATAGCATGTGCTTCATGAATATCTGTAAAATAAATTAGCTAATACAGTCTTCCTGAATATAAGAGAAAGTGCTAGGAACATTCAGAAGATTATTGCAAGCTCTAAAACATAACAGTGGCCTTTTCTTTATCAGCCCGAATCGGTAAAGCAGCGGAATAAAACACGCCTATGTTAATGCAAACAACATGCTGGCTTCACTTGTCTCCTAACCCTGGCCAGACTCCTAGGTCATTTTAACTCTGCCTCCTGGCAATCTAAATCTCCTTGCCCTCTTGATATCTTACTAGGGCCTCCATCTAACCATCATTAATTTTTATTTTATGAAAAGAGCAGGAGCCTTGGAGAAAACAGCCCTGGGTTCAAACTTTAGCTCTGTGACTACAACCAAATTCTAAAACCCGCATGGTTGGTCCTATCGTCTGTAAATAGACAAGTGACAAAGCTTGTAACGGTAGATGATAAACACAGGTGTGCAAAGAATTTTTCCTAGTACTTGACCCATAAAATGTGCTCAATAATAGTCATTTTGCTTATGGTCTCCTGCCCATGGTCCCCTGGTTCAGGGGAAAATTGGTCTCCTTTTCTTTCTAAGACTCACTTTGGCATCTATATCATTTATATCGTACATCCTGTCTGCTTCAGGCTGTAGCTCCACGAATGACTTCACTCTTCCCTCTCTTCGCATTAGCCATCTTTTCCCTTGACTCACTCTTTCTGCTCTGCTCTCACACATGCTCAGCCCCTCCATTCCCACACCTCCTGCATGTTAGCGGCTATTTATGCATGCATGCATTCATTCCTTCATTCCTTCTAAAGGATTGAGAAACAACAGCCGTGGGCAATGCTAGGTGCTGGGGCTCTAAGAATGAATATAATACCATTTTAAGTTTCTTCCACCATAGGAGAGACATGATGTATAAACAAATCATTATTTGGTAAACATGACATAATAATACAACATAAAACCCTGAAAAGTTCTATGGAAATATATTGAAGTGAAATATCGAAACATGTACTGAAGTGAGGACTTTGTTCTGCCTGGAGGATTAGGGTGGCTTCACGCAGGAGGAGATACCTGTGGTCGGTCATCAGGCTGCTGATAGGCACTGGATGGAGTTTTATTTTGAAGGGTCAGTATGAGCAAAGGTAAAAGATATAAAAAGTTAAGGACTGTTAAAGGAAGGCAGATAACAGAGTTGATTGGAGCAAGTGGTGTCAGTTGAGAATTTTGAAAGCTATGGGAGCTGTTGAAAAATTTTAACCACAAGAGTGATATTACTAAATTTGGAGTTGAGAAAGATAACTTTGGATAGAAAGAAAGGTGGTTGAAGAAGGGAAAGGTTAGAAGTAGGAAGCCCAGCTGAGAGGCTGTTGCAATAGACTTGGGCTAAGATGCTATTTGGCTTTGTGCTCCCACCACTATCTCAAACTACGCATTGCCTAGCACCATCCTACAGATGGAATTCAATGGTATTTTCTCAGTCCTTGATTTTCCTTGTTTGCAGGATATATTTTACACCTTCAACCATCCCGCTCTCCTCACATGTCCTTTTTGCCTTGGCATCCATGTTAGTGAGCATGCTTCAATAACCTTACAGCTCTTTCATTCTGAGATTCTTTAGATGGTTTTTGCTCTTGTTCCAATGAGGACAGTGCATTCCGGTCTATTTTTTTTTTTTTAACCCTCTCTGTGCTATTCTGCATATATTCCTACCCTCATCCATGTATTCAAGTATCCTTTCTAAGCAGATTAAAATCAAACACATGATCCCTGTGCTGTTACTGTTTTTGAGCTCCATTTATGCATTTTCAAAGGTCTGCTGGAAATTTCTGCATAGAAGCCCGCCAACTCATTGCTTTCAGGATGCTGTCAGTCTCCTTCAAACTCACGTTCCTTGCGTCTTCTCGAGTAGTGCCACCTTTCTTATCTCCCAAGTAGAAGTTCACATTCTGAGCTGCATCCCTTACTTTTCTTTTATCCCCTATCTCTGACCCATCTTACAATCTCATGTTGCTTTTTTCCTGAGCAGTTATTCAGTCATTCCATTTCTTTCCATCCTCCTTGCTACTATTCTAGCAGCACTTATTTGATTGACTCTCATCACAATGCTCACACACTAATCATGTTCTGGAAATTTGTGTATGTACATATCATGCTTTTAAGCATCATGAGGGCAGTGTTTATCACAGCTCAGAATGGAAATTCCTGATGAAACTTGGAGATCCATCGTATCAGAATCCCATCATGTGAGTTTATCTAATGAAGTGTCCTCTTTCTCTTGACCCTTCCTCTTCCTCATTCCTCTGATGTAGAATTTGAGCTGAAAATCATCATAGTGCTTAAAATCACAGTAGCTCAAACAGCTTTTGTGGCTAAATGGCCGTGGCCTATGTCTGTTTTCATTATACGACTAGGTTTCTTCATTTCGGAGACGGTATCTTTAGCGTGTGATCTTGAAATAGAGCTGAGGTACAAAGATTCTGTGTCCTTCTTGGGTTTTAGCAAAATGCCTTATTTGTGGTAGGCTGTAAATATTTGTGGAATGAATAACAACTTATCTCATCTAATTGATTTCTATGCCACTACTATTTGTGTGATATTTGTGCATTTTAATGTACATAATTATTGAAACATTAGTAAGTCTTTTCTGCCCATTTCAATGGCTCATTACCTTCTCTATCATGTTATATCCTGGTTTATATAAGAACATCTGTGTCTAATATACTCCTGTAAATCATCCCTGTTCATTTTCATAAGGATATTAGACTCAGCAAATACGTGTCCTGTGAGTTTTTATGTGCTAGCCTCTGAACATCACGAAAACTTCCCAGCGCCAGAGATAACTGCACTGAATCAGCTGTTACCGAGTTTACTTTTAACCGTTGCTCAAATTAGATATCTACGAGCTCCCCTTAGAGTCCAATCCCAGGCTGCCAGCTGCTCCAGATGTAAGGAGCTTTTATAGCCTTCAAACACATTTTATCTGTCATCATTTTCATCAACAGGAATATCATTCTTTTTATTCTCTCTCATAGAACCTGGTAAACAAGGAAAGAGAAAAGCTTGTCTTTATTGTAACTCCAAAGAGGTCAGTCTGTGGGGAAAAAAAAAGCACAGCGTGTCTTTCTTTGCATCTCTTTCTATGCAGCTCTTCAAAGACTTATCAGCCACCACCTTAATCCATTTGTTGAAGATGCTCAATTTTCCAAATGACTATTTCTTTGGAGTTCATTGGGAATCCAGCGTGAGGTGTTAGAAAAGAGATGAGGACGCAGGGAGCTTTAAGTTCTAATTTTGTCTCTACACCTTAACCAAATGTTCTGACTGAATCCCCCACTTTTTCTCATCTGTAAAATGGGCAGTGATTTTGAGAGGGTTAGAGATGAAAAAACGATTATAAAGAACCTTTTGAAATAAAATAAATCGCAAAAGAATTTACGTACCTTTTGATCCTAACCACAGAGCTAGGATATACTCACAGAAGTTTTCTAAGATATAAACATGTAAAAGAATGCTCACTGTAGCAGTGCCCATAACAGCAAACAACTAGAAACAACTAAGGAGACTAGTAAAAGAGGGCTAGAATATAAATTATGGAATATCCATGTAATGAAACTGTATGGAGTCACTTTTTAAAAGTCATTTGGTTTTGCAAAGCTCGTAAGAAAATATTTCCAAGGAGAGGTATTAAGGGTAAAAAGTAAGGTATGTTACACAGTGTAAATAAAAAAAGCACATGTGTGCACATAGGCTGCTGTATGCACAGACATATTCTGGAATAAATTGTAAACCTGATAAAATGACAAACTTTGGGTAGAGTAACAGAGGAGAGGGAGGTGTTACCACTATATGTTATACAAGTATTTACACTTACATACGTTTTATTTTCCTTATAAAAGACCAAGTGTTACGTGAATGAAATAGCCAGTATAATAATGAGACTTTTGATTTTTTTTGATATATGTTTGTTAAGAAAACCAATATAGAGTACCTGAAAATAAATGTAAGAAATTTTATAAAATTTCAGTGGGTGTACTGACATAATGATTACTTTATCATACCAAGAATGTAAGCATTCAGTAGTAGACTCAAAGAAATTAAGTTGAAAAGATGTGCTATTTGTGGAAATTTGGTATTGAGTAGGTTAATGCTATAAACTATAACAAGGAGGCTATGTATGCAACCAGCTTTTATTGAGAAGCTATTTTTTCTTTGCCCTCAAATACCTAGTTTTTATGCACAAAAGGATAGGAAGGCATCTTTTGTGCATTGCATTACATTACTATTTGAAATCTAAAAAATCATTGCTAGGTGATGTACAAACATATATAGTATAATGTTAGTGGGAAAGTTATCCGCAAGTGTGCTGAAGCAATGGACATGTGGAACTAGGATAACAGGAGCTGAGTCACGGGAACTTAGAACTTGAGGGGCCTCCACACATGCCCCCTGAGTCGTTGGGTAAGACAGCTGGAGCTAGGGAATTTGGGTGTTTTGCCCAAAGTGAGCTAGGTGAGCCCAGTTAGATCATGTCTCTGACCATCCCACCGCAGTATAACGCTTTGTCCGTGGCAACGTATGTCCTGTGGTCAAGTTGTGCGGACAACACCCGTCTGATTTCGTTCCCACGATAAACATATATGGTATTTATTTTATGAATAAAGATATTAAAAGTCATAGAGATTAAATAGTTTGCACAAAGACACGGGCTCACAGATAGCAGAACTGGAATTTAAACTCATGTCTGAGTCGCTCCATTGTTCATGGTCTCAATAATATTAGCAAAGACACACAAGTGGGAATTAATAAGGTGTGTAGAGAAAACAGCCAGCTGAAGGCTTGTTAAAGTAGTAGAAATAAATTCTTCTAGGTACTAGTAATAAGACAATAAGAAATGAATTCAGAAAAGGAAGGCAGAAGTCAAGTTGAAAACACAATGAAATAAAAATTTCCAAGGTGCTCTGTGGAGCTAGCACCTATAAATGTTATGTTCAAATATTCTAATACTTATAACCAAATAGTGGGGATATTAATAAAAACCTCTACACTTTGCTTGTACTTCTCCCTCCCCACAGATCTAATCTATAATCCACTTTAAAGTTAATAGCTCTGTCTTTGAGGTGTATTTAGTATGCTCACCTTTTAAGGGTCATACACATAACTATGATAACCAAATTTATCACCTATATAGTGTAACACTATCTTTTACTCCACGCTAAAAATTAAATTTGCTATAAACCCCATAAATGCATATGAAAATATCATGTGCAAGATGAATAAAAATTTTTGCATAATGACAGGTTTAATTTTGTTTATCCTGTTAGCATCTATTCTTAAAAACTAGGCCCTGAAATTTCCCTATTTATGCTCTTAAATTCAGAATAGTCTAAAATGTCATTTTTATTATTCCTTATATTAGAGTGCTTAAAATTAAAAACATTAATCAGAAAATTGCTGTCTTCAAAATGTAGTGCCCAATATGGAATGTAAATATTAAATTTAAATATTTTAAAATTAAATTATTATTTAATTTATAATTGCATGAGCACAGTGTAGTTGGGCTACGTGGGTGGACAGCTCTGTTCGCAGGCAGAAATATGTCCCTTAACACCACTTTAAAAACAACAAACCAAAAACTTTCAGCTATCAGATAGAGGACAGAAAGGTTACTGAAAGACAAAGCGAAACCATCACTGCTACACATTTCAAATCAGTCCCTAATTATGGAAAGTAACTTAAAAAAACATAGGCACATTGAATTTTCAAAACTGCCTTTATGTAACTAACAAAATGAGAATCAACTTTTTTTTCCCCCAGCATAAAGTCTATAGATAAATGTAAAAGAAGGACAGAAGGAAGGAATAAGGCAAATACAATCACCTGCAATCCCAGGTATGAAATATAGATGTACATAGACTTTATTTTAAAACAGAACTTGCATAGCTTAACACTCCAGCCCTAAGATGTAGTTAAAATCAAGAAAATACCCCAAAATGCACGTTGTCTTAATAAGATGGTAACACAACCATTCTGTGCAAAAATTTGACTTTATATAAATTTCATAAATGCTGCCAGTTCTAGCTTGTAAATAAAAAATATTTTCTTTAAATGTGTAGAACATCTCATGCTTTTCAGAACATTACACATTCATTATTTTCAATGAATCCTGACATACTGAAGTAGCTTTTCACTCGTGCACACACTTCACCTCTTTCAGGGTCTGCTGAAATCCCCCTTCTTCTGTGATTTCTGCTCTGACTGCCCCAGATGGGAGTAATTCCCCTTCCTCTGGAAGTTTGGGGGCTTGATTATCTCATATGGCGATGGTATGGTCTATGTTCACCTCACTTCCTCCCTCCCTTCCTCCCTTCCTTCCTTCCATCCTTTTCTTCCTTCCCTCCCTCTCTTCCTTCCTTCCTTTTTTTCCTTCCTTTCCTCCCTTCCTCCCTCCCTTTGCCTCCCTTCCTCCCTCTGTACTCCCCAGTACTCTTCTGTCATCCTCTCTACTGCATTCCTTCTCCACCTCTTACCCCTCAACCATAATACGCAGCACAGGGCTTTGGACAGGATTTACAACCAGGCTGTTGGTGGGTTGACATGGCCTGGCCTACAGAGATGCCTTGCTTGGTCTCTAGTGCTTGACCGTGTTTAGTTATCATTTAAAACTTTGGGAAATTTCATTTAAAAATCTGAAACTCTGGCCTCATATTTCTTTGTGGCAACAATTGGCTAGGAACAAAGCCCCCTTTATGATTTTTACATTAGCTGCTGTCCTCCCTGCTCTCTGATGTTCCCCTACTTTGAAGCATCATTATGAATTAATGACTGTCATTTTTTTTTTTCATGGCTGAGAAATATCTACCTTCATCCGGATCTCTACTAAAAGTGAGTTGGCAAAAGAAAGCAAGAAGGGCCACTGGATATTTTCCAACACACAGCCCTTGTTTTTCAATATGGCTTGGTTCTTGTGGGCATTTGAGTTTGGGCTTTGTGTTAAAAGTATGGGCTCTGGTAGCCCAGGGACTTTAGCCTCTGCTTCATTACTTCTTAACTGTGAAGCTCAGACTTCTGGCTTCTAATCTCAGAAGTAGACATAATCCCAAGTAGTTTTCTTTTGAGATTACGTAAGGTAAATAAATAATAAATACTTAAGATCGTTATCTGCAGCACAGTCAGCACACAGTAAACAGTAATTGTCCTTGCTACCCTTATCACGTTTGAAGTTAATAAATCCTTTTGAACTGAGCTCTCACCTGGGATCACCTCTGCAGCACAGGTGAGATCTGCCCAGCAGCTGGAACTCACGAGTCAATGCTGCGAGTCATTGGTGTAATACACGCTTGCTAGACACCTACTATGTGCCTGGCACTACTGTACATACTTGGCATCTATATTGTAAACAGAACACATCAAATCCCTGCTTTTATGAAGCTCACATACTGGTGGAGGAGGTAACAAATCAATACTAAAAAATAAATATATGTGCTATAAAAAATAAGGCAAGGCAAAAGAATAGAGAAAACATGGAGGCAGATACTATTTTATAGAGGGTGGACCAGAGAGACGGTGTTTGATCAGGGAGCTGAATGCCGTGTGGGAGAGAGCCCTGGAGCATTTGGGGGAAGGGCATTGCTGGCAGCCAGGCAGGGCCCTGTGAACAATGACAAGGACACCAGAGAGTGAGCAATGAGAGCTGGGACTTTTCCAGGAGACCCATCACACTGGACCTTGTAGGCCATATGCGAACACTTAGATTTTAAGTGTGATCAGAAAGCCTTGGAATGTTTTAATCACAGAAGTTGTATGATCTGCTTTGTTCTAAAAGGCTGTTAGGTGGATCATAGACTGTGGGGAACAAAGAGAAGAAGCTGGAGAAGTCAGGAGGGTGTAAGATCATGTGAGCCATGATGACGGCTTGGACCAAAGGTGGTGGCAGCAGAGGATATGAAAGAGTCAGATCACGGGGACACTTGATCCTGACACAAGTCCTCAGGCTTTGGAAGATATTTTGATACAGAAAGAGTATCAAGTTTTTGGAGGGAGGATAGGAGTGGATATCAAGAATCCAATTTTAGACCTGTTAAGTTTTAGATGCCCACAGACCATCCAAGAAGAGATGTTGAATAGACAGTTGAATATATGTCTGGAGTTCAAGGGACAGACTGCAGCTGGAGAGACAAATTTGGAAATCATTGTAGAGATGGCATCAGAATTGAGCTCATCAAGGACTTGAGTATAGAATGGAAAAGAAGAGACAGGATACTTGAGCCCTGGGTCACACAAAGACTTAGCAGTCGGGTCTAGAATGAGGATCTGTCAATGAGATGAGAAGGCGTGGCCAGGCACGTAGGAGGAAAATCGGGAGTGTGGACCAGTTGGGCCACAGATTGCATTCAAATCTTGATTTGTGAGGAAGGAAGCTTGTTCTCCAAGGTTATACTTTTTTTTTTTTTTTTTTAAGACCAACAGTGTTTTAGGTGTGGAAGGACCTAAGCAGTAAAATTTTGCAAGTCCTGCACTTTGCCGAAGTTGAGACTGAGACACAGGGAGGTTAATTACCCAAAGTCACACAGTAATTGGTTTTAGTTGATTAGGGATGATGCGTTCCATTGCAGAGATGACAGGCTGGGCCAGAGGTGAGGATCCCATAATGAAGCCGGAATTGTTGCCAGTCACTCCTCTCTTTAGGCAGAAAAGAGAAGGACCAGGAACTGTCTTGGGCATCGCTGTTGAACCTGTTTCTCAGAAATGCAAGCTTTTATGTGGCACTTTCTGTATGTGTAATCTAGATGCTCTTAAACTGCAGAGGGAGAGCATAAATGTTCTCTCCTCCAAGATGTGTACTCTTTTCTTTGGTATAAGAGTAGAAAAAATCAATAACAAATACACATACACATACAAATTTATTCAGAGTTTGGGTTTTTTAAAAAAAATAAGAAATTAAATAGATCCTGAAGCAGTGTAGCTGCTTCCTTCAGAGAATGCAGTGAAGAGAATCACTAGCACAAGGCTTGGCATCCAATTACTCTTTGCTGAGTAAATTAATGCCTTCTTCTTGTCCTCAGCAAGAAACCACTAACAAAATAAAGCAACCAAACTGTGAAAGGATAAAAGCATTTTTCCAAAAATTTTTAAAAAGTTATATTCATGCAGGTGATGCTGAGATGAACACCTATTACAAAACAGAACGTTCTTAAATATTTTTCAACGAATGCTACTTGCAGTAAATCTTCATCCCATCACTCCGTATCATGGAAAGACCCTTTCTGTTCTCCTGGAGCTCACACTTTCAATATCTAAGTGGATGTGCACCTGGAGACTATAGCAGGATCTTGGTCTCAGAAGCCAGTGACAGTGACAGAAACTGAGTGTTTGTGACTACATCTGGGGATCACTTTACACTCTTTTAATAAGTTTTCTTTTTTCTTTTTCCTCCATTGCTCTTAAAAGCAATTTTCATTTATGGCAAATAACTAAACCCTTCACATTGGCAAATGACTTAAATATGTGGCTAGAAAATCTATGTTGGTCTCTGAACATCAAGCAAAAATGAGAAAAAAGCAAAACATCTGGGACTTTAAAAATGACAGCAGATTTAGAGATATAGATATGTATCTCTTGATGTATATTTCTGTATCTCCAAACTGTGTGTGTGTGTGTGTGTGTACACTCGCACTCACGTACATGCATTTACCTCTTTATCTAGAGCATATGGATGGCCAGATTTTTATGCCAAGCCATACGTTTCTGTCTGGCATCATATGGCTCAAATTTGATTAAAGCTATCCAGTCCTGTGATGTGCTTCTTTGTTAACTAAATCATATGAGTGAAAATTCCTGTTGGAGAAGGCAGGGGGAAAAATTTGCTATAATGATCCATTTGCAGCTTCTTGGGGGGAATGAAGGATGTGAAAACTTGATAGAAACATGAAAATTCACTTCATAATAATAATTGGAAGACGCTGATGTACTCTCTATTTTTGGTGGTATTTTATATTTTAATTCATAACTTTACATGAAACAACATGCCAAAGTGGGAAAACATTGTGTTAAAATTCTATGATTTTAAATATAGCGGGCAGCTGGAAAGAGTGGAAATGTGTATGCTGATGTGAGGGGTGTGTTAGGGGCTTTCAGCTGCGAGTATTTTTAGTAAATATCTGGAAATATTATAGAGCACATACCGTGGGAAAAGGATCATAAAGTATATAGACTCTCACGGTGCAACGGGTAGATTCGATGGGACATCTCTAAAATAATTCCTGGAGACAGGATGAGAGGCTCATCTAGAATCGTTTTGGCTAACACTGATTCCTTTTCCCTTCATTTGGGAGATCAAATATTGAATTTAGCCTTAAAAGTGGACCACATTCTGGGTGGCCCCAGGGGAAAGGCTGAAGAGGTTTTGTTTTTCCCTTGCAGTGAAGGAAATTTGAAATTTGTTCCAAGATCCTTACGAGGGTGGCATGAACAGCGGATGTGGTCACTCCATAAGTAAACTCACCAGGTCACTTTGGCCATGTGATTCCATTCAAATTTTGACTCATCACCACAGACAGGTTCACATATTTTTGGCACAGAGGTAGAATATATATAGGACCCCTCACACCATTACAAGTTTCTTGGTTATAGAAGGGCTGTGATTTTTGGGAAAAAGTTTAGTGTCAAATTGCTCCTGTCTCTTGTTGTCACTGGGAAGGTGTGCTGCAAGTCCGCATCATGGGTCTCCTCTTTGTACGTAGAAATTGGGCTCTTTCTGAATTCTGAGCCCAGAGAGAGTTGCTGGCTGGTTTCCTGGAGAATATCACCCTCTGAGCCAGTGTCATGCACACCAGGTGAAGTGTCCATCATGAACTGCCTGTCTGCCATTGCAAAATGTTATTCGTGTCAAAACACTACTTTGAATAAAAGTCCAGACAGTTGCACTCTACTCAATGGAATACAAACTATTTTGATGACACTCTGTTCATATTTATACTATATATTAACAAAAATGTGGATAAACATAATATTGTTACCACAAATTTTATCCAAATCGTTTCTCTACCACTCTGCTGAGCAATAAGGATATACAGAAAAAGACTTTAATTATCAGTCTGTAAAAATGTCAACCCTAGTGTTGCTTTGAAGGACCCTAATACCTTCAGTGTTTACTCTCCTTTCTCTTTCCTTTCAACGTATCCTTGTGTGTAAAAGGGTTTGCCGGTTATTTTTCCAAATTGGTCCAAGCAACTTTTCATTGTGCTCTCTGACATGTTAGGAAAGTATTTTGAATGAACCTCCATGATCAGAGAAATGAGAAATAACTGATGGCTTTTAGCAGGGGAAGTATTTTAAAGTTAAAAATGTGAAAATCTACCTGCCGTGGAGAAACGGATGGAGCAGAGAGTGTGCACACATGGGCGGTTGCATAAAAGCTTCAGCAGAAATAGGTGCCTCTCACGGAGGTGATTTGCCACTTGAGAGAGAATAAAGAAACTAGCAATCTCCAGATGCGATACTTCTGTTCCCAATGATCCTACCGGCAGCTCAGGTTCTCCAGGGGAAAGGAAGGGAGCACGTCTCTCCCGTGGCGAAATCACGGAGGAGAAACACCGAAGCCCATCCCTTGTCGTACTCTACACCGAGTGCTGTTCACAGAGCAGAGGTGCAATTAATACTCGTGGAATTGAATTTATCGAATTGCACTGGAGGAAAAAGAGGACTCGGGGGACTTGGAAACTTGAAGAGGGTCAGTTTCAAGTAGAGACTGAAATTTTAAATCTCTGGATTTGCCTGTTGGGAACTGGAGATATATACAGATATATCTTGAATGGGAAACAAACAAATATTCATGTTGGAACTGCTGAACATTTGGTATTGTTGATGCTTGAACATTTATATATGAAATGTGAAAGAATATAATATAATAATTTCCAACTAACATTATTTTAATACATCTTGGGTCAAAATGTATTTCCTTTCTTTCAGATTTTTATGAATCTTTTGAATGATGAAAACCAGGTAAAGTGATTTAAAAAATAGTATATTTTTCAGTTAGTTAATTAAAAGTCCTAATGAAAAAAGTTTATCCACTAAATTTGAAGTTTAAGTTAAGCTATTTTTGAATTTGAATTAATCTAAAACGCCAAAATATTTTTGGCATTGGCAATAGGGGCTTGATTTATGAGTATTCTCATAAATCAATGATGATTTAAGATCTTCCTCAAATTTTGAAGATAAACTCATATTTGGGCTGTGATGAAGTGTGAAAAATTTCAGCATGGAAGTTGTTATTTCCATGAATTTATGAGTGTGTGAGAACATCTCTCTGCTAAATTAATTACAGCAATAAATATTACAACCAGTATAAAATGAAAGGTTGAAAAATTTGTCCCGAAATTAAAAAAAAAATAAAAAGGTCAGTGAGAAAAATTGAGGTTTTACTTCAACAATAAAATATACAGAGTAGTTGGTGAGATACTGTTAGGATCCCTTACAAAAATCAAAGAATTGAATAAAATTGGTCTACAAACTTTTGTTGGCTATCTTTTATTTTTGTGCACATTGTACAAAGTATTTTTCTTTATTTCTATAATTCATCTAGTTCTCAAATACTCTTTATTTTTTTTAAGTCTATAAGGAAATAACAACAAAAACAAAATATAATTGCTTTATCTAAGTCTTAAGAACACAAAGACAATATATTTCTCAGGATTTCGTATTTTTACTTCTCAGATAACATGTGGACCCAGGACTAGTCTTACAATTTATCTAGTACTTTTAGTTCAAAAAAATAAAAAATGGTTATGAGATGAAGAGGGACAGTATTAAAAGTACCTTACAAAAATTTCACATGATTTCTAGTTATTTTTTTCTGAAAAGACACTAGCCCAAATAACTTGTAATATTTTTATATCATCTTTGAAAATATTCAATATAAATATTTTAAAATGTAGAAAACAAAAATCTCTGTTATTAATATAATGAATAATATGATGAGGTAAAAATGTCACAACATTATTTTTTTGTAAATTGTCCCTGGTGAAGAGATTACTGTTTTACTGAAAAATATAACAAAAATTAAATAATACATTAAAAATTATCTGATAATTTAGTGACTGCCTCATCATTTCAGCTGAGTGCTCTTTTCTTTGAATCAGTAAACAATAAAATAAGTAATTGCAATATCTTCAAAATACTATTTCTATTGAAAAATGGTGGATAAAATACATTTAGTGGTGACAATTTTGAAATATTATTGCAAACTGAAAGTTTAGGTCCTTGGAATCACAGACATTTGACAGATGAAAAATATTAAAGGAGGATTACCACGAAGAATATTTCCCCAACAGAAATTTAGGAGGGGATCTGGTCTGATATAGTAATGGGTTATGTGAAAACCTTCAGACATCTTAATTAAGAAAGATGAATGCCAGGAAGCTTAATGAGTTGGAAGAGTTTGAGTTTGCTGATTAGAACGTAGAGCAATATAGATTTAAGTGTGACTAGAGAATATTTTGCTGATTATGAAAACTCGCATGAGCAAAGATGATGGGTCTTTCACTCTTCTCCTTCCTTTCCTTCATTTAAAAAATGATGAGAAGTTTAATCAATGGAAAAAATAAACCACCAACAGGCTTTAGATATAAATATAGAAGAGATCAGTAAAAATAGACAACAAAACAGTGAAAAAACCTAGAATGCAACACTGTGATAACTATTTTATTTTCCATAGACAAAATTACCATGAAAGGATGTATGTGTGTGTGTCTGTGTAGCCACAGATGTGTTGACTTATCTACTATTGCCTTTTTCAAAGATTATATTTAAAAACAAGTGATGAAGCACCACTAAACTATTTTTAGTACAAACTGATCCTTTTCCATTTTCTATTTTCAATGAAGTTGGATTGCATGAAGTGAATAAAGCTGCTTTACTTGATCTTATCAGCCTACAGCAGATGAAGGAAGAATTTCTAATGGCACCTACATCACTGACTGCAGTTGTTAGAGAAATAGAACTGGTAGTGAGTCATGTGGCTCCTAAGTTGCTCTAATACAATGACAGTTTTGGTGAGTATTTTGACAGTTCAGGAGTGCATAAGGACAGAACAAGTCTTTTAAGCCCATTTCAGATGGAAGCATAACCATATACTTATTGAATCAGGAAAAAAAAGGACAGAAGAGGGGAAAAGAAGAATGAATAAATTTCCCTGATCAGGACAATGCTGACAGCATTAGAAGATGCCAACATCTATACAGATAATAAACATGTTCTTTACACAGATGTGTCACTATTGTTGGCCAGCATAAAATTTTTCCTTGCCCAATAGTGCTTCAAACCCTTGAAACTAAAGGAAGATAAAGCTCAGTATTTCCAGTGTGTTCCAACTTTCAGGTTTAGATGCAGATGCTCAGCTGTTTGAATCAAAGTCCTTGATCAAAGTTACGAATTTTGTCCTTGCATATCTGTGAGAATACTAAGATGCTTCTACATTTTAACTTAGAATCAGTATCATAGGGATGCCAAGTTTAAAAATGGAACAATGTTCTACCTTTTGACTAGTATGAAATTAGTTCAGAAGAGACTAATTGGATATAGTCACTTGGAAATGAGTTCCTGGATATACTTAGCCAAAAAGAATGATGGAGGAGCTCTTCTTTTGACTAATCACACATTTCATGCTCTTTAGTATGTCTTTATATCTGTGTCAAAGCTGAAATAAATGAGCTATGGATAAAAAATGGGGTGACTATTGGAAGATGCCAGGAAGAATCATTTTACTTAAACCTTTCATTTGTGCCAAAATAATTTGTTTGAAATGCTGAATTCATTGACTGAATCATTTGTTTGAAATTCTAGGCTACAGATTTGGGGGCAGAACTGGTGAAAAATAGCCAGCTTTGAAACTGACAGGCTTAAGGAAAGAAGGAACAAGGAGGCTAACGTGAGACCTTGTGGAGGAATTGGGCCTTTTCAGGAAGGGAATATCAGAGTGAAAAGAAGACATCCTTTTTCAGAACTGAGATGAACAAAGGCTGCCCAAGGTGAGTACTAGGAATTCAAATTTCTGAAAGATTACTTCCAGGAAGAGGATCTCCCTCCATGCAGAGACCTGTTTTGGGTTTTCTTCCAGTGGTGTTTAACAGTTGGAATTCACCCTGCAATAGTTCTGTGACTCTGAAAATTATTACCACCAGGCAGGGCCTCCTGGGACTAATCAGAGCCCAGCTGCAAGGAGGAGGAACAGATGTAACATCTGGGTGAGGACTAGCACAGGGCCTAGTGAGCTCCTGTCTACTGAGAGGCAGCAGAACGCCCAACCCAATGTCTGTGGCAACAAAGAAAAAGGAGCTGGAAGCCATAAGCCATGGTCCTCCCTCTTGTGAAATACATCCTAGTGGTCAAGAAACTCTTCCACTTTTAAAGAGACAGTCTCATCTTGGCCCTTTTGTGGGGCTTCATCCTTCAAGTGTGCACATTTAGCATGTTCCATAGCTTCAGAATGTTCACCTTTAATATTTTCCCACCTGGCTTTGAGATACCTCTGGGGAAAAGTTGGAGCTGTCACCCTTCAGGATGAAAAGCAGAAGCTGGATGTTAATTATTGGAAGTATCAGGGTATCGTGGAGAACATTGTTCTCAACTTTGCTATAACTTTCTGGGTCTTTTAGAAATCCTTTGCATGATATCTCAGAATCACGAATTTTAATTTTAAAAGGGATCATAACGAGCTTATAACACTTTCATTTTATAGGCAATGAAATGGAGGTCTAGAGGGATTAAGTGACTTACCTAAGGTCATTTTCATAAAAATGAAAAAAAAAAAAAACTTGAACTAATTCTCTAGCTCTTAGATTGGGGAGAAAAAATACCATTTCTTTATTTGCTTCCAAGCAGACCAAGACTTGCTCTCTTCCACCGACGCAACATTCCCTTGATTCAGAACTCTGCAGTAAGTGGACTGGGGAGGAAAGGCAGCTTGGACTATACTCTTTAAACATAGTGCTTGCCTTTTACACGCAGTAGGAATAACAGTATAGAAAGCAATTAGTATGGGGAAAGCCAAAGAAGGAGCTTATGAAAAACAAAAACAGCTGTTTTAAACAAGCCAGAGAAAGCCTGCATGTGTAACAGACTTTTGCCAATGGGGGACATGAGTCAACAAAATAAAGAGAAAGTTTGGGGTGGGCATAGAATGAGAGAAGGCAAGTTTATATAAAGAATACAGTCAGATAAAGATAGTTGCATAGATAGGATTGAAAGATTGGGAAGATAAATTAGTTTATTAGAATCTCTTTTAAAGTTTGATTCAGAAAAAAATTTATTATTTTGTTTATGGAATTCCCTAAGGCTTTTTAGATGTTTAAATTTGTAAAAATACTGATTTTGTTTAGCCCTCACTAAAAGATTAAAAAGTAGCCAATGGACACATATTTGTAAAATGCAACCACATTATTTCCACTGACGAGGGATGAAATCTAACCCAGTTAATAAGTATTTACTAATTTAACAGCTCATGTTAATGTGCTAAATCTATCCTCTTGCTTATTAGAATGAAATGAATGCCTTATTAGAAATAACATTATAGGTCAAGCAGAAGATAGCCCTACATAATGTTCATGCTGAATAAATAAATAACCACTGCGGATTAACTTTCTAAAGGAGACATCAATTGAAACGAGTGATTAAAGTTGACAATAGAATTGTACAAATGACCCTAATTAATGGATTTTCTAATCTTTTTCATGTTTATGGACATTAGTCCTGTTTGCACACTGTGTGCATAAATATGCACGCATTACAAGTAGGGACATCCATAACTAGATACAAATGATGCTTAGATGCCTACTCTGTGGCATCTGTGAGTTCCAACATATCATTCTATCTGAAGCAGGGGAAAGTTCTAACTTCCCATTTTTTTTCCGGCCACTGACTCAGAGACCGTTGACTTGGCAAAGCCCCTAACCAGATCTCAGATAAAACCGACCATTTACAAAACATCAAATCTTCTGCAGCTTTGGATTAAGGATTCTGACCTTAAAAAAAAAAGTTCTAATTCCAAACACCCCTTCTCTTTGTAAAACGATAAACCGATGGCTATTTTGCTCATACTCCCTGACAGTAGTAAGATAATGTCACTCTTCAAATAGGTTCTTACTTATTGGTTACCTTTTGATGGGTTTATCGGCTGCCAGCAAATAATGGATAACTATTTTGGTGAAGCTAGTCATGCCAGGCCTACAAATGAGAATATCCCTGTGTGCAGTCTGAGCATTACAGGTAGGTCCCCACGGCACACAAATCTGAGAGAACTGGAACGATCCTCGTGCTTTTATCTGCCTCCCCAGTCCTCATATATTTAGAGTACAAAGTGCTACATCTCAATATGATGACCAGTCCATATAAGAGCTTAATGTTAGATGGAGGATTACTATTCCATTAGGAACTTCGAAATCGGTAACACCACCACTGCCTCATATCCCATTAGCTCAGCTCAGCTCATTATCCGAAAGCATTAAAAGTTCAGAATTGGTGGCATTGTCTTTGCAGGTTTTTAGTTTTAAAAAGTATCTTTTCTTCTGACCTGCTAGAGCCCAATTTTCTTTAACTTCTCAAAAATGGAGGCAGAATTAATCTGCCTTCCTACATAGAAAACATAACATTTTGTGTGTAATGCTTGTTTACTGGTATTTTTATGAGCAATAAAAATGCTTTGCTACATGTGTGGTACTCTACAATATATATTTTAAAAAGGTATGGGAAAAATTATAAATTATTGCAAAAGCTTTAGTGAAATATGAGAATGGTTCTGTATTGTGTGGGACTGTCTTGTGTTGCTAAAACATTTTAACCTATAGCTGTGCTTTCTTATTCTGATTAAGCATTTATAAAGCCAAATACAAATCAAATGTAGAAACAGGCCCAAATATTAACAGAAACATTTTCCTTTCATATTCATAAGAACATTTCATTTGGGATTAGTGGTTTCATAAAAGCACAAATATAAATGTCAACGAATTTTATATTATACAGATGATACTGCAGGGGCAAAAATCTTTGCATTCACTGATACCTAATTGGGAACCCACAAAGTACTTGATACATCCTAAGAGGAATGGGGTGGGGGGAGTAGAGGTTGATATTGTTTGCCTTCACATTTTCCAAATGTGTCCTAGGTGTCTATAATTCATTAGCTATATGATTATGGGCCAATGTTCAGGTCTGTTCCACAGGTGTGCAATTTTTGTGGGCAGAATAATACAAAACAAGTTCAGAGCGTGGTTTAATGAGTAAGGACCACACTTGTTCTATATATTTGCTTAGAGTTACGTGAGAATGTAGACATTAATTCTTACATTTATAGAACATCTTTTTTGTCATTTTAAATTCATTTTTACTCAGTCTTTTTCATTTAAGCATGCTCCAATGTATTTATAATAAATGAGAATACATATAAACCTTCCAGAACATCTCTGGGAATACGGAATTATATTAATGACACTCTTAATGTCATTTATTTGACATGGGATCTGATTATGCCATTAAAGACCTAGTTCCTCTGATACTCACATAGGGATTAGAAATAACTGAATTGGGGAAACATCCCAGAAACTAGGAATAGTTATTTTTAAATTCAATGGTAGAATTCACACGTTTAAAATGGTACAATTCACAGTTCTTCCTCTTCTGGAATGTTAAATCTTGTTTGAGAGGAAATTCATATATTCATGATAAATTAGAAAACAATTTGGAAGCAATCTATAAAATTTATAGAGTTTCAGTCTGTATGTGTCATTCTGAGGCAATTCAAATGATAACATTCTCTGTGGGCTTGTGTTAGTCCAGGCAAACTTCATGGAGAGGGCCGACCCGGAGCTGAGTGTGAGAGATGTGTAGGATTGTTGTTAGCACAGAGTGAGGAGGAAAGAATGGGGCAAATGTGAGCATATCAGGGTAAAAAGTCGCTCAGAATGATGACCAGGGGCAAGAAGCCCTCAGCTGAAGAATGTTGCAAGACTAAGAAAGTAAAATGCAATCAGTTCACGAAGGTTTCAAATTTGTTCGAATATACAAAAAGAAGCTAATATAGATTTTTAACAAAGCAAATACATACTAGAAGTGACTCTATTTCTGACCTATATAACCGGCATGAAATAAATTGTTGACATTTAGAAATTAAGGAGTCGACTATTACAAATGAGAAATGAAGTGATGATGGTCCAAATTAGAGTAACAGTAGCACGATAAGAGAAAGCAAAACAAACCAGAAACTCTATGAAGCATGTACACTAGGATCTGAGTGGCTAAATGGGTGTGGGATGGGAGAGAGATGTAATAAAAGTGACTTCAAAATATGCCATTCATGGAAGCAGGGTAACATGAGTGACACTAATAGAAATGGGAAGTGTCTCGGTCTGTTTTGTGCTGCTATAACAAAATACCACCGACTGGGTCATTTATAAAGAGCAGAAATTTATTTCTCACCAGGGCTGGAGGCTGAGAAGCCCAAGATCCAGGCACTGGCAGGTTTAGTGTCAGGTGAGCATCTGGTCTCTGCTTCCACGATGCTACACCTGGCAGAGGGAGGAACCTGTGTCCTCACACGGCATAAGGCAGGAGGGCAAGAGGGTCGAGTTCCCTCTGTCAAGCCCTTTTATAAGGGCACCTAATCCTATTCATGAGGGAGGACTCATCATGTTCTAGTCCCCTCTTAAAGGTCCCCTCCCTTAATACTATCACATTGGCAACATCTGAATTTTGGAGGGGACACATTCAAATCATAGCGAGAAGTTAGAGAAGGGATTCACTTTTGATTATCACATACACTTAAACTTGACTTTACACACATGGCCACCCGATTGAACATGTTTTGTAAACAACTGGAAATAAACGAAGGATAAAGATTTGAGCAGAAACTGCAGGTTTGGTAATCAGCACATAGGTGATTGTTGATACGGCAAGAGAAGCGACAAAGGAAGTACAGAAAGAGAAAGTAAGGAAAGTATCAGGAGGGCTAAGTGAAGCCAAGGAAGAGATTAAGGAGGGAATCGTCCTGTCAAAACCTGGAGGTAGAGGGTGCTGAGTATTAGGAAAGACCACCTGGATTTAAGGTTCTCTGTGTGTTCTACAGGGGTTATAACACATTAGATTAAAAGGGTTGACTGGGAAAGGAATCATTCAGTGCAAATGTTTGTTTCTTAAGATTGCTGGGTTTCAATTTATACGTTAGACTTAGACGCATTTTCCTCCTATTAGGGAAGAAGTAGCCAACTCCTCAGTTTGTTTCTTACTGGAATTTAGCAGTTCAGCTGAACTAATTTAAGTTCTGGGGCTTATGAACAGCTGCAACTTTGTATTTAAATTTCATCTGCTCTCTGTCCTACTTAATGTTCCAGTAACAATCCATCTTACTTTCAAGTCTGACAATTTCATAAGGGTATTGACCACCCACAGAGAGTATGCCTTCAAAGGGGAAAGCCCTTTAAGAGCTGTGTTGAGTGAAGCAAAAATGCTTAGATTGTAGTCAATACTATTAGAACTGAACTGGGATAAGAGCGCAGTGATTCAGAAGAATTAGTTCCATTATATTTACTGATGTTTCAGGAAAGCAATAGTAGCCAGGAAAACAATAGAATTTAGGGCGTTTTGATGGTCACTGGAACATTGTGCTCTGAAGTTGTGCATTCTAACTAAAGAATTTCAGTAAAAGTGCAGTTAAACACATAGAACTGAAACTACACCAGCCCTTCAGACACTGCAGATTTTCTGGATAAATGATTGGGGTTCCTTTAAGTAAAAGTAATGAACAGGACTACATTCTACTTGCTTTAGAACAGAGACTTCTGATAAGGATTGATTTTATTCTAATAATAGAGTGAGACACAGTTTAGTCTAGCATATTAGAATAAATTGCTTGATCTTAATAATTTTAAGTGCAAAAATTAAAAAAAAACCTATAATGAACATTGACATTTAAAACCTTTTAATAGTAGTATAAGTCCTATATATAAGGCTAAGATTGTAACGGATCTATTTTCTTCTCCTTACAACTGAACAGCTTTGTATTTAAGTAGTCTTTGAAAATCTGATTCCTATTTATAATTATTCTGAATATAAAGATTCTGAATCGGGACGGTGTTCCTTTAAATTAAGGCTTTTTCTGAAGTGACCCATATCTGGCCATCGGGTAACCTGTATCAGGTAGTACCACATGTTCACAATCAACCCCAGCATGCACCCCTTGGGCTGATAACTAAAATGTGACAATTCTGATAATTAAAGTACCTAAAGCCAGCGGCTGATGTCTTGCATTAATTCAAAACAGCTTAAGGTGAAACTTAGCACACTATCCAATTACCAGAGACATGGCTATATACACTCTCAACCATGTTGGCATGGCTTTCTTCAGATACACTAAACCTGATACCTGACAAAAACTATAATTTAAACAAATAACGGGGGTGGCTGCTGGATTGTAGCCTGTTTAATCTAACTGCAAGTCCCTCTGAAGATGCCTCTTGATTAGCAAGGCTGAGTAGGTCAGAGGATGACATTTTCCAACCAACCTAACATTCACAGAAAAATTATATTTTCCTGTATCGTTTATTAAGAGCTAGTGGAATTCATACTTTTGGCTTATAAGGGAAATCTCAATTAGTTAAAATAATGAAGAGGAAAAATAGAAGCAAATTACTGTGATACTGGGGTATAATTTTAACATTGATATGCAGAGATTCCATTAGCAGTAAAGGATGTTAAGTATTTTGGCACTCTTCCCAAAATGCAACCAAAAAATACTACAATGGGAAGCACAATTCCAAGGGTCATGTTTTATATGTCGTTGTTGTTCAAAGCAAGAACAGTTATGATGAAGATCACTAATTTTTGGATAAATTTTTAATTATTGCCTATTCAATTAAATTGTTCACACCTGTTATCTATCACCACCATCACCATCCTTAAATAGCATTGACGGTATGCCAACAAACATCTCAAAATGCACAGCGTGTAGATATAGTGTGATGGTTAATTTTATGTGTCAACTTGAGTGGGCTAAGGTATGCCCAGATAGCTGGTAAAACATTATTTCTCAGCGTGTCTGTGAGGTTGTTTCTGGAAGAGACTAGCATTTGAATCAGTAGACTGAGTAAAGATCACCCTCACCAACATGGGTGGATTATACAGTCTGTTGAGAGCCCAAATATAACAAAAAGGTGGAGGAAGGATGGATTTTCTTCTGTTTGAACTGGAACACACATCATATTTTCTCCTGCCCTTAAACTTTGGTGCTCCTGTTTCTCAGGCCTTTGTACTCAAACTGGGTTCTCAGTCCTTCAGACTCGAATTGGGATTTACATGATCACACCCCTCCCAAGGCCTTTGGACTGCATCACACCACCAGCTTTCCTGGTTCTCCAGGGTGCAGATGTCAGATTGTGGGACTTCTCAGCCTCCATAATTGCATGAGCCAATTCCTATAATAAGTCTCTCTCTCTTCCCCCACCCTCTCAATATACATATACACACACATACACAAACACGCATGCACACACACACACACATATATGTGTTTCCTATTGGTTATGTTTCTCTGGAGAACTCTGACTAATACAATGAATTTAAATTTGATTGGAATTTGTCCTTTTCATGGGCTATCTATCTAAAAATTTATCTACAAACCTGGGCTCTATTAGAGTGCAAAGTTGGGAAATGACAAGTGAAAATTGAGCCTCATATGGGAAAATTTTTAGGATTATTGTGTGATTTTTATAGTTTGCCTTTTTCTCACATTTCTATATATAGTCTGCAGATCATAGGCATGGAATAGCTTAAAGTCACATCCCTGAGGTCCTTCAATCAAGGGAGTATGTTTGATAGTATAGAAGAGGAAAAGTGACTTGAATTCAAGATTTTTGTATCATATAACCTATTCTATGTTGTTCCTAATTTTGAGGCTGCATCTTATCTTCAAGAAGCCAAGGGATATAAATTTACTGAATGGATGCTGGAGGCCGAGAGGCTGATCAGAGAGTATGTAGAAAAGAGACACTGTTCTTGGTTGTTAAGTGCTGGACTTGGAAGTTTGTAGTGGAGAATGTTGGAGGGAAGCAAACATCCTTAGAAATTCTTTCAACAGTTGCATTGCGAGCATGATTTAAGGCATGATGCAAGGGAACATACAGTCCAGTAAAGACTGAATAGAAGGGCACAGAGCAAGAAAGAGAATGAGAAGTAAAACCAAGAAAGAGAGTCAGGGCAGTCCTGTAGCCATCTAGATTAAAGGGCACCATTGAGTTACTAATGAAGAGGAAATGGAAATAGTCATTAGAAACATAATGTATTTTGTCAAGTACATCATTATGCTTACATTAACAGCCTGGTAAAGAGGTTTAGTTATTAACCCATACTGTAGATTTAAGTTCTTTCTCTGGCTAAAAAGTCACGTAGATACATTAAAGATAGCCATTTAAGTTGGGAAGAGCCAACCAGCAACTGATGCTTAGACTCTTGTGTCCAAGAAGGGACAGTTCATTTTCACTGTGTGCATTATAATCAGTCTATGATACTGCTACTTGGGGTAAATCAGGTGAGCAGGAAGAAAAACTTTTGAAGTTTTTCAGTGTACTTCATAGGAATTCATGAAATAAAACAGGAAAGTATTTAAAGTATTTGCTGG
Organism: Cheirogaleus medius; assembly: GCA_008086735.1. Taxonomy (NCBI): domain Eukaryota; kingdom Metazoa; phylum Chordata; class Mammalia; order Primates; family Cheirogaleidae; genus Cheirogaleus; species Cheirogaleus medius. The sequence continues at coordinate 33,041,312 of VBSM01000483.1, forward strand.
GTTCTTATGAGCCAAATTTTGTCAAGGTAGCTAATTTCTCTAGCTTCCAGATTTTATTTACATTGGCTCGATAGAAAATTTTCCTCATGGTAAAGGACATTCAAGCAGGTGTTGGGCACTAGGAATAATGTCAGATATTAATTACCCAATTTAGAAATATCACTGAATTAAAACTGAATTAAACTGAATTAAAATTGATCATTAACCTAAAGTTTATTAGTAAGGTGTAATATCAAAATTAAATTAGTAACAATGTAAGATTTTTAAACCACAATTTTTTATTACTTTGAAGTTTCAATTTGAATATGAAACGGAATCATGTGAAATTAGAAAAATATCTAAGATATTTTCCTTAACAATGGAAATAGATAGCTGAATATTAAGTACATATGCATAATATACTTGATTTGTATCACGTATAATATTAGATACATACAGCATATATAAATTATTCCATATTAACACTATATATAACAGAGAATCCAGAGAAAACTCCAAGAATCCATGTGATTTAAATGCATCTAATTAATAATTTTCATGTATTGAACCTAATATTTATTTCAAAAATTTGTTTCAAAATTAAAATACATTTGTTTTGACATCTAGCTACTTTAAATTCTTTTTTTTTTTTTTTTTTTTTTTTTTTTTTGATACATGGTCTCACTCTGTCACCCAGGCTGGGGTACAGTGCTTTGATCACAGTTCATTGCAGCCTTTAACTCCTGTACTCAGGTGATCCTCCTGCCTTCGCCTCCCAATTAGCTGGGACTATAGGTATATCCACCATACCTGGATAATTTTTAAATTTTATTAGAGACAGGGTTTAGCTGTGTTGCTCAGACTGGTCTCAAACTCCTGGGCTCAAGCAATCCTCCCACCTTGGCCTCCCAAAGTGCTGGGATTACAAACTTGAGCCACAGCACCCCCACCCAATCTACTTTCAAAATTATCAGCAAAACTTAATGAAGAAAAAATTGTAGGAGAAAATTCTGTAAGAAATTTCTCCAGCAGGTTGCTCTATCTACTGAATTGTTTATATAAAATTGACTTGCCCAAAAATACACATGAAAGACTGCACTTTCAAATTCATATTTAGAATAATAACTAGCTTTAAAATTAGGTTTATTCTTCAAATACTTAATCTCTAAGAAGGGCCCAATGAAAAAATTGTTAACATGCTATAAGATATGGTTATACCTAATGGAAAAATATTTTGTTAGTGGCATTTAATTTTTGAATTATTTAATTTTTGAATTAGGATTCAATGTGCACTTTGTAGTTTCAAATTGATTGAGATGTTGTTATTCGATATAAGCCTTGGTCCTTGTGTGTTATTTTTATATGACTCATGTAAAATGGAGATATAGGTACAGGAATGATTTTTTTTCAAGCCCAAGTAAAGGTTGTGTTGCTTAAATTCTAGTCAATGGCTTTTACATCTTAAAAATCCATGTCTTGAACTTTGTAGAATTTCTGCGTAGACTAAGAACAAGAAATGAGCTTTCAATGAGTGCCAGTGGACATTCTCAGGAAGCAAGTAGCTGTTCAGATCAAGGGGGAAATAGATACAACTTGCAATGCTTATAAATTATATAAAGGGCAACATGAAAATGTTTGACAATTGTATTGACCAGAGTACTAAGAAAAATTTCACATGATATATCATTGATACCAAGATAGAGAAAGCTTATGTATTTTTTAAACAAACAAATAAAAATAGGATTTAGATTTTTTTTTTTTCTGTAGAAAGTCATAGGGAGACTTGCTTACAATGAAAGTCCCAGAAAATAATATCAAAGGAAACATTTAAGGTAAGCAAAGTAACTGAGACAATGATTTGAATTGTGGGGGTACTTAAGAGATTGGCAATTGTCATTTTAGAAGCTTTTTTTAGTATTTTGATCACTCCAAGAATAGGGAAAAAAACTAATGACTTAAAGATAAAATTATATTTTTAAAAGAAAAGGATGAAATGGAATATTTAGCCATAAAAATAAATGAAACTCTAATACATGCTGTAATATCGACAGATGTGAAAACATTATGCTAAGTTAATAAAGCCAGGCACAAAAGGACAAACATTGTCTGATTATGCTTATATGTGGAACATAGAACAGAGAAATTCATAGAGACAGAAAGTAGAATATAGCTTACTAGGGAGTAGGGAGAGTGGGAATGAGAAGTTAGTGTTTAATGAGTACAGTTTATGTTTGGGATGATGAAAAAGTTCTGGAAATAGTAGTGATGTTTATGCAACATTGTGAGTGTACTTAATGCCACTGAATTGTACACTCAAAATGGATAAAATTTATAAATCTTATGTTACAGATATTTAACATAATGAAAAAATAAAAATTAAAAATAATTAAAAGGAAAAGGAAAATTCTTGGTAATTGAAGTCAGTTAGTTTAGCTTGTGTTATTCTTATATATTCAAGACAGGAGACCTTGAACTAACCAGGCTAGCCAACTAACCTGGTTAGCTGGGAAGCAAAGTTCCATATGATGTCCAATTGTTAGATAAACCTATCAATATGCCATGAAAAAATTATCCATTCATCTAGAATTCAGTGTAAATAATGAGAATACTTCCACAGAGTTTTGTCCCAAGAAGACAACTGCTTAATGTGTTTATCAAAATGTGTTATTTCCCCTGAAGGAGCAGTAGGCTTCCCCCTATCTCACCGAACAAGGAGGACTTTGCAACTGAACATGTTTCCATTTATTTCCTCTGACTACTAGAAAGTTCAAATGAAATATGATGCTTGGCCACTAAATTCATCTTAAGATAGGCATATTTATATCCTCCTTATCCCTAGTATTAATCTTCTACTTCTAATCACAGTTAATTATTTCATTGTAGCATTTTTAAATTGCATATTGCCTCCAATTCTTTGTGAAAGAGGTGGAGTGTAGATAAATAACAAGGCAAAAATTGTTTGATCAGTGGCATGGTGTTTAATATTATGAGTATGCTCATTAAGCTTGCATAGCATGCCTAACATGTTTGATTCAGAGGAGTGGATGAACCTCTCTTCAATTCAACCAAACACACACACATGCATGAGAACTCTCTCTCTCTCTCTCTCTCTCTCTCTCTCTTTCTCACACACACACACACATACACTCTGTGTGCATACACATAATTCTTAGTACAACATTATCGGTTCCTTGGTTTCCACCCTTGGCGAGCCTACAATTTGGTCAGAGAAACAGGCTTTTTTCCCCATCATTTGAAATGTTAGATGAACAAGACTAGTATGAAAGAAGCACAAAAGAATACTTACAAAAAATATAATATTCAATAAGCACAACTGCTTATGAATACAAAATAAAACACAAAACAAGCTATCACTTTGAATAGGGACAGATCCTCATGTATATATTTTCTAAAAGCTAAGATTATAATTGAAAAATGATTTATTAATAATGTCCAAGGTGGGCCACTGTTAGTTTGACATTGGTTGTTTTGAAATCACTCTATGTCCTCTTGGCATGCATCTCTTAATCATACTTTCAAGAGCTCAATCTGACGAATTTAAGTAATAACTTCTATGCTCATAACTACAAGTTTCCTCTCCCATTTTCAATTTTCACTCACCTATTGGAACAATTCAGAAGAAAGTGTTGCACTAGGTGAATAGATTGTGAAATTATCACTGAAGCCCCTTTCAGCAGCAGAAGTCTATATTTGATCATATTTTCGAAAACAGAAGGTGTTAGAATTAGAGGATACCTTAGAAATAATTGGTCTTAATCCTCTGATTTTATCAATGAGGACTTTGATGCTAAGTGTCCAAGGTATAACCAGTGAGGGACAAAGTCAGGGTTAAAATCCGGGTCTTTTGCTCCATGCTTTTGTTTTCCCTGCTGGGCTATGATGCACTAAAGAATGGTCGTCATAGTGTATAAATCTTTGCACCCCAATTCCAAGAGGTGGGTGATGTGCCAGACTGTACACAGACCCCAGTGCTAGGAACAGTTCTCGATTCCTCAGTACTTCAGTTGCAGTTCCAACACTGAGGAAATAAAGGCTCACCCCTTTCATTTCTCATTTAACATATCTTTTCTACAGCAGCCCAAGAGTACACAAAGTGATGAGGAACAAACGTAATGAATGAATTCCCAGCTCGCTTGTAGAGGAATAATTAATCCATTTGCTTCGCATTTTGATTCTGTACCTCCCTTAAAATTTATTATTACAGTTGAGCAGATGCCCTCTACAAAGGGTTTTCCTCCTAATGAAGTCAGAGCCGGGAGAGTCAGGGTAACTCTGCAGGCAAACAGGGGGACTGTGAAGTCCTTGAAAACATATGTTCTTTTAACTAAAACCTTGAACTTCCAGAATTAACTCGAAATTACACTAGAGTATTTTCACCCTACCATTTTTGACTTTCTGTACTATGTGCATATTTTCCTGTCAATCAAAAGTGTACAAAATCACAGAAGCTACATGAATGTGAGGAATAATGTAAAAGATAATAATTCTAATTATGAAGAGTGTCATTAACAGTCTGAAACTAAAAATTAGGCTCATTTTGTGGTCTAGATGTCTAACAAGGAGATGACTATATTAATCGTTTAGCTTGTAGGTTATAATTCCTGCAGTTACTTCATTTGGCTGCCAATGTTAGAAAACTGAGGCAACCCAAGGGTTAACATCTGGCATAGTAAATTTTTGGCATTGTCCCTGTCATAGTTCTGTAAGTCTCTAGGAAATTCACTTAGTCCTGCTCATATTTCATTGACTTATCACAGTTTTAATATGTGCTACTAATGCTAATTCTAAGAAGACTAAAGCAAAGCCAGCGAAGGGGGTCAAAGATAATGACCAATTTCAAGACTTACAATGTATTTCAGGACCTAGCATAATGCTTTGTATATTATATGTGGTAAATAAATATTACTCCTCTCTTTCTGGCTTCAAATATCATTTTTTCCCTGGTATAATATATTTATTTATGTTAATTCTGTCTACCTTCTGGACTGCCCTATTTAAACTTATTCTCTTTAAATTCTTTTTTCCTTAACTTGTCCCTGTGAATTACTTGCACTGAGTTTCCTTCTTATTGGTGTCAGGTTCAGGAAACTAGAAAGAAGTAAAATAATTGGTTGACTCATTACACCTGCCTCTAAATGATTTTTTAATTTCATGTCCCAGACGGTATCCTAAACTGTGCTACCTTTTAATCAGATGACCAGAGAACAAATCTTCCTGGGAATGTGGAGCAGAGTAGAGCCCAGTTATCCCTACATGGGAAGAGTAGGGAGAAAGATTTTCATATCTGAGATTTCCCCTAGAATTTTAGCTTCTTGTCCAAGGCTATTTTATAATACACTAGCTCAATGAATTATTTGCATTACATACTCCAATTAGCCTGGGTCAAATAACAGGATGATAAGATTAAAAAGAAAACAACATCTATTTCTAAGGGGCTGGGGTTCCTCTTTGGTGGTGCTAAGTTGTGGAAACAACCCAGGTGCCCATCAATACATGAGTGGATCAACAA
>VBSM01000483.1:33053727-33201046 GCA_008086735.1 Cheirogaleus medius
AAAAAAAAAAAAAAAGTTTCAATAAATTTCAAAAGATAGAAATCTCACAAAGTATATCTCTAATGACAGTGGAATTGATTAGAAATCATTAAGAATCAGATATATAGGAAAAATCCCCAAATATTTGGAAATAAAACAACATACCTCTAAATAATGCATGGTAAAGAATAAATCATAAGGGAAGTTATAAAATATTTTGAATTATTGAGGATGAAAACACCATGAATCTTTATTTTTATTTATAAAATGTAGTTAAAGCAGGTATTAAAAGGAAATTCGCAGCATTAAAATACTTGTACTAGAAGAGAAGAAAGACTTAAAGCTAATAATCTTAATTACTTCCTTAAGTATCTGGAAAAAGAAGATCACGTTAAAACTAAAGTAAGGAAATCAAAGAAAATAGTAAAAATCAATTAAAGAATAGATAAAAAATAAAATTAACAAATCCAAATTTTGTACTCTGAAAAGACTAATAAATTAATGGACTCCTGCAAGACTAATCAAGAAAAAAACCCTGAATACACAAATTACCAATATCAAAAATGAAAAAGGGAATATGATGACAGTTCATAGAGACACTGAAAGAATAAAGAAATATTACAAACATCTGTGAGAATACACTCGACACCTTAGAAGAAACAAGCATGTTGAAAAACACTATTTGCAAAAATTAACCCAAGAAAAAAGTTGAAAAAACATGAACAACTCTATATCTTTTAAATAATTGAATTTATAATTATAAAGCTCCCTACAAAGAAAACTCCAAACATGAAAATATATTCTGCATCATTAGTTATAAGGGCAAATGAAAGCCACAGTGAGGTCACAAGAAAAGCTAAAATCCAGACAACCAATAATATCAAATATTGGTGAAGATTTGGGACAAATGGGACTCTCATACATTTCTGGTGGGACTTTAAAATGGTACAAAGACTCTAAAATTGTGGTCCCCAAGCCCCAGGCCATGGCTTGGGACTGGTCCCTGGCCTGTTAGGAAAACAGGGCCTCACATCACTGCCTGAGCTCCTCCTCCCCGTCCTCTTCCGTCCCCCACTCCCCCGCCCCACCCCACCTCCTCCACCCAACCCCCATTCATGGAAAAATTATCTTCCTTGAAACCAGTCCCTGGTGTCAAAAAGGTTGGGGACCTCTGCAAACACTGCTAGACAGTTTGTTATAAGGTGAAACATAGACCTGTTCTATGACCTAGAAATTCCACCCCTTGGTATTATCTCAAGAGATGAATACATATGGCCACAAAAAGACTTTTACAAAAATCTTTATAATTGCTGTATTCATAATATCTAAAACTTGGAAACTACCCAAATGTCCAATGGATGAATGATTAAAAAGTTGTGGCATGTTAATTGAATGGAATACCACTCAACAGTAGAATGACTACTATTATTCTCAACAACAGGGATAGAACTCAAAACATCACATTGAATGAAAGAAGCCGGAAGCAAAAATGCATGCCTTGTATGATTACATTTCGATGAAGTTTGATGAGACACAAAACCAATCTCTATGGTAGAAATCAGAACAGTGGCTGCCTATTGGATTGACCCTGTCTCTATTAGGGAAAGAACTCCTTGTTTTTCACATTTTGCATATTAATAGCTGAATGGAATATATTCCAAGTACCTATTTTTGTAATCCCCAACATTTTTTTTTAAAGTTGAGATACTATCAACAAATTGTATCTTTTAATATCAATGTTAATTTTTCATCTCACTAAATGCTTTATAACATATCTTTAAGATAAATAGAAGTCCATTAAATAGTTCTAAATAAAACTTGATTAGGAATTATTACTTTAACTGCTTTTCTTACATGCACAATTCACATAATTAAAGACTAATTAAACACATGTTTAAGGACATGTTGAGGTGACAGGTATACAGAGGACTACAGGACCCTCAAAAGTATATCCTAAAATTTAGGAGCAAAGTCAAGATGTTTCTCTGGAGAACAGATAACATACAATGGACAAGATTAGATAAGATATCATATTGTGATTTGTAGATCATTAATGATGCTAAATGCAAAGAGATAGTTCAGATGACCAAAATTATTTTTAAGAAAGGCACCAGATACCCTAAAATGAAAATTAATAATGTAGGATGAGAATCCATGACATTTAATAATAATATAAAGAAACTGGGAAGCAACAATTTGTTTGATAATTTAGGATAGGTAGAAACCCTAATGTCTTTCTCTCCAGGATCAGTAAGATACCACCTGAATCCTTCAGTGGAACATTTGAAGTGTTAGGATTTAATTGCTATTACTTGAGAAGAGGCCTAAAAATTAGCAGGGGTGAGGAGGCTGTGATAAGGCCTTCTCTAGAATGAACAACTGGGAAGGCAGTTATCTTTCCTGAATTAAATAAATGTGATCCTATTTCTAATTTATTATGCTAAATACAGTAAAGCCTTTAACAAACGTTGTTATTAAGCCTTTAGCTGATCTAAGTGTACCTCTATCTGTTTTCTTGGTTCCTTTGAGAAACCATGCAAAATCTTCATCCCATGTTAATTACCAATTTAATCAGTCAATGCTAAAAGAAAATCTTTTGCTCTAATTATAAAAGACAGTTGCTGTAAGCACTTGACATGATGAATACCTTTCCTCATCTTGGGCAGGTTATAATTTATTAAGCACAAATATGAGGAAAAAAAACCCAGGTAGCGTGCTTGGTCAGCAGTGACCCCCAATTAAAACAGGTGATGTTTGCTGGGTTTAAGAATAACAGCAATACGACTCCAATTAGCTGTCAAATCATCTGGCAAAGCAGCTGTTACATGCATGGAAAATCACTTGGCCTTCTTGCTTATTTTTTTCAACTTTGTCTTTATTTTTAAGTCACTTAAAAAGATAGTTCCCGCATTTATATCAAATTTAAAAACAGGGAAACTAATTTGCAGTGTTAGAAGTCATGACTGTGGTTAGCTGTGCTGGGGTGGCGGAGGGGGTGTGGCGAGAGGGGCACAGGTGTTGGGGCCACCACCTGGGGTGCTGGTGACTCTGTTTCTTAACCGGATACGCTCGCTTTGGGAAAATCCATCGGGCTGTGCACTTAGAGCTCGCGCATTTTTCGGAATGTATGTTACACTCAAAAAGTTTTACCCTAAACTATACATTCCTTCCAGAAATATATGGAATTACCTCAACATTGTGTCAAAACATAAAGGTTTTATACTAATGTCTATAAGAAATAAATGTTTTCTTATAAAAACTCTTCATTAATTCCCTCTAATCTCTGAGAAAATATAAGAGAACATCTAAAATTTTTATTAAATAGGGCTTTGAATAAAATGGGAGCATAAACATTAGCTTTGTGTTTATCATCAGATTTAGAAATTTATGTGCTACTTACCAAAAAGGTGTGTTCTCTCTCAATGTTGTGGTCGTCTCCTCCTTAGAGCTGCCAAGCAAAGGTATTGGTTGTGATTCAAGCCTGGAAAAATAGCACAAACAGAAAAATCACTCTACTATAAGGCATTTATTTTACTATAACTGTCTATATTAACTATACTATAATGCATTTATCTACATAACTATAAAATGATAACCTGTTCACTTAATCGTTCATGTAACAAGCAATTGTGGAGTATCTTTGCATGTACCAGGCGATACAGATGTGTAGTTGGATAGTGTGTAACTTTTTCTGAAGGAAATCAAGTAAACAAAGAAGTATAATAATTGCAGCAGACTGGTGAGTGGCACTAAAGAGGTATAGATCAAATGTCCTGGGAGTGGAAGGCAGAAGGGACTACTTCCACCAGGGAGAGCAGGTGATGCTTTGTGCAGGACTCGGGGCTTGGGCTGGGCGGGAGGATGAGTGTGGTCTCTTCAAGGTGCTGGGCAGGAGCCGGAGCAGGAAGAATGGACGGTGGGGGCAGCCCAGGTACATGAGACAAAATGACCAAGTTACAGAGTTTGAACATTATGGACATAAGAGGGGAACTTAATGCATTTCAGTTTGATTGGACGAATTTTTCAGAGGGATGGGAACTCAGGTGAAACTTTAGGGCCAGTGACCTGGCGGCCCATCCCTAGCAGCAGAGAGGAACAGGAAGGAGAGTCTGTCCTTTTTTTATTTTATTTTATTTTTTAATATCATGGGTTGGAGTTTCTTATGAGCTTCCTAAATCCATCTACTGTGTCTTTGTTTTGATACAACTTACAGCTATGGTAAAAAGACTACCACATCCCTGGTTCAGGTGTGGTCTTTAGCTTCAGTAAGGTCATTAGCTGGCTATCATTTTTAAATCTGTTGCTTGCACAGGCCTGAGAGCTCTGGGTTTGCCTAGTAGAGTCCTCACCATTTAAGCTCTTCCTACATACAGGACCTGTGACGTGCAGTTCTAACCATGGTACAATACAACTGCCATGAAAGAAGTGATTGCAGGGTAACTGCCAGACTTCTTCAACTGTGTAATCCTCTTTGCATACTGGACACTCTAAACCCGTATCAACTTGTTCCCGAGTTACTGTCACTGTTGGAAGTCATGTGATCCTTTCCTTGTCAGCTGGAGGAGGCCCTATGTTTTCCAGTTGTCCTAAAAGCTGGGTTACAATGGCATCAAGCCCTGTCTGACCCCAGGCATAGTCCCCAGGGTTGGAGTACAGCATCCTCCTCCAGGAAAAAGTGTGTGGACATGAAATGAGTCCCTTGCTAGGCCCAGGGATTGAGCAGTGAATAAGAATGACATGAGCCTCGGCCTCATGGAGCTCCCTGTTTATTGGGACAAAGGAATACAAGGGATTATAACAATGTATGCCAAGGAGGAGAGGTTTTCTGGGAGTCTGTAGTGGAAGAACCCATCTCATCTAAGGGTCAGAGTTGAACAACAATTTCAAGTCTCAGAGAAGCGATCACCAAGGCAATGAAGTTAGAGATCACTGAGGGACAGAGTGCAGAATACAATGGGAGAGGAACATGGACAGACTCACATTTAGAAAGGAGGAAACGATCAGAGAAGAGGGAGTCTCAGAAGAGTCTGGCTTTGGGAAAGACAAGGGAGACAGTTTTATGGAGGAGGCTGTGCACAAGCCCAGAGTGCTTTAAAATTCAAACAGGGTTAATATTGAAAAGTAGTTATTTCTCATGTTTGTTGACTTGGATAGATTTGAAAGTGTTTACAGAAATTGTGAACAATGGAGCTGGCTGATATTTGGTTATTACATGCAAGCCTCAGTAGCAATTTTTGTAGCCAATGTCTGTATCTGTGCCTGTGCCATACCAGTTGTTAAAAATTTTGAAAATCCCCCTGAAAAGGGACAGGATATGATATACAAAGTAGTTATTTCCATGAAATGGCTCTCTTACATCATCTTAGAGTATTAGATCAGGGGTCTCTGCAAGTGATTAAACTTAGTGTATCGAGGTCTCTGAAGGTGATTAAAGTGTTTTTCCCTCCTCTGGCGAGGTTACACCTCCTCTATGGATTGGAGATATCTGGCCCTGGAATGCCCTAGAGATAGTCATGACGAAAGATGTCACCGAGGGCTGCAATGTCTAGGAAGAGGAGCTGAGCACAGTGTCATCAGCCCTGCCTTGAGTGCTAAGGTCCACATGGCCAACCTGAGCCTGTTCAGCGCACACTTCCAGGATCAGCTGAGGATATTGACGTGGCTGTGGAGCCAGAGATGCCAACAGCCTGGGTTTCTGCCAGGGACAGACCGTAGCCAGACTATGAATCCTGGCTGAGCAGGACATTTGGGATTTAATAATGATGATGGTAACGATAAGGAGAGGGTTAACGTTCATTGAGAACTAGCATGTTAGCATCGTTCTAAGTGTTTGAGGATCATTAATTCATTAAATCTCCACAACAAGCTAACAAAGCAGGTACCATTTCAATTCAAATACTACAGATGGGGTAACTGAATATCAGAAAACTTAAATATGTTGAAACTCGCCTTTCAAAAAGCCAATTATTATCGGTGTTCTTTTTTTCCAGGTCACAGCCAGAACTACTGCTCATTGATTCTCCTGATTGCTGCAAATGTCCCAAATTGGGATTACAGTCCCATGTTATGGTGACATCTTGGAGCACATTGGGGCTTCCTAAGCTACAGCATGCTGGAAGTGGACTCATGTGTTACAGTTGGTTATAGTTTCTAACCTGATGGGAAATTTGGAATGTTTATATCGTTATGGAACACACAAATCCATGGATTATGTTTCACAGTTTACGTAGCAGAGATATCCTGTTTCTTCACATTTCTGGTTATCGGATGTCCCACTGGAAGCCTGGGGTGGTGGGGTGGGCGGCACATTGAGCTGTGGCTGATGGCGGGGATGGGGACAAACTAATTCCCAAAGTTAGGTTCAAGGCCTCAGAGGTCTTTGTGATTGTGGAGTCTGCAGGTACAGGAGCATGGTGACTGCACATACTGATGCTTCCGGAGCCATCAGGACCATAGCTTGGAGCTGGGGGATTTCTGTCTCCTTGCTTGTCTGTTGGAAAAGGTTAGGAGAGGAACATTGGTTTCACCACATATGGGAGGGGCTGTGGGTTTGGAATTCCAAATGGAAACAACTTAAATATGTTTCCACATGGAAATGTGTGTGCCAAGTTCCATAGTACTACAGATAAAATATTCTTTTCTAGTTACCTTATTGGCTCTGTAGCCAGGAAACTAGCCACATCATCTAATATTGTCATAGCCAATAATCCAATAGCATATTCTATATTTTCCCACTGGTAGACGTTTGATGCACATGACGCACTTTGTCCTCACAATGCTGTGAAGCCCAATTTTATTGCCTGTGAAGAACATGTTTTTTCTACTAAACCATGATGCTTCTCCAGAGATAAGAATTCTTGTCTGCAGCTCTGCACCTAACTTATTGTATACCCTTGAGGAGTTCTATGAGCTACCACTGTCAGTTTCCTTTTTCATAGAGATTCTTGTATTATTCTCTAAGGACATCTCTGCTATTTAGGATTGGTGGTCAGCATAGTCAGAGATGCTGTTGGCCAATCATATCTGGAGGAGCTTTTACTGTTTGTAGTTCTAAAACTTTTGGGACATATGATATATCTATTCTCTATATATCTGCATATATTCTAATATCATTGATGATTGACATTAAAATGTTCAATACATTATTTTATTTACTCAAATACCATAGTGAAGCATTACTGATTAAGAACCCCAATATCTAGATAAACACAATAGCTTTTTAATTGTAACTGCTTAACCTGGATACACTGATAGCATCTTTTCTTTGTTGCTTGTAATTATATAATTTTTTAGAATAAATGAATTATTTACCTAAGTAATCATAGCATCGCATACCACTGGTGAAACAAAGTTCTCTTTCTGAAAAGCAGCCCCTCTCTCAGAGGGCTCTTGAACATTATGCAGTGATTCAGGACTTAGCCTTCTTAGGGATCATAGGTTAGAATAAATCACTAAAAAAAAATCATTCCTAAAGCTATAAATTGTAAATATGTAATTGCAGTGAATTCTCATTCTTTTAAAATTATGAGATTTTTATTAAGTGCAGTAATATGTCAAAGAAACAACCCAAGGCAGGGTCTATAGAAACTAAGTAATTGAATGATGAAGCAGTTGGTTTGGTTTTTCAGTCCTTCCTAATTATGAATTAGGCTGATACATTGTTTATCACCAGAGAGTTAACAAGAAAGATGTTGGAAACTTCTAGATTGACTGTGACTTGGGTGATTTAGCTATAGCTTATAGTTAATAGCCTTGATTTCTTGAAAATTACAGAAGATAGAAATAGTATGTTAATTTATGGAGAATAATTACTTAAGGGTGCTATTGAGTTTAGCCATGCAATCAAGATTATGGTTTCCAAATATCAAGTGAATTAAAATAATCATTTACTATTAACTTTTCCATTGCAAAAACTATTTTCAGCTTTCAGGAATTTGATACCCCTTGAAAATATTTAGAAAGTAACTAAGATCTATGGATTTAAAGAAAATGGATATAGCATAGAACTTAAAGCCATTCATATTCTGTGCAGGTTTGTAAATAGTGGTAATCAAACTGATTATTTAAAATGGCCTTAAGAGAGAAGAGAAGGTGGATGAAGGGGAAAAGCAGAATATAAATGTATGTATTGCCACTAAACTGTATACTTAAAAATGGTAAAGATGGTAAATTATATATGTATGTTTTACCGCACTAAAAAAATTTTTAAGTGGCCTTAAACTGACCAATTTCTATGCTCATAGATATATATTTTTCTATATTCTGAGGTTTTTCCAATCAAGTCTCCTTAAGTATATATTTGGGGGGATTCTGATAAAAATCATAATACAAGTGGAAGAGTGCAGTGACCAGATTTCTAAAGCTCTACAAACCTAGGGACGTGTATCATATCTGAAGATCAGAGGAAAAAAGTGTCTATGATGAAAATAGACAGAGTGGAAAAAAATGGTTATTTCTGTCAGTGCTAAAAAGCTTAGAGAGTCACTGATTAAGGTCACTGCCAATTTTGTCAATGAGGAAGGTGCTTTAGCAAGCCTTCAACCCCTCATTTTTACCGTCTTCTATGTAGGCAGGCGGATGACAGTGCTGTCGGCGTGTCCACGATCAAGCACAGAGAGGATGCAGGGTCAGCAAGACGGGAATTTTTTAGCAGAAAACCTAGGGTGTCTAAAACTAACTCCAAATAATGCATTTCATCTCTTCCTGACCTCTGCCTCCTTTGGGGCCATCATCATCATCGTCAACAACAACAACAGGAGAAGAAGAAAGAAGGAAAGAAAAAAATAACCAATAACCACATTAACATTTTGTCCTTGGCTTTCCTGAAAAACAAAAAATCTAAAATCTTCAAGAACAACATATTGCTAGTCCACAGCCAGCACGGATGGCTTTGTTACTCAGGTGAAGTTTAATTCCATACTTTTCCCATCTGTAAGCTCCACATCAGGGTGAAAGGTCATTGTAAATCAACTCTACTAGTACCTGAATAACGTAATTGTAAATTATAATTGCACAAAAAATTGTGATTTCACCTTGGAACACATTTCAAATTATTTTGTACAGGTGGCTTGATATATTTAGACGAGTAGATGTCATAGAGCCCTAATCTGAGACAGAATCGCCTCACTGTGGAGCACGTGGAGACCAATAAATGGAAGATGTGCCCCCCGAATCTGACACTGATAGTTCAAAGTCTTGGGAAAAGGAGGATGCCCTCTGAAAAACACCAACTTAAATGGGCGAGAGCAAGTTGACTCCGAAAGGTCTAGTTAAAGAATCTCTGAGCATTGAGATTCCCCATATGGAATATTAGAGCTCTAAGATCTCGATTCAAACCTATAAGGGCAGTTTACCCATCACTTTGAATCATCCCTCACAGGTGCTTATCCTAACGGAACTCCTCGATTTTATTTGGCTCTCACTGATACCTTGGCTGATTTGACCACTGCTACTTCGTTGTCAACTCTAATTGTCCCCCGCACTGGGCTCCCAGTTTGTGGTCTTACAAGTCCTGATTATAAGATTTTTTTGAAGGATCAGATAGATCTCTGTGGCTTACTCAGACACAATTTTCTCTCTTTCTCTCTCTCTCTCTTTTTTTTTTTCCTCTCTCTCTCTCTTCTTTTGTAGCCTGGGTTTTTCAACTTTACAACCATTGGCACCAAGAGAACAAGGGTGAAAATGTAATTTCCATCTGGGAACAGCTTCTGATTCTATCAAGTCATTATCAGTGAGCTGATGCTGAGGTCGCTCAAAGCATGCCCCATGGACTCCTGTGGAAATTCCAAGTTCAGCTTGATGGACAGAAAACTCATCTTTGCCTCTTGTAGTTGAATAATGTGCAATTTCATAGAGGCTAATGGCTACTCACTAGTATTTGGAGAGTTGGTGGAAGGTACTATTCATAAACTAGTACTAACATGTTACCAGAATTAACAGAAAACTCTAAGCCAGTATTCTACTAAGACATCTGACTGCAGTCCAGTGTTGGAGAGTTTTGCAATGCTCCTGCCGTTCATGTTTACATGAAAATTGTTAGAATTCCTGAAATCTGGAAAGGGACATGTGGTTATTACTACTCTTTTGGTTGTAAACTTACAAGAATTAACATATTTGTGGCAATACTATCAGATTTTATATTTGTTCATTTGGTTTTGCTGTGTAATTGCTATAATATGTTGATTGTTATTTTGTTCATCCCTAAGTATTTTGTTATGATGGAGTCTTTTTCTTCTGGAAGACAGAAATAGATTGAGCTACAGTCAAAAGGTTTGAGAACCACTGCCATAAAATATGGAAGTCAGGACAGAAAACATTTCATGGGGGACAGACCTTAAATAAAGATTCTTGGCTGTGCCCAAACACTCTTAAATCCTTGGAAAGATGGAGAAAGAAAGGAAACTTGGTCCCTGAGGAGGGGTGTCAAGAGCAGGCAATGCACTTGACACTCTTGCCCAGGGTCAGCCCTGTTTGTACATCACAGAAAGCCCAAATTAGTTTCAATTTTGCCTTTTCACCCAGGCATCATGAGAACCATTAACTTTTTTGCCTATAATTTGTTTTTGCCTAACATTACTAGAAATTCATTTTCTACTCACAATGTGCATTGCATTTCCTGTTTGTCCTCAAACCAATGTAGCATTTCTTTATGCTTTTTATGTATGATATTTACTGTCTTTGACATTTTTATTTAGTAGTCAGTATTAATAAATCTTCATGAAAGTAGCAGAGTCATTGTGATTTTGTTAAAAATGCATTGCTTACAGTTCTTTAAAGAAGAATGAATGTTCAGCTGAAAAGACAAACAATCATACAAAGGAACAAACACTGTCATAGAGGGAATCTAATTTATCTTTGTGTTGGTGAAATTAATATATTTAGTTGAACTGCTAATTTTTTTCTGAGTTCTATTTTTTCAATTTCTTAATTATTAAACTAGGGTTAAAATAATATTTTTTTTAAAAGTTATCTAGGCAGGAGTGTATAAAAATCAGCCCACAAATATAGTTAGTCAGTTTTTCATAAAAACACTCAAAATTTGTTAACATTTTCATGACATATTTCTGAAACATGTTATTTATATGAGCATTCTTCCTGATGTCTGAGCTGTGTTTCTCATTTGTAGTTATGCCTATAGATAACTTCAGTGAGAACTGAGATATTCTTTACTTCTTATGGGATATATTATTTTATAAACAAAATATATCCACTTAAGTTATTTTTCGTGCTTCATATGTTTTATTTTCTGGAAATAGTGCTGTATTGATTCAAACTGGACATGGTACTCCAGTCATCAAAATAATCAAGTAACAATAATAAAAAATATAATACAATTTTATATATAATATAATGAAGCAACAATTCTAAAAAAATCTTTTTTATTCCATTTTGACTGAGAAATCACATGGAAAAAGCTATTTACTACAGTGCATGGCACATCATAAGACCTGAAAATATGTTTTGTTTTGCCCCCTTTTTGACTTGCTTCTCATAGCAGTTTGGTCTGTAACAAAGTTTGGCATATATTTTTTTCGCAGGGAGGCTTTTCTGTTTATGCAGTTTAAAAGAAGCTTAGGTTAGAGTGAGAAAAAAAGAAACGGTGTTATTGGTAAAAAGAAATAAAAAGGGGAAATTGAAAATATATTTTAGTGTGTCGTCAGATAAAATGAAATGGTTTACTGCCTGGAAAAATGGTTTAGTTTGTGGTCTTCTATGACCCTGTGTTCTTTTACATGCAGTTCTTTCTATTGTAGTATTTGTAGGCAAGTTAGTGTGTGTGTGTATGTGTATGAGACAGAGAGAGGAAGTTTGTGTAATTAAAAGACATTGCCCACTTCTTTTGAAGCTGAATTAAATATCTACTTTCTTTTTAAGGAACCTTTTAAAGGACTTCACTTTTTAACACATTATCAAATAATGACACTCTTAAACATTTACACAAAACATAACAGTTTCCACCCAGACCAGAGACAAATCAATACTGAAGAGGTGAGCATGGGTCAGAAGAGTGGGTCATGAGTTCAGTCTGTGGGCACTTTTCTCACAGAGGCTCCAAGCAAAGAATACAGAAGTTACATTGGCAAAATTCCACAAAGTAGTCCTCTTCCTGACAATGAAATTCCTCTGTACTAGTCAGATGTTAACAGAGAAACTCACACAAAGGATAATTTCACAATAAAGTGATTACTTAAAATAATTGGGGCAGGCGGGTCAAAAGAAAAAGGGAGGAGAAATAGAAGGAAAAGAAAATGATTCATGGTACAAAATAGATTCTTCTACCAAACCACCACAAACCGACCAAATGAAAGACAATGTTTGAGGTGTTAAACACTATCAACGAATTCACTTATCTGGGTATATTATAGAGCAAAGGCATTTGACAAGTCGTAGATTTAGGAAGTATTAGGAGCATTGGAAAAAAGAAAGAAAAAGAAAAAGAGAAAAACTTGAATACATAGTAATGAGTGAAACACACAGCAAACTCCAGCCCTGCTTGAAGTATTGTCCACATAATGAATATTTCAGGTGCTTCTTGAGATCCTTAGATTTTTCAAAGACAAGTAGACAAGATTCGTTTTACATTTGTTAAAGACTTCTGATTGGCATATATGTTGAAAGACTTGCCTCGAGATTGAAAGGCAGAATGTTCCTCAAAAGCCATAGCTATGAAATATTTATTCTACCTTCTTTCATAGAAAAGAATGCGTTGACTCTGTGACATAAAGCTCTACTAATCATGCCAACAAAATTACATGTCTTGTGTTAAATGATTATTCTTAGAAGGTGAGCCGGGTCTTGTTTGTTGCAGATGATCAGAGAGAATAATGCAGGTTACAGTTTACAGTGTTCTTATAAAAGATAATAATATGTTTTCAAGCTTTATAGCACAGGGGACAAAAGGTCTGCCATAGATTTTTTAAGAAAGATGATGTTGGATAATTTTTTCTTCCTAGGATTTAGTTTCTTTTTAATTTCAAAATTACATTTTTGTCGATATCAACCCCTGCTTGTGAGACCTTTTGTGTTGTATATAAAAATGCTGTAGCTATACCTTCGAGTATACTTTTTATTAAGCAAGGCGAAGACTTGTGTGCCTCCAAATATTGCTGAAATCTCCAAAGCCAGCTGAATAAATAAACATTATGTGATCTGTAGCCCAAAAGTCTGCAAATGACTCCATATGATGTAAAAAAAAAAAAAAAAAAAAAAAAAAAAAAAAAAAAAAAAAAAAAAGGCTATGATTCTTTCTAAGTATTTCTTGGAGCCAATGATCAGGAGTTTTGTTTAAGTTCTAGGACCCCTGAGCCTCCATAAAAATAACTTTGAAATATTATATTATGTGTGAAAATTTTACACACATGCACATTTATAATCAGCAGACAGGACCTCTGCCCTTCCTTAACCTGATAATCAACCATAGGACCTACTCAAACATGAAAAAAATAAAAGATTCAGAACTCTAAAGCACATAATCTTAGTGCCATTTAGAACCATGTGTATTTCTGAAATCCTCTATTACTGCAAATCTCTTGGTTGTATTTTCTATGGAATTGTCTGTTTCTCATTATCAAAGTCTAAAGAAATTTGATACAGTCATGTAACACTTGGCGAAGGAGTGTTAGAAAAATGCATTCCAAAGCGTTCAGCTTATCTTTTCTTTCCAAAGCAGTAACTACTGTCTGACTTTACTCCTCTGGAGAAGCCAGTTGGGAGGGTGAAAGAAAAAAAAAAAAATCAAACCAAAGTAAGTTAAGCAATGGCTCTGTGCCTGAAATAATCACAGACGTCAGCTTTTAAACAATGAATTATAGTTAACAGGCGCTAAGGCAACATTAACATGGAGAATTCCTACTCTGTAAAGTAACCTTTTGCTTACAGAGTGCGTACCATGCTATTTGAACCAAGTTTGCCAAAATAAGATGATGTGGGCAAAGTCTGAGGTTTGCAATGCCTGAAACTGTGATGATCAGTTCGCATCTAGCCTCAGTAAGTCACATTCTGAACTCCCAGAGATGACCTATGCTACATTTTATTTTTTTATATTGGTCAGAACTCAGGGACTATGTGTCATTCTTTCTCAAGAAGTGAAGATGTTAAAGAAAGTCTGGGGAAAAACATTGTAAATAATAGCTTTGAAGGATGTTTTGTATGTCTTATTCTAACAGGTGTTGTTTTTTTTTTTTTTCCTGCTCATGTAAATCGGTTAAGTATTCAGATATTACACCAATAGTGTTCAGGCAACTCTAGAAGCACATCTGATCAATTAAGATAGAACTCTGTTTTTGCAATTCAAGCTTTTAAAAAGCATTATAGTTAAAACACACTGCAAAGACATGCTGGGATAATTGGTTGTCAAAGTACATTGGTACCACTGAGTAGTCTTAAAATAGCAGGAAATGCAACTGAATACTGGAAAGGAAATCACTATTTCACTTTTTCAAATAAAACATATTGCACCTCTGAGTTCACAATGGGATATTTGCTGAGAGCCTGTAATTAACTCATAATGATGAGAACCACAGTAATAAACATTTCCTTAGCAAAACATTCACTTGCTTTCATAATTTTCTACATTTTTTTCTATTTCCTTGTCAGTTTTTAGTTAGCTTGTCAGTATTAATCAAGAAAATAATAGAGAAAAGGGTGAATAATTTTTCTAGGAGGGGACTATTTATTTTCCATAAAGAAAGAACACTTCGTGACAAAATCTATCGTATCATCAGATTGTTCATATGGCATAAGATGAAAGGAGGAGATTTTTGACATATTTGTAAAATTATTTTACTTCAATAACCTAGAACCAACAAAGTCAAAATGCCCATCAACTCCAATTCACTTATAGCAGCCGCTTCCAGCTATATCTCCCTCCCGCCTGTCCTGCACACAGCTGTTGGGTTAATCTTTCCAAATACCTTTTCATCATGCCCCTCTTTTGTTCAAAACCCTTCAAGAGCTGCCCAATACCAACAGTACCAAGTCCACATTCCTTGGCCAAGCATTAAGCCCTCTCTACAACTGGTTACAATTTTCTTTTCTTGCCTCATTTCCCACTATTCCCTTATAATGCAGCAGCTAACGTGAATTCTCTGCCCTAGTCTCCTTGGTCACCTCTGAAAAGGCTATAACTTTCTTCTTCTCCTGTTATTTCCTCGAGAAGTTCACTGTCTGGGGTGCTCCCCTCCTCCATTCCCTGGTACACCCTAATTTAGCAATGGTTGCATCTTAGCACACGCTGTCCAGTATGATTATCTTTTCTGCAAATGCATCCTGGCTCTGTGCAAGGCTGCAAGCTCCAGGTGAACAAGAATGTATCTCACACTTCTTTGTGTCTCCTACCATTTCTAGCACAGTGTCTTGTATTGTAAGGCCCTCAATAGTGGGCTATTGACGGACAGAGCAATGGTTACTATAATACACAAAGCATTAGCCCAGCATCTTATTTTGCCTCACCAGTGTCATTTAGCAACAGTTGGTTTATTACCCAAAACCAAAATATTCCCCCCAAATTTCTCTATAACCTCCCTCAAGTCAGAGTAAGGCAAAAAGCAAAGCAAATAGATCTTGCAAAGTATTTGGGCTGACTTGGCAAAATCTATAGACCGAAAGTTAATTTATTGCATATCAAAATGTATGAGAAAATTAAATAATTTTAATGCATGTAAATAGTAATTTAAAAAATTTTAAGAACCCTAGATAGAAGTAGCTGAATGCACCAAGCAATCAGAATTACTGGGTCCAGTTTTGGCTCTTGGCGTGATGGCCTGGGTTGAGAGGGAACTTTGGTTATACCCACCTACCCGGGCTCACTGTTCCACATCGGCCCCTCTGCCATCCTTTCTCCTCATGGGAGACAGAGTCATATTTTTATAATGACAATCAAATCATGCCACTCCTTGGCTTACACCTGCCAACGGCTTCCCCATCATACCTGCATAAAACTCAGTCTCTGCCCATGACCTCCAAGGTCTGTTGCTCAGGTCTCATCCCCTGCCTCCCTCCCCCGTCCCCTCTTCAGCCACCCTGCCCTCTTTCTGCCCCTCCTTCTTTCCATCCCCTGCTCTCCCAACCAAAAACGCTGCCCTTGATCTTTTCCTGGCTGGTTCCTTATGGTCATTCTCAAACATTTCTCCTCGATAAGATCTTTCTTACCACCACATCTAAATTCAGTGTCTCTCACTCCTTTATAACCCATTTTTTTTAACAGCCTTTATTGGCATCTGAAATAATCTCATTTATTCAGTTATTGACTTGCCTATGTCTATCGCCTCCCACTAGAAGTGAACACCATTGAGCTCAGAATCTTGTCTGTTTTGATCACCAGTGTATTTCCCCCAGGTTATTGCTTGGCATGGAGCATGTGGTCAATAAATATTTGTCAAATGAGTAAACTTGCCAAAAGTACACAGCGAGTAAGTGACAGAACTAGCCCTGAACCCCAAGTCGGTCACTCTCTATAACTAATATGGCACTGCCTCCTGCTCTGTCCAGGTGCTGGCTATGCTGCAGACATTGGCCTCCCTATCCTTCCTGCTGAGTGCTGGCTTTCTCTGGTGTGGACAGAACAGAAGCCCTAGATTCAATACAAATACAACAGAGGAAGCTGGTATGCCCGTCAGTCTGGGAAGAGTAGCCTGTCCCAGGCAATCACCCAGAACTGCCACCACAGAACCTCATCTCACACTGGGAAGTCATCCCAGAAATGTCAACCAGAGGGGCAATCATACCTTATTGATGGAGGCACTACTAACTTTGTTAGAAACAATTCAGCATTTACTCCAATGTATTAGGCATGGAACACTGATGGAATGGTTGGAAAGGGAAAAATTTATATGAAGGTAAGTAAACAAGACTTACTGACTAATCAGTTATTGGGGAGGGTGGGAAAAGGCAACAGTAGCATCTCAGACAGGTTGATTGGGAAGTTGAGGGTGCCGTTGACAGAGCTGGCTCACTTAGGAAAGAGGGGAAGTGAAGCAGATGAAGCCAGGGATGATGCTGAGCCTTGTTTTAGGTTTATAGGTCTTGGCATTATTGTTGGTGCTCAGAAAAGATTTGTCCAATGTCCTAATTTCCTTTGGGAAATTAAGAGGACAGAGAAAATTGAGGTAAGGATAAATGTAAGTTCCTTAATGCCTTGGACAATGTCTCCCTTCTTCCCTCCCTCCTTCCCTTCCTTCCTTCTCCTCCCTCTCTTTTCCCTCCTCTCTCCTTTCCTTACTTCCTTTCTCCTTCCCTCCTTCCTTTCTTCTCATTTTCTTTTTTTCTTCATAGCACTTGATATATAGCTATTAATATGATAAACACTCCATAAAATGTTAGTCACATAAAGATTCCAAAAACAAGACTTAAGTAGTTTCTACATCTTAAATATTCATGTTCCAAGGAATTTTACATAGCATGGAGAATAATAACCTTAAGTTCAAATAGATCTGCCTACTATATACTTATTCATGATCTCAGGCAATTATGATTCATTTTCTTCAGTTGAAAAAATGAAGATAAATAAATAAATCTTGGTAGAGTTCTTGTGGGAGTTTCAAAAAATGATGTACTTGGAACGTTTAGCAGGATGCTTGACATAACTGATACTTAATAAATGATAGGTCATTAATATTGCTTCATTTTTACTTGGTTTTTGTTGGGCTTTTAAGAATTGCTATATAAGTTTAGAGAAGTACATGCCAATCTTAAATCTGAACTCGTAATCTCACCTTATCTTTATCAGAAAGCATCTATTAAGTGACTAATTATGTGTGATATTTTGAAAGTAGAACTATAAAATTAAGGAGTATTACTACTACTACCAAACTTTATCCAAAACACAAAGAATGCTTATAGTCTATTATAACACGATGTCCAGTTAAACACTAAATTTTACTGCAACTTACTTATATTGGCCCATTTGTGCAAATATCATGTTTTTCTCTCTAAAAGTAATATTGCATAAATGTTATCTCAGAAAACAGGATTCAGTTCTTGTATGTTTATTTTCTGTTATATTTCTCTATATCAGCTTGTCTATCCCAACCAAAATATGTACCCAACAAATTATGTCAGCTCCCCAGTAAAGTAGCAAAAGTAGAAAAGGCAGTCTTTAAAAAAAAAATCCAGTCTTGCCTATATTCAAATCCAATCTCCTCATTAGCTAAAGTGTACTCTACATGCTATGGCATTAATCTGAGAAGACAGCTTTTGGGGGACAAAGTTGTCCTCATATAAGTTCCTCACTAGCTAGCACTGACATTGATCACCTTGTGATCCTTTATAAATTATGACTAACTTAAAAATTAGAAAAATACTATATAATAATACCAGAGGGACTGATTCCTTGGGCCTTACTGACCTAAAATGACTTGAAATGTTAAATGTGTTGGAAAAAGAATAATGAAATGCTGCTAAGTCTCAGGCAAAGGCATGCAAATTATGCTTCCTGTTACAGAGATTGTTTTAAAGATGTAAATGCCTATTATGTCATGATTCTGCAACAATTTATTTGCAATTTAACAGCATAGTAAAGTCAAACATTACCATTTATTGCCAGTTGGAAAGGGAAAAAAATGGGAAAGTCTGTGTCTGGGGAGGGATTCTGTAGTTTGGCACATTTGCTAGTTCTTACATTAAACTGCTTTTCTGAACGAGTTTGCCTTTGAGTGTGTGGTAGCCCAATGTTCTCCTGACTAATTTGGATTGCTTGAGGCCATGGAATCATTGAGTGGTTCCATTCATGAACAGCACATGATGCATGACAAAGCCGTAATGCTCTTAGGAGGAAGTTAGCTACAAAGAGCTGGGCTATACCAGAGGGGGTTTTGATAAAACTTCCATCCAGGCTACAAATTGTAGACATTGATTTGAAATAAATTGTGACTGATGATCAGTCGATGACGATTTCCATAATCATTATGCCGTCAGTAATTTATCAAGGTAATGATATTTGTGTCCCTGATGTCACATTCATCCTGTACTGCGGAACTGAAGAACATGCTGTGATTTTTAAAAGCCCTTATTAAGAACCGACTGGTTGTGTTACACTTCCAACCGTAAAGTCATCAGTGGGATAGCTATGAGTGAATAAAACATTTTAAAAATCCTGCTAGGTTCGTAATAAAATTCTTTTGACAAAACCTTCTATAGCACGAAGGCAGAGATCTTAGGCTTACAGCATTTTAATTAAATCTTCCTTATCAAGATTGTTCAGCCTAGTTTGCCAATGTGCTTTGGAAAGAGATACTACAGCACGCTGGGCAAAGCGATCTGCCAAACAACGACCTGGTAACCCCCCCGGACCGGTTTTTCCCGGTACACTCCCACTCCCTTTCACATTCTACTTATTTCTTAACCACCAAGACTTTTCCGCATGTGTATAGTCCACAGATGCATCCGTAGCTTGCATTTACTCCTGTTAGCTTTCAAAATTGCTGAACAATATTCGCACCCTTATTCAGAAAAAAAAGCTAATGACATTAAACACTAAATGTCATAAGTATCTCTTCACCAAAAGTGAAAGTGAGCCGAGAAAGTCAACGAGAGTGATATAATTAACAAAATTAACAAACGTGTTTTGAGATTGCCATTATAAAATGAATTACGATTAGATTGCAAATGTTATAGTATCATTTATATTTTCATAGAACATGGTTTAAATACATATAACCCGATATAGCTTCAAGAATTTCATGAATAATTTTAGTTTGGCAACTTAAAAGTTCAACTAAAGTTAACATAAAGCAAAGTGCTTTGACTGGAATCAGTAAATAAGAGTATTAGATACTTGTTTTTAAAACTCTGTTTACTCAGTTTGCCACATTCTAAGCATAACTAAAAATTTAGCTCACTGTAACACTATTTCACTGTCTGAATAAACGAAGCAAAAAACACAGAAAACATATTCCACAGAGACATATTCCTAATAGGAGATCATGCATATAACTCATGTCTAGGAGATCTATAGTTAGAGATCAAAAAATCAATAAAATTACTTGATGTTGAGTACATAAACTTCAATCTTTCTAAATGTTAAAAAGTGTGTAGATAAAACTACAGATCTACAAACCTTCATTTGTTTTAGAAAAACTTCTGTCTTCACTAGTCTGAAATAATTACCATGGCTCTGTGATCTCAGATCTTAAGGAGTCTGCAAACCTCTAGCTTTATTACTTTGTTATTTACTTATTTTTACTGTGGTAAAATATACAAGACATAAAATTTACCATTTTAGCACTTTTAAGTGCATAGTCCAGTGGCATTAAGTATACTCACAATGTTCTGCAACCATCCCCACTATACCTGGTTTCCTTACTTTTAAGCTGTTACTTATCTTCAGTTTGGTGCCTATAAAATAGGGGTGATGATCATAATAGCAACTTCATACCGTGAGAATTAAATGAGGTGGTATGTGTTACGCTTGCCTGGCACATATGAAGTGCTGAAATACATATGCCTGTTCCTTTCTTTTGAGCTGTTTTCTTTTAATGTAGACATTACCTAACTCCTTTAAGAGCAAAAGTAATTATTGGAACATCGCAACAGAATAACTTACAGTTATTTTACAGAAAATGCTTTGCATTACAAGTGCTTCCAAAATCTCTCATTAGAACCTCACTGTAAAATCTCATGCAACAAACAAGGAGGCCAGTTTTTGTTTTTTTATTTTACAAATAAGAAAAGTGAACCTCTGAAAGCTTCTATCATTTTCCCAAGTTTCTAACGCCTGCAATGAGTGCAAGAGTTAGGAACTGAACCTGGTATCTACCACTTAGGAGGTGCCCAGTTACAAATTTTTGTTAAATAAATGAATGAATAAAAGAACTTCAGGTTTCTGACCCTAAGTTTTCTACTTCTACCACACAACACCGACTAATTTGTGTCCACACATCACCTGATTTATTTGAGTTCAGTTTTTATTCAGCACTCACATTTTCCAAGACCTTCTCTTATAATGTTTAAAAATCCTGAGGACTCACTGTGGGCTTTTGCTTCTTTCAATTCTTTGAAGTTAACTGTTCTCCTGGTTCGATCAGAAGAGAGAGCCCTGGGTAATTAAAACCGGAGTTCTGAGTTTGACACTCTGCTAACAGGCAGGCGAGTGGCCTTAGAGATCATTTAAAACCTATGGTCCAGGCTTTCTTCATGTATGTAGAAAGTGTCTGTCAAGGGACACACCTCTATGTAGACTTAAAATGCTGCCAATAGACACATTTTATGTACTTCTAGGTCTCTGGGCAAGGTTGAGAATTCAGAGGATGATGAAAGGGGTAGCAACCCCACACTGCACTGATGTCTTCCTAAGTACAGCTTTAGTTAGGTATGTATTTCTTTTCCTTAATATGGATCTGTTATTCTTTTTGAAAATTATTGTCTGTCTTTGAGTGATGTGTGTGTGTGTCTGTGTATGCTTGATTCTATTCTTGTGGGAATACCAGGAAAAATGAGGAGTTACAGCTATCCTACAGAGTGGAAGGGAAACCTTTAAAAGGATTAGACTTGAAATAAAAAAACCCTTTCTATTAATAAATTGTTTTATTCTACTTAGAGTGCTAAAACTCACCTTGGGCCATGCTAATGGAGCCACCTGTCCCATGAGGGAGCATGGTGTATTTCCAGTCTGGATAACTCGGACTTTTGGAGTGCTGCAATTGAGTGTTGTATGGGTTGAACTACGGGTGTGCTGGGAGGGGGTGGAGCTCAAGTGCTAATATGAGTTGGACTCTGTGGAGAGTAGGTAGATTTGCCCTAAGGAGAGTTAGAAAGTCATGTTAGGGTAGTCTGTAAAGGAAAGTACTCTCTAAGAGGAGAGTGAACCTCAGGGCACAAAGCCAGGAACCAAAGGTGCCCTCATAGTGGGGGAGGGAGGAGGTGTTATCTATAAAAGAGGTATCTCTTTGCAGAGGAGGGTTCCAAGATCAACTCAGTGGGCCATGGATCACTCCTACCAGAAGGACCTGGGTTGAACATGCAGCGTATCCTTTTCCTGGTAGTGGTTCTCATCCTGATTTGATTTATCCTGTCTGCCCTCTCCCATAGCAGCCAAAACTACCTCATCTCCGGTGGCCAATGCAAATTGGAAACTAAATAATTTTGGATGTGTGAAATAGAGTGAAGGAGAAAAGTGAAAATAAGAGGCAATATATTTAATACTTAAGAACTATTTCAAGAGAAAGGAAACTTGGGCTATGTCTTAAAAACTCATAACAGAACAAAGGATGCTTTCTTAGGGTAATGGAAAACATTTTCTAAGAAAAACATTTATGCCATTATATTTTGAATATTTTGATTTTAAAATTTAAAAAGTAGAACATATAAGGGCATATCACAAAGCAGCAGTAATTCACCGAATTTAAAAAACATGTAAGAAGAATATATGTATTCATGCAAATAATATTTTTATAATGGTAACATGGTTTGCAGGTTTGTAAGAATTATAGTTTAAATTTTTTAAAAACCTTCAATATAACAAGTATTACTGTACTGTAGAAATGTGGATTTTTGTTAAACTTTGAAAGTTTTGAGAAATATAAACTTCCTATGTAGCTTTTCCAAACAAATGCCATTTAAAAATATTGTAAATGTCATCTGAAAGAAGTAAATACCAAAATTTATTTCTAGACACATTTGATACAAAAATGTATCAAATTTCTATTAACAGCATATAAGATGATTTATTCTGTGCTATTAAAATTTCATCTCTTGTTAATTAGACCATATTGAGTAACAAAGTATAGTTAAGGCTGTTAGAAACGTATCTGTAATCTTTACTTAAAGGAGGAAAGAGTTACTGAGAAGCAAGAGAAAAATGAGAATTGGGACTAAGGAGAGTGGAAAGAAGTGGAAATAAAAATAAAGGTGAAAAGACATCAGTAGGGAAGAAAAAATGAACTAACGAACTGAAAACACGAGGAGAAGGGGAAGGAGAAAGGGTGTGTGTGTCTGTGTGTGTGTATGAGAGAGAGAGAGAGAGAGGAGAGAAGAAAAAGGAAAGAAGGGAGAAAGGAGAATGAAATTTGAGAATGTACACTTTATTAATTAAAGGATGAGAGAGAAGGAGAGAGGGAGGGAGAAAAAGAAAGGGAGTGGGGGAGAGAAGGGGAAGGGGAGGGGGAGAGGTGAGGGAGGAGGGGGAGGGGGAGAAGGAGAGGGATGCTTTCAATCCGAATGTGCAGACA
Organism: Cheirogaleus medius; assembly: GCA_008086735.1. Taxonomy (NCBI): domain Eukaryota; kingdom Metazoa; phylum Chordata; class Mammalia; order Primates; family Cheirogaleidae; genus Cheirogaleus; species Cheirogaleus medius. Next base: position 33,076,869 of record VBSM01000483.1, read on the forward strand.
AGCCCAAAATAGCAGCTATGCCTTGCAAACCACCTTCCTCTTAAAGGAGAGTAATGTTAATTTAGGTTTTTCATTCAAGTCATGGCAGAACCAGAGATTATCCTTGTGTCTGTCAACAGATCATAATGGGTATTTCAGAATTTTCAAAGATAACTTAGAAAAATTCTAACAATGTCTGTGTAATGTCATACAAAGGACCTGGGGAAACTCAACATACATCAACTTGAAGGATGACACCATATTCCATTAGCTTGCTTTTGCTTTGACTTTTTAAGTGGCTTTTAAAAACATTTTTGAATTTTTAAACACATTAAAGAAATACTATAATGCTTTTTAGTGTGTGAGTATGTAAAGTACATATTTTTTCCCTGCAGCATAATTGAAATCTAATTAATCATTTTCTCCAGAGATGTTTTTAAAGACAACTTATTGTGACAACAATAGGAAAACGACTTTGCTGCTCATCACTAAAAATGTTTCAGTTGGGCCAACAATATAATTTTAATGAAAGCTTGTACACATTTTTATTAGTTATATTCACATAATTTACCAGTGAAATTAACAGTCCAACTGAGAGGCCTGTGAACTTTCAAATCTTTTTCAGACAGAAACTGTTTCTTCATCTTTTAAAACAAGAAACTGATTTATACAGTCATTTCAGTTGTATTAATTTCTTTTCAATTCACGAATTAGAGGAGTAGTATTCCCCCTTTAGTTATAAACTCAAATATTAAACACGGTTCTACTGCTGATTTAGTTATCTGGAAGACTCCCTCACTGTAGCTGAAATGGGAACACTTGGTAGTACTGTTTATGAGTGAACTCTAAATTCTAGTGCCAAGTGGTTATTTTCCGCTTACCCATCTGGAGCTCACAAAAACAAGGGGATGTGTGGGTCGTTCTATATGTTCAAGCCTGTTGACTCATAAAGGAATCTGCAGTCCTCTTGGAATTCAAGCTTCAACTCACGCAATTCCTAACAGCAGCCTGTGCTCTATCAACACGCCCACATCTAAGAGATTCAGGGCTCCCGTGTTGTTCCAGGTCCTCAAAACCATGTTTTACATTTGAAAAATTAGCGCCGGGGATTCTGAGCTGCTTCTAACTCATCAGGTCACTGTTTTCCATTGTAAACACATTCTTACACCCTTCAACTGTTTTTTCTCCAATGAATTTATTCTTTTGGATTTGGATAGTTCCAGTTTTTATTATATTATTTACTCTTAGCAGGAATCTTGGTAATAAATACATCTAAAAACTTTTGGTATGCATTTTGATGTTGGGGTTAATTGAATGATTGACATCTGTCATGGTAAAAGCACTCAGCTTTTCATTATTGTACAGTGCTAGTGCAGGCAGATAGAACACTGTTTTGGGACAAATAATATATAACAAGTTATATATCGAGTATCCACTGTCCTCCATATTGTACTGCAATGAAGCCATTCATGAAAATTTTAACATGTGGAAATTTCTAGAAAATCTCTTTCATGTTGTGTCTCACTGATAGGATTTAAAGAACTTTGATTCTACTCCTGGCTTTACCACCAACAATCTTAGATCAAGCTGCTTTATGTCTCTGTTTCCTCATTTGTAGCATAAGAGTGGCTGGATGACCGATAAATCTTCTAGCTTATGTATTCATACTGTATGGTCCCTGTGTACTTGGATATGGATTCAGGACTTCACAGGAGGACACTGCAGATGTTGGCAGATTTTGTTCTTTCTTAACTCACTTCAATTTTAAGATGAGATTCTCAACTCCATGATTTCTAAAAATAGGAATATATTGATTCATCTATTGGTAATAGAAGAGACAGACTGCACAATAAAAGCTCTCATATATTCTTGTAGAGTTTTGTGCACCCAATTAACAGCAGTGCTTTAAAAACAACTAGAAATAATGCTCCAGTTTTTAAGTCCAGGTCTAAATATTTATTAAATAAACAAGGACTGACATTGTGAATTTCGGTCCTTTCAGTCTTGAAAAGATTTTCCAATTACACATATACTGGAATGAAACTTTCTGACTGAAAAATTATGCTTTAATGTAGGATTTCTTTCAAATTTATTTATGAATAATCTTTGAAAGAAACCCTATTTTGGGCTCTAATTTTTAAGCTTGGAAAGTTAATAGCCTTAGTTAATATGTACATATGTGTATGCACACATATACTTACTATAGTGTATATATCAGTGTATCTGTCAAAAATACATATAATATATATAATATCTCTTATATAAAGATATAATTGGTATGTCTATGAATATATACCTATTTATATATAAATAGATATTTTTGTATAATATATGTTATAATCAATCAATATGTTATATATGTTCCAATCTATATAACATATATGTTTTCCCCTAAGAAAGGAGTAAAAGATGAGAAGAAAATGCAATGACTTTGATTACTAAATGGATTTAGTTTTTTCTGAAAAACTATGGGTCATATAAAGCCCATGAATAGGGTAGGATTGAGGGCAGATTGAAAGGAAAGCAATGCAAATGATACCTCCTCAAATTAAACAGTCACCCCCTCACCTTTAATATGATTATGGCACCACGCCTATTTTTACTTAAAAGAAGATAGTGAGCCTCAAGAGCAAGGCAGATTTACTCTTTTATTTTCTAAATTTAACCAGTGGAAATTACTTTAATGCTAAAGGTTTAGGTATGTAAAGCTGTGAAATTACTAATTCACTTGTATTCCCTGTTATAATATTTTCCATATGGAGAGGATTTTCATATCTAAAATATACCCATATGGAAATTGTGGAGCCATGAATTTCCTCCTGATGTAGCAACTAAGCTTCCAGCTGCTGGTGTTCTGAAAGCACCGTTGTCTCACCGCGGGACAGCAAGGACACTGCGAGCCCCACTGTCGTCATACTTTGGGATGCAGGGCCTGGGGGACCAGAGGGCACCTCCTATTTTGGCTTCAGTGAGCAAAATTTATTTTTGGTTTCAGCTGTCATTTTGGTTAATGTAGTGATTACGTCTTTAAAGGATTAATTTCATAGCCCACGATTTATCAGTTCTATATTTAAATGCATTTGTACACTAAAATATTATTTCTTAAAGTGTGGTCTGTACATCATTAGCATCAGAAAAACCTGTGGTGGTGGATGTAATACAGATTCCCCGGGCTCTGAACCTGGATTTAGGGCAGTGATCCCGTGTGTGGTTTCTCTTCATGACGTCCCTGGCGTGTAGTGCAGAGTCTAACACACAGTGGTCAATCAATAAATATTAATTAGTAGTAATAGAATTAGAATTAGAATTAACTAGTAAACATTAAGGAATGAACACCATTACTTTATAATACAGAGAAAACCGAATCGAGTAAATGCAGACCCAGGCAGAGTTGTCCTGTTACTATTCATAACTTTCAAAAAATTGAAACCAGGAAAACCAAAGGAAACTCTTAGTCTTTAAGTCAAGTCAATGGGAAAATTAGAATTATATTACAACTATCTGCCTTAGAGACAGCCATACAAAGACATAAAGTATTCTATTAAACAATCAAGCTCTTTCTAAAAGTTTTTTCTCCATCATTCTTGCAGAGAAGCTCAAATCCTTAGAAATATTATATAATTTCAAAGCTAGATTAAAAAAAGGTATGATAACATTTCAAAATTTCAAAATATTTTCATATATGTTTATTTTTTATTATTTATAGACAAACTCCAAATGACTCATGAATTTTGGACAATAAGTAGTTCTAACATTTTAAAGTTTTAACATCTAAAGTTAGAAAACTATATAGTTAGGGCAATAGTAAGAACGACAGGAAAGAGAACTTGAAATATAGTAGAAAAACCACATAGGAAAATAAATGACTTTAAATGCCTACAAATGAACAGCACCATGAAGAACGCAAGCATGCATGTGAGATAGTTCACAAGGATTTTTCAAAAATAACAGAAAACTTTGGTATAAATAGGAATGACCAGAAAATGAAGAAATGTATGAGATGCCAATAGAACAGAACAAGAGACTCAAGCCACTAAATAATCCTTCCTTGAGAGAAGCACATTTGTCTTCTTCCAGTTTGAATAGGGATCAGGAACACAGAATGTAATCTGTAGTAATAATTTACATATCTTTGTAGTAAACTCAGTAAATGGTTTATTTTTAGTGTGAGGTCAACTTAATTTCTTGCTGATACAACTCCTGTTTTTAGGTATAGAGCATTAATAAATGCATGAATCTGGCAAGTCTTACCAATCATTCAGTCCTGAGACCAAAGCAGATACAGGTTCTTTAACTGGAACTCTACACTTGCCCTTGAACTTGATACAGAGGAATGGCCAGGTAAGTGTGTCAGAAAGGGAGGTTTCTCAAACACTTAATTTTATGTTAAAACATTGTATGTATATGTGTATATATATATATATATAAGATATATGATATATATTGTCTTCCCCACCCACTAACATTTAGCCAAAAAATACAAAGATTTATCTAGCAGATTTTGTATTCCAGAATTTAAAACAAGCACTATAGAGATGAGTAAATGTGAAAAATTGAGTATATGTGCCCTATAGATTTCCCGAGCATAAAACAAAATTTGTACAAAATTATCTCACTCTTATCCCTTACCATTTCATAATTCAAGTTCATTTGAATTTTATTACCATATAGCTTCAATACATGCATATAAATACTCATTGTCTAATAAAATATTTTTTTAAAAATTTTGCTTACCAAAACATAGTCCCAAGTTTTGAAAAGAATAGGATAAATTTTTTAAAAAGTAACTCCTCGAACAAAGTCAATGTAGTAGGATATTTAATTGAATTAGTCTTTAATCATACAAATTTATAAATGATGTAGAAGACTTATTGATCCCCAATACTTAAATATCACATTGCATGAATAACAAATTATATAAAATATGCAAAATAATAGTACATTAGCTTGAATAACACTAATAAATTGCAAAGCTTAGCATGAAATTGAAAATCACTAATGGAACACTATGCAGTTTGTTCATGCAACAAGCAAAGACTCATTCATAATGTAAGAGTAAAACTGTTAGCAGCAGGCTCAGAGAAGACAGTTTAAATGTGTTTTTATGGACAGGCTGGATTGATCTGGGAAGTGGTTCCTGAGGAGATTCCACTTACCCCGAAGAGCATCTTGGGAGACTGTTATGACTTTCCACTTGTATCTGAAACTTGTATTATTTAGATCACCTGTGTTCTTTATAGAAAATTTTATGAGTTGAAAAAGATAAAATTAACTTGAGGAACTTTTATGAAATCATTAGTAAAAAAGGTCCTTTGGTCTGGGGTTTTCATCCATGGTATTTTTCCATTAGGTATTTGCTATGATTAGAATATGTCCCCCACAGTTCACGTGTTGGAAACCTAATCCCCAATGTAACAGTGTTGAGGGATGGGACCTTTAACAGGTGATTAGGCCATGAGGACTCTGTCCTCACAAATATATTAATGCTGTTACCTCGGGAGTGGGTCAGTTATTGCGGGAGTGGGTTCCTGGTAAAAGGGTAAGTTCAACTCCCTTCCCCTTGCCCTTCCAACCTTCCTCCATTGGATGACATAGCAAGAAGGCCCTTACCACATGATGTGGCCCCTTGATCTCAGACTTCCCAGCCTCCATAAGCCAAATAATTTTCTTTTCTTTATAAATTATCTAGTCTCAGGTATTCTGTTATAGCAGCAGAAAACAGACTAAGACACTATTCGAGTTCTATGTTCTGTAAATTCAAACTAATAAAACATATATACAGTTGGTCTTAGCCAAAGGCCAAGAAGTGATGCCCTGTAAATTGAAAAAACAACAAAAACTCTCCTTCATTCTACAGATAGCACCTATTATAATGAAAGCTAAAAATATGTTGAAAAATTAAGACTGAACTTCTTAGTGTACTAGAACATCACATAATTCAAGATTCAATATCATTCAGAAGTTAGTATATATCAGGGGCTACCTTGGACCCCATTCAAGGAAAATTAGTTACTGAACATATTGGAAGGAATTTGTTAGGACTATGTTTCAACCATAAGTTGGTCCCCAGGCATGGAGATTGATGATAACATTATTAAGTAAAGCTCTTGTGTTTTCTACTTTCATTTTTACCTTAATATCACCTCTAAATTTAATTGGTATTTCAAAAGAGAATATAGTTTGAATTTGAACATTTTGTATCTAAAGGTGAGTGTAAGGATGAGTTTGAAGGTGATATGAAGTTGTCAAAAGTCATAAAGCTGCTACTAATTTCAAGATAAAAATAAATTGTGTTACTGAAGGAAAAGCTTAGCTAATACAACAGGGAATATAATAACGAGTTCACCTAATATAGTCCCTAAAAGTGAAGGGAAGATTTTAGTCAAAGGAACTTAGAGAAGATGGAAGCTGTTTGCAACAGAACACTCCAGGGATGTAGAGTAAGTAAAAATAGAGTTTTGTCCTTCACTCATTTCTATCCTCAATGGTTCATTTATGAGCTTCCTTCTGAATTATGATCCCACCGCTCACTTAGGAAGTGGGAGAGATACAAGTGTATATCATGCTCCTCCATCATATTGTCTATGATACATTATTGATCCATAACATCAATACAAACAATTTCAATGGTAACAATTCCTCAAAAAAGATAATTTGAAGCATACTTAATACCATGATAAGCAACTAACCCTAGAGATGTCTGGATTTGGTCTACCATAAACAATTGTGATTATGCTCAGGTGACCTCTTAACATCTTAAGTTAATTGACCCAGTCAGAAAACACCTGCTTCATGTATATGATTTGCAACTACTGAACACTGAAATAGTAAATGGATTAGCCAAAAGGGAGTTACAGAGAAATATTTATAATGTGGTACAAATATTAAATTTTAAGGAATTGCTAAAAAAATCATATATGAAAATTGGTTAGTTATGTACTTAAGTCATGCTGATCCAAAACCTCATTATAAGAATAAAACAAGAAAATGAATTAAACAGGCTTATACAGAATTAGATGTTTAAAATAAGATAGAGGCTTAGAGTAAAATAGATATCAATAAAATAAAAATATAATATGACTTCTGGTGAAACAGTAGAAGTAGATAGTTTCCCTCTTGATTTTCATGGATAATAAAAAAAAATTAATTCTCATTGTCTTTCTTTTTAGAAAGATCACAGATGATCCCACAAAGCTTCTTAGATATTATTAGATTATTTTGATAATTTTTAATTATTACATTTGACTAGCCTTTTTACTTGTTTAGTAACATTTTTTATAAATGTTATCAGCAGAACATATTCTTTTAATATTTCATGTGATCAACAGTCTTTAACTCAGAAAAAACATCTATAGATAGAGATATAGTAAAGATGTATGGATATATGAACAATGATGAAGAAAATCCCCATATATCACTAAATTTGTATTTAATGCATTGAAAGTCAAGGATACTTTTATCTATAAAAATCCTCTTTGAGTTCATTTGGATCCTTGGTTTTAACAGACTTGGGTAATCTGCTGCTAACATTCAAGAGGCCTTATTTTTGTAGATGTCAATTTTTGGATTCTTTCCATGATGAGTGGCACATAAACTTAATTGATACATTGATATAATTTTTTGGCTTTCTAAAGAAGAAAGTCCCCAAATCAGCCTTATGCTACATTTGCTACATTTTCTTTGTATACAAAAGAAATAGAGGAAATCTCAGGAGTATATTATTGTTTTAAATAACATTTAAAAACTCTTTCAAATGAGGTAATATTAAGAATATTTAAAGAATCAAAAAATAAGAGAATTGAAATGCTAGAAAAATACTATAAAGAAAGAAAAACATGTAAGTGCTAGAGAAGTAAACATATAACCAAATCAGTATTTCTAAAATTAACCTTAACATATGATTCTCAAAGTTGGTGATACATAGGAACAAAAGCCCTACTAATTTAAAATGGAGATTATAGACATCACTATAAGAGATTCTGATTCAGCAGGTCTGAGGAAGGGCCCAGAAATATGCATATTTAATTACCTCTCCAAGATGCTCTGATGCAGTTGGCCCTTGAAACACTTTTAGAAATGTAATTTTAAATTGTGACTATTTATACAATCAAAGAAGAGGTATTGCAAATTACTGTCCTCTGAATTTTAATTTGTTTTTTTAAAAAAATTTTTAGGATAGAGAAGAATATCTGTATTTATGATGTGACATATTATAAAAGGGTCAAATAGTAGAAGGTAATTATAGAGACAAAGATATTCAGCTGAAAATGCATAGATCCTATACACATATATCTGCAAACCATAAGAAGAATTTATTCCAATTCTAGTCTTACTTAGAAGCTCTCCAAATTTAGAGTAGAAACTGATTGAACTTCAGTGCCCATGAAACTATAAATCATTGATATTGCCTCCAATAATATGGATTCTTAGAAAACTTGAAAAACTTAAAAAGCAAACAAAGAAATAAACCTCTTTCTCAAATATAATCATCCCAGAAAATACTCAGTCTAGTGACTAAGTGAAGATGGGAACCAGAAAAGTAAGTGAGGCATTAAATCATGATTTTCCTTTATGGAATATATGTCTAAATTGTGATCTTGACATTTATGCTCTCATAGCCTCTAGAAGCAGAGAGGATCAAAGCCCAAGGCTCTCATAAAATGTGGATTCTAATAGTTGATACTTCCCCATCCATGAACTTAGACTTAAAGGGCTAAAATAATCAGAAGGGGAAATGAAAAATAACTCCCTGTCAAGAAGACTGCAAGGAGAATAGTCTATATCATATTTTGGAATTAAGCAGGGATAGGATTGGAAATGTACACTGGTAATTCATAGTTATAAGCCAGACTTCACCAATGTTGCAGACTGTCTATAATTCATAATTTTGAGGCCAACTCAAAAACCTCAAAATGAGAATTTAGTTTGGAGTAGATCCACACTGCTAGTGCTCCAAAAACAAATACACTCATTCTGGAAAAATCTAGTTTAAAGAATAAACACAGATTTTTAAAAAAAAGATTACCCCACAATCAAAAAAGTAAACAAACACATAAGGAAAACAAGATGTCATATGCAAAAGCCAGTGGAAGTTACAGACAGCATATTCAGACCTATAAAATGTTCACATGTTATAATTATCAGCTACAGAATATAAAATAAAAATGCTAAAATGTCTCAAAAAGTCAAAAAAAGAAAAAAACTTTTAACATTAAATATATAGTAACTGAAATGAAAAATCCAGTTGATGACTTGAAAATAATTTAGATATGCCTAAAGAGAGAATAGGTGACTTAGAAGATAGAAGTGAAGAATTTATATATACATAAAAAATTTGGTTCCTGAGACAAAATGTGATGGAAATGTGCCAGAGAGGTTCAGAGATACTAGGATAGAGTGAGGAGATATAACACACTTCTTGCTGAAATTTCGGAAGAGAGAAGGTGACTGAGGAGATAATGGCTAAGAATTTTCTTGACTTATTGACTAGATATCAATCCATTGATTCCAGAAAGCTAATTAATTACAAGAAGGATTAATAAGAAGAATCTGTATCTAGATATATTGTAGCATAATGACAAGATAACAAAGACAAAGAGAAGATTATAAATGTAGCCAGAGAGAAAAGACAGACTAACTTCATAGAAGTGAGAGTTAGGATATCCTGCAAATTGTCATCAGAAACAACAGACTAAAGAAAACAGTGATGTATCTTTATTATGCATAGAGGAAAAAAAACCCCAAACTCCTGAAGCTAAAATTCTAGTTTTTAAAGAATTGAAATAAAATAAAGATTTCCAAACAAAAATTAGGAGAGTTTAAGTTCAATATCCACATAGTCTCAACAATGATAATTTTAAAAGCACACTTAATATATAAAATTTATTACATATATATGGATGAATGTATATATTCATACACATAAAATATATGTATATGCAAATAGATATACATATATATATCTACACACACACACATATATACATATAGATACTTGTACAGAGAGAAGAGAGAAATGCTAACAACTGTAAATCTAGGAAGGGTGTATGGGAATTTTTGTATTATTCTTACAATTTTTTTCCATAGATATAAATTATTTAAAAATAAAAATTAAAACCAAAACAAAAAGTAAAAATAATAGAAACTTCCCATATATTTAGAAATTAAGAAGCATATTTCTAAATGACTCAGTCAAAAAATAACTTATAATGCTAATTAGAAAAAAATTAGAAATAAACAAAATAAGATTACCAAATTTCATTACCAATTTATCCAAACTTGTGTAATGTGGTTGAAGAACACTTAGAGGGACACTTAGAGCCTTAAGTGTTTATATTAGAAAAGAAGACTGAGAATTAATGGATCAAACATGCATTCTTTAAGATGTTAGAAAAAAGACAACAAAAATAGATAAGAGAAAAACACAAAGAAGACAATAAAGATAGGAGCAGAAATGAAGAATTTTTTTTAAAAAATCCAAAGAGACAATCAATAAAGGCCAAAATTTTTTCTTTGAAAAGACTAATGAAATTGCCAAACTTCTGGTGACTTTTCAGGATTAAAAAAAAAACCATAAAAACTGAAAATAAAATTAACATTTTAAAAATAAGAGTGCTGTAGATATTAGATACACATGAATAAATTTTTGTCATTAAATTTGAAAATTCATGAAATACATTCCTAAAAATGGCTTATCAAACTAACTTGCAAAAGAACAGAAAATCTTAATAATGTTGTTAATCTTATAAGAAATTAGCCATGTAGCTGAAAATCTTCCCCTAAATAAAACTCCAGGCCTAGTATTCTTTTACAGATTTATTCTACCATGCATTCAAATACCGAATAGCTCCTATTCTACATCAACTACTCCAGAATGTAGAAAAAAAGAAGAAACTCTCAAGCACATTTTATGAATCCAGCAAATCCTTGATGCCAAAATCTGGCAAAAAAAGTATAATACCAGATCAATTTCACCTAGGAATGCAGATAAAAAGATTCTAAACAAAATGTTGGTGAATGGGATCCAGTAATGTGTAGAAATGTAATTCTTATGGCAAAATGTAGTTGTTCTAGAAATGCAGGTGCATCAGAGGCTTCACATGTTCACTCACGTCAGGTTCCTCACTCCTTCTGCGCTCATGTCAGAATCTCATTTCCCTATGCCCCCTATAGGTAGTTCTGACAAAAGGGTTGTGGGCAGACATGACATGAGCCACTTCTGGGCTAGAGCACTTAATTGCCACAGAAAAATCTTTCTTTTAATCATCTGTTCCTATGCTACAGTGATTGTGGAAGCTTCTGTCAAGGTGGTTAGTCTATCAGCTCCTAGAATGACTATAAGAAGCATGGATCCCTTGTTGAAACCTGTTGGACATGTAGCAATGATTGCTTTAACTAAAATTTGGTGATGATTATTAATGCAACACAGCCTAGTAAAACATGGTTGATTTAACATTATCTAATGTAATCCAGCACATTCACAGATTAAGGAGAAAAATAACAAACATAACATATGTGAAAAAAGCTTGTGGTAAAATTCAATATTCATTCATGATTTTTAAAAATCTCTTAAATACTAGGAACAGAAGTATTTTGAAAAAGGACAGTATCATACAAAACAGTAAAACATTTCTTTTAAAGACCATTCTTTAAGGGTGGCTCCCAATACCATTTCCATTCAATATTATATTTGAGGCCATAGACAGTCTGGCAAGACGAGACAGAAAAACTAGTTTAAAAATTAGGAAGGAAAAACAAAACTGTTTCTATTAAAAAATGATATGATAGTCTATATATCTTCAAATATAAAGATAAACTATTAGAATTAACAAGAGCTTTTAACAAGGTTGCCATAAAGTGAATTATTATATAAAATAATTTACATTTTTATTATTCTAGTGAAAAGAATACAAATGTAAAATGTACCATTCATGATAGCATTAACATTTTACAGTTTTTAAGAATAAAATGTGTGCAAGATTGTTAAATTATAAAACTCTGCTGAAAGGTATTGAAAGTGTCCTAAACTAACGAAAAGATGGACCATGTTCATGGATTAGTAAACTCAGTATCTTAAAGACGTCAATTTTCTCTCCAGATTGAACTATGGATTTAGTGTAATCTTCCTTCTACCAAAGAAGAACATTTTTAAAATTTTATTTTGTAACTTCACAACCAATTCTAAAATGTATATGGAAGTGCAAAGTTCCAGGAATAGCCAAATAGCCTGCAGAAGAATAGGATGGGGAACACTGGCTTTATCAGATATCATAAAGCTAAAGTTATTAAGACCTTGTGATATTGGCATAAGATGACCAAGAAAACACAGTAGTATACAAGAATCAGAACTACCTATAGTACAAATGTCAAGGAAGCATTGGAAAACAATGAAGAAAGGATAAACTTTTTAATAAATGACACCAGGATAAGTTACTCTTACGGAAAAAAGAAACTGGATTCATCCCTCACACACAACACACAAAATCTAATACCAGGTTGATGAAAGACCTAAATGTATGTATGCTATAGATTATTTGAAAAATTTAAATGACTGTGATGCATTACACTAAGCCTTGAACTGGAGATAGATGCAGGTAGTGATGTATGTATGCAAAATTAGAATTGACAGCTATTACAATATTTCATTTTAAAACTAGACCTGGATGTCAAATCATCCTGTAAGAATATGAGCATTGTGACTATAATTAGTACTACCCAGAGAGCTTTTCAAGGGGAGGCGGGGGGTGTATGTGTGTGTGTATGTGTGTAATTGTATATGCCTGTTTGTGTGCCTGTGTGTATGAAAACAGAGTACAACAAGCATGACCAGAATGGCATTGGGGAAGATTCTGTGGAGAGAAAGATGAATGAGAATCACTTTTGTCCTCAGGGAGTTCACAGTCCATCAGGTTGTGCTCCTGGCACCTACTGGCCTCTTTCTCCTCTCACCCTGCGCCCCATACTTTCAAAAACTATACAGAAAGATGAGACAGCCCAACGTAGATACAAAGGTCCAAATGACCAAGGATTTGGGATCACCTAGAGTAGATTCCTGAAAATCTAGCCTTATGTAGAACCCGTTTTGAAGAAAAAAGAAATGTCTCCATTGTTGAATTCTTAATCAGACAATTAACCAAATGTAATTACTGGCTACTGAATAAGATAACTTGTAGTATTTATATCAATTACATGCACATCCTTTTAATTCTTTTAATTATGCACCCTAATCATCTAGCTACTGATAACTAGGAAACAACAAGGTTTAGTAAACATGCAAGCCTCATCACATTCTTCATTAAATAATTGTAGCATTAGGTCATTAGATCTGTCAAATTTTAGCTGAATATACAATACACTCCTGAATCACAGGAAAACATCTTTAACTTACACTGAGCAACCTGGAACTGACCACACTGGTCACCAGGAGTGGTTGACACTGCCTATCACTTGCAGTAAGTTGTCTTTCTGTGATCACTTGATCCTCATTATTCATATAATTGCTGTAATCATTATGATATTAATGACTGTTGAAGTCTAAATGTGTGAAATTAATTTACTAACAAGTGTAAATACATGTTCATGAAAGGCCAGTATATAAAACTAAAATAGAAAATGAAACTTTGGTATTCTGTTACCAATAAGAAGTTAGTATCAAGATTAGAATATCCGTAGGGTATATGCATGATTTGTGAATATAACTGCAGGGTGACCACGGTTAGATACATTTAGTTGTAATTAATCCATACGAGAGTGACTACTCAGAGAACGTGTTACCCTTCTCTAATGGACTGAATTTGAAAATCTAGTTCAGTTTTCTGAGCTCAAAATAAATTAATTCATAAAGGTGACCTAATGGTTGACACATTTTAGAATTTGAGGGTGACCCGGCTGTGACAAGCCACCCCACTGATCACCAGTGTTTTTTTTAACTGCTCTTACTGGCTTGCTGGGTGCCCCCTTTCTCCTCCACAGTTCTATGTCTGTCCTTCCTGCAGCAGAACACTCGGTCAAAAAGGACACTTCTTTTTTTTTTAACATTAAAGAACATTCCATGTTGATTTCTGTTTAGGTAAGTTTCAAATTTCTAGGTTATCTGAACCTCCTAGAATTGGGAAAAAATGGCACTTGAAAATTAATAATAGGAATAAAAAAGTCCCTTTCTTTAGATCTCCTATTTTTTTTTTAAGTTTATTTCTAGACCAAGTCCCCAAATCTGTCCCAGACAGGCTGGAGGTAGGATGGTGCGTGGCCCTAGTGCTCTGATAAAAATGATAACCGCCTGCCTGCCTTTCCTCAGTCCATCTCCTGAAGAGCGGCTGGTGTACAGACGCATGACAGGATCACTTGCAGGTTGGCTAAGACGCCAACCCTTCCTCCCTCCCTCCCCCTGCCCCATGCCAAGGCTGCGGGCAGGAACTGGAGTTTGTCCTGGGGAGGTGGGATCCCAGGTGCAGGTGCACACCAGCTGGAGGCTGCTTGAACGCCAGTTGGCACCTAGGAGCCCAGATACACACTTGCTGTGATTCTGAGCCTTCCTGCCTCCCAGCTCCCTTATGTGGGAAGCCCCCCGGAATACTGGTGATTAGGCCCATGTTTTAAAATGGTTTGTGACGGACAGCACAGGGAAACAATGCACTGGAAAGAGCAGCACAACTCTTCTTTACAGATTTAGTTGAATAAGTTGGGCACCTCTCTTTAGTCCCAAACAAACAAACATGACACGGAATGTGTTATTGAAAATGCCACATGTCTGAGTCGGAGAATAAAAGGTTTAATTCAATAAGAATTTGTCAAGCAACCACCATGAGTGAGGCACCAGGGGCACATGCCATGGGCAATAAACATCCCTTTTCATTCTTCCTTCATTTGTTCTAGCAAATTTATTTTTTCTTGTAAGTCTCATTTTCCTCCTCCTGCATACATGAATCTAAAATGCACATCCATGGGTAACACAATTGATCTTTTACTAAAAAAACATCCAAAGCAGACTTAAAAAAAAAAAGTTCTGTACTTTAACATTTTCCAAGTCGGAGTTGGCTTCATTAATTAGTGAAAGTTTGAAACCAAGATTTAATAAGTTCTCAACTAAGTGCCAGGTTAGCAACCAGGTAGATAAAGATGATAGCAGGACACTCCTTGTCCTTGAGAAGCCAACAGGCTACAGAGGAAAGAGACACATTACCAAGGAATTCCAATCTAATTTAATACACGGGTCAGTGCAAGTTGTTAAGAACATGTCTAATTATGTCAGGGAAAGTTAAAAAAAAAAAAAAAGTTTCCAGAGAAGTAGTAGAGAGGCATAGAAGAATGGCAGAGAGCAAAATGAAATGCACACAGGTATAAAAGCAAGGCCCTTTCCCCCAATTAAAGGTGTGAATGTGTCACGCTTGAATGTGAGAGGAATGGGCCACAGCCCCAGCTAGGAGAGGTGGAGCCATCTGTGAAGGGCCTGGCCAGCCTTGGAAATGAGTTGTTAGAGTTTTATCCTGAAGACAGCTGGAAACCAATCAGAGGTTTTAAGCATGGGAGTGACAGGTTTTGTTTTTATCTCTTTTAGTTAGATAACTCAGCATCTTTCGGGTAACATGGAGTGGAGGCAGGAGTCCAGTTAGGAAGCCATCGTGATAGCCCCATTGAACAATAGTAAGGGGCAGCGTGAGCTAAAGCAGTCTCTGTAGGCCAGTGATGCGGACAGGGGAGCTGGAATGGTCTAGCGATGGACTGGCCGCGGGCGGGAGGAGAGGGCAGGGAGGGAGACTCCGGCTCTAATGATCTCTGATCACCTGTCCTGGAGTTATCACCTCTATTGTCAGGAAGTTTATTCTACCAAACTGCACTCTCTTTGGATCTTATTCAACTCTTTTTTTGAATTCTCTGGAGAGATGGAAAACAATTACTCAGCATTCCCATAATTGCCTGTTGAATAATTGAAGACATTCATTCATCTGTTTTCAACTTTCCCTTCTCTAGATTGCACCATCTCAATTCTTTCAAACCGATAATATTTTATTGAGTTTGTTTTGTTCCTTGTCTCTTGGTTTATTTCTTATTTGCTTATTCGCATCTGTTTTTCAGACGTCCAGGTCAAACTTGGAGTGACTGTGTTTCCACTAGTTTGGAAAAGATCCTGGGTTTCCTGGAGCAGCCATCCGTGTCCAGATTCCATGTTCCAGGGACCCTTGGGGTATGTCTCCCTCTCTTCTGGCACTGGCCCTCTCCACACAACCGTCCCTTCTACCCCTCAGCCTGCCCTAGAGGGGGTCCCACTGCTTTAAAAGTAATCTCATCTCAATGGCTAGTGGTTGGCCAGGATCCAAGAACTTGAGATGAGGTTTTCTAGGGAAATCTTGGAAAGTTCACCTTGCTCCTCTGACAGAAATGGCTGAAGCAGATCTCCTGGTGTTCTTTGGATGATACTTGATTGTCATAGAAGCAGATATATCACAGAAAAGGAGCCTGAAAGTAGCCAACTTACTCCAGGCCTGAGGAAGAGGCTGGTTTGAGGAGGTGGGGAGAGCTTAGGCCACTACAGAAACATGTACCCAGAGCTACCAGGCTAATGGAATACCGAAGCATCACCCTCACTTCTGCCTTGCCATTTTGGTGAGCTGGTCAGTTTTCTCAAGCTTTTGTTTCCTTAGCAGGGAAACAAAAAAAACTTAACTCTTGCATGTTGCCTGCTGATGTCAGATTTGCTTTTTTTAAAGCAAAAGAAAAGAAACAAAGACCACATTGCAAGCTTCCCGTTTCATTGTTTCGGGTCTTTTTCAGATATATTCTAATCCACTATGTACTCAGCCCTCTGGCAACCACCATGGAGCACATAAAATGGAAAACCATGGTCTCTACTCTGAGTGTATAAAGGGTCCTGGCAGAGAAGAAACACACACATCTCACACTTTACAAACAGCAGAAGAGGGCAGGGCAGGTGGTGAGACTGGCCCCAGAATGCTGAGTAGAATTGGGACAGGTGAGATTTGGGAAGACGTACTGGTGAAAGGAGGAATAGGAACAAAGATGTGCTCTGCTTTTGAGGCAGTTGGGAGGTGAACTTGTTTGGAGCAGCAGCTGCCACCTGAGAACCATTAGAAATAGGGCTGATGAGGGCCCTGGAAGCCAGACAGAGAGTTTAGGCATCTTCTATCCATACAGCATAAAAAGGTACACAAGATCTTCCTCCCATGGAGTTACTGATTATTTCCTATGGGTTCTTCGAATTCCTCCATGCCATGAATGATCTGCCAGCAGGAGCTGGGCCGTATACACACATTTATTCATGTATGTCCATGATGCTTGATGCAGTGTTGACACAGAGTATGCTGACTTAACTCTGAGATTTTTTTGGACTCTTAGGATATCACTCCCAGTAAATAACTTTCCCCCTATTGTAATATCATTTTGATAGTCTTGTTTATCCTTTGTGTACATGAATAAATACTAGCTAATTTCAGACAAGCAACACTTCTTGGTAGGGTCCACCAGTCTTGCAGAATCTGTTCTGTACAAAGCATTGTTCTATGTTATCCAATGTCCTGTGATCGATGTGTTTGAAAGCAGATTTTCATGATAGTTCCTAGTATTTTTATAAATATGGAAATTAATATCAGTGATCTTTTAAAAGATTAAGATATCTTACTTTAATTTAGTTTTATAGTACATACAATATTTCTTTAAGCCCAGTATTTTATAACTCTCAAAAATCTGTTTTATTGGCACATGTTAATTAAAATGATGGGTTAATGCTTTCAGGGTCAAAGAACTGAGGGCAACAATATTAAATAATAAACCACTTGGCTTTTCTAACTTCTATAACTGAAAATAAAACTGGAGAAATAAAAACTCCATGATTCTCAAAGATGGACTTATCAGAATAACAACCACAGATGACAAGCTTGCCTGATAGGAGATACCATAAAAATAAACTTTTTGCAATCTTTAAATTTAAGCTGAAAAAAAGTAGAGAATTTTATCACAATATCTTAATATTTGTGGGGAGTGAGGGATAAGAATTACAGAATTATCTCTAAGTCATAATCAAACTGTTTTTAAATAACTGCAAAAGGAAAAAAGTTGATTATTTCTTATTTATATTTGTGTCATTTATATTTGATCATAAAGATAAACATATTCATAGACTAGGAAAAACCAGCTTTTTGGGGTGGGGGAGACAAGGGGAAGATTTTAGATGATAAGATAGCTTTTATTTCCATTAGGCTGGTGTTTAATTAAAGTAGCATGTGTATGAGGAGTTATAGGAAAATAAAACAGAATTTAGGCATGAATTTAAGGAAATGTCATTTTGAAACTTAAAATATAAAAAATTCCAATCAGTGTGGGGAAGCTTGACTCTGCGGGAGTGACCTTCCCTGGGGAAACTTGGGTGATGGGATCAAGCTGTCCAGGGAGTCTTTCTAAGACTATCAAGAATTTAGAGATTTCAGTCCACTTGGGAAGGGCAAACTTATTAAATATTGTTATGTGTTTCCTATGTGCCAGGCACTAGGTAAGGCAATTTTTATAACATGATATAACTCAACCTTTATCTCTTTAGGGAATGTTATTGCCACTAATTTATAGGTGAGAAAACTGAGGTTAGAGAGACTGAGAGAACAAGAAGCCAGCCGGAGGCAAACATTTTTGCAGAAAACATCTACAGTGAAAATATCCACCATACAAATGCCGTGCTCTTGGAAAGTTCCCACGGAAATCTTTCTTTGAAGATGCGGATGCTCTTCCACATTCTCCCCCAAGCACCCTCTGCTTACACCTGCTAGAGAACCTGTCACCGGCTGTCTGAAGCATGGGAGTGCTTGTCTCTCCTGCTAGGTCCTGGGAGGAAAGCACCATGTCTTGGTGCCCATAGGTCCCCAAAGCACACCTCAGGACAATGACTCAAGCACAAGTACTTTATTTGGGAAGTGAAGGAACCATTGGTAGGTAAGTGGGGAGGTGAGATCAGAAGAGAATTTAACCAGTAACAGGAACATTAACAAACCAGCTACCACTGTGGGTGATCAGAGCTTACTCACTCTAGGGACACTCTGGGAGCCAGTGTGGAAGATACAAGTCAGTTATCTCCCTTCCACAGGACATGGCTTGCAGGTTGCTCCTGTGTGGCACGGGATGCAGGTGTTAGCATCTGGAAGAGGGAGGACTGAAACAGCAGAGTGCACGGGAGTGGTATGGGTAAGGGAGAGGGTGAGCACAACGACATCTGCTACAAAATCCTTTATGCCTAGTGTGGAACCTACTCTACTGCACAAAAGGTGTGCCATACACATTTCTTGAGTGAGATTGTCATTCTGATTTATCATTGGATACTCTGAGCATCTGGCTAGAGTGAGTTAGTCCTCCTAAACCTGATCAACTTTAGGCCAGTCAACAAAATTGGGTTTCTAGACACTTAAAGTTTAGGACCAAACTTCAAACAATTGCAATTTTGCCAATGAACTGTCTGACGCCAACAGTTGGTAATCCCCTTTAACACGTATTCAGTCCTGTCAATGCATCTCTTCATTCCTATCCATGTATCATTACCTATCGAATACGACACTTTAGACAGAAACATCATTGTAGCTGTTGCACCTCCTGAAATACTGTAAAATCCAGAAAAAAGGACCGTTTCAGAAATTCTGTAGTTATCTGAGAAAGATACAGTGTGGCTGTTTGTGACAGTGATAGCTTCAGAGGTAAACATAGAAAAAATTCATCCTTTAATGATCTAATTTTAGCGAACAATTTAAGGTGAAACAAAGACTCACCATATGAATTCAAAAGACCCTACTTAAGATAAGGCGTGTGTGTGTGTGTGTGTATGTGTGTGTGTGTGTGTGTGTGAGTGATTTAAGATATTGTTTCACTTAACATCTATGAGAGGAATGAGAAAGGTGAAATGAGTCTAAATCACCTTGGCTGGGGAAGAGATTGCACCTGGATGCATGCACAGAGACCAACTGTGTCACCACAGGCTGGCCCTAGACAGACAGGGTGGTATCATGGGAGAATGATGGGATTTAGAATTAAAAGTCCAGGGCTCAAGTCTTGTTTTGGTATTTACAATGTGTAATTCTGGGCTGGAAACATGAACTCTTTGAGCCTTCATTTCTGCATCAATCAAATAGGATAATTGGGATATTTTGAAAATTCATGCAAATAGTGGGCTTTGTAAACTGCAAAGCACTGCGCACATGCCATTAGCATTGGAAGAAATAAGAAGGAATGCCATTTAGTATCCTCCAAATACCAAAGAACAGCAAAAGGGTTTCTTGGTGTAGAAGCCTTTGGCCTGGGCCATGGGAGCATCCATTCATCGGATGGAGTGGCGGGGAGGGCAACCTTGGCACTCCTGGAAGGAGTACATCAAAGACCACCCGTGGCAGGAGCAGCTCTGCTTAGCTTTCCCTCTCTGAAATTAGGGCAGAAATCAGGATACTGTGAAAGTTTGGCTTAGTCAGAGAAAACAGCTCTGCCTTTTTTTCTCTCTCAAAAAGATTCAAGGAAGAGACCTAAGTTCCCAGAAACCAGTTTCCAAGCAGGCAGCACTCTCTTTCCTTCCGGAAGCCCAGCTGGGAGCATCCATACCAAAGTTGACATACTTTACAGAGAAATAAGAGATCATGTTGTCCTTTTAATGAATTGGTTCTTATTACTGCCCCAAACATAGACACTGTCTTCTTGTCTTCCCTTGTTTTCCTGCATGAAGATGATCCACATGCATGTCAGAGCTTTGAAACAATGGCTCTCACAGTTGCTCTGTCTATAAAGGACTTTCTAGCCTTGATAGGCATTGTCCTGTTCTCTGATTATTTTATTGGGGCTCCGCCCATTGCCTGGCTCAGATTGCCTCGTTCCTGGGGTGAGGCCCTCTGCCACAGGGTTCCCGCATCAGTCACAAAGCGTGGTGAGGTGTAGGTCACCCAACTCATCCTCACCGTAGAACTGATGATAGAAGGATGGTCTGTTTGTGGATAGTGACTGTTAGAGCAGAAAGAACTTTAGAAAACATTGCTCCAACTGGATTATTCTTTGTAGAGGAGGGCATATCAGCAAAGAATTTGTTGTGTGTTCTAAGTGGGCATTTTAGATGGAGAAGTGCTGCGCTGGAGTAAGAAAATCTTCTGTGTGAACCACTTTTAGACCCCTCTGTTGGGACAAAGGCCAGACATGTTCCTGGCTCTATAGAGCGCTCCCGGGTGTTTGCAGATAAGAACTGAACTGAACTTGAATTTCACACACAGTTTATTTGGTATGGGAATAGGACCAAAATTTTTGGGAGAGTCATCTTTTTGTCAATTATTTTGTAATTTTATTTGATTACAACCAGGGAAAGTTGCCTGTAACATCTCTACTTTTAAACAATGTGTTATGGCTTTTTCCCCCCAAATAAACTGAATTTGTAATTATTTCATGTACACATACAGAGAGACATATATATTTTTGAAATGCTTGTATGTAAAAATCTATTTCCTATATCTATGAAATGCAGTGTATCGACTGCATTATTCAACTCTTCTATGTCCTTATGTATTTTTTGTCTACCTGATCTGTTAAATTTGAAAAAAGCTTTATAAACACATGTGCCCTGAATTAACAGAAAGTGGGAAAGAAAGAAAGAAAACAAAGAAAGAAAAGGAAAGAAAAGAAAGAAAGGAGAGAAGGGAGGTAGGGAGGGAGGAACAAACGAACGGACCTGAAAAAGTACTGGACTTGAAGAATCAGCAATATTGATCTTAAAAACTTATCCTTGTCTCACAGGGTCCTAACAACATCTGTTGATTAGTGCTAACATACACAACCCGTCTGAGGAACTAATAACAGCTTTGCTATTTCTGTAGGGCTTCCCTGTATGTTACCTTGCTTGCATTGTTTAATTCTGCCCCAGATCTCGGAGAGTAGGGGAGAGAGGCATTTTTGTGATTTCATAGGACTTTCCTGTCCAATGTCACCCAGCTAGGAAATGATAGAAATGGAATCCGAGCCAGGCCTCCTAGTTCCAAATTTTATGCCCTTTCTGTAACACTCTACTTCTATCCTAGGCAGGAAGAGGAATGTCTAAGAGTGGCTGAAATCTTCCATTTTCAGTGGGGATGAACAATGGAGTTCGTGAATTTCATTGTATCTTCCTTTAGAGCAGTGGTTCTTGACCCTGGTTGCACATTAATATCATCAGGGGAGCTTTTAAAGAATACTTTTGCTGGGACTTCACCCCAAACCAATTAAATCCAAATCTCCAGAGGTGGGCCTAGGCATCTGTATCGTGCAAAAGCTCCCTGGGTGATTCTAATGTATGGCTAGAGTTAAGATTCTCTGCTTTAGAGTAATAATCAACAAAACACTGATTGCCTTTTTCCACTTTTAAACCACTGTGAGAATGTAGTAATGAAAAATCCTAATAGCAACTTTGCTGGTGGCCTCAGAAGATAGGCCCTGGCCTTGGTTCTTAGTAGGGATTCGAATTTATCTCAAGATTGACTGACATGAGATGCAACGGAAAGCCGTTCCCTGCCCAGATCTATAACAGCAGAGCTATCAGTCTAGAAATAGTCAGATAAATAAATTACATTCTGATCCCTTCATGCCTTTTAATTATGTTACCTTAACAGTTTTACTACCGATGACCAGGAAATTAACACTTATCATTCATAGTGTTATCAACATCTCACAATTGCTTCTCTTTATTAAATAAATAACTTGTGGTTGTTTTTCCTCTGCTTATTATTTTTTTTCCAAATAATTATGGATAACTTTGTTCATTTCAAGGTTAACTTAATAATTAGCTGGTGAATATGTACCATTCTTAGGGAAATGTTATTAAGAATTAAAACTTCATGGGAACTAGTATATGTAAGTAGAATGCTTTTATATTTCTCTAAAATTTAACCCATTATTGACGAATTGATCTGGATATTTATGTGAAAATTTCCTTTCCATTACTTTCATCATTTCTCCTGTATGGAACTCTCTAAAATACACATTAATTGGCAAGCATATTTCTCATATGTCACTCCCTGTGCCAGGTTCTGGGGTCACAAACAGGAATATACTCTGGGCCACTCTCTATGAGAAAGGCTATGAAGCAGGTATCAAAAAGTAACAGTGACGAATACAGAAAGACTTTAAGAAGAAACTGATTTTTTTTCTTGAGTCTATTTAAGCCATTTCTTAATGAAAAAATACTTTTGGTCTTGAATCTCCAAATCACCATATTCATTGAATTCCAAGGCATATGTTTTCTACATTTTATGAAAAAAATAGGACTGTTTATGAATTGAATCTTTTTGTTCTTTTGAAAGCACTTATGTTAACTGTGTGTTTTGTAATCGAGGGTATGTTACTGTCAATAAAATATGGCATTACATTTGCTGAATTAGATTTCCTTTCTCAAGTTTACCAAACACCCAAATACCAAATCAATAATGCCTTTTCTGGTCTTCTTCACTGGTACTACAATTGAGAATACTTTTCGAATCCCTGTACTTCTATTTCTATATGAATAAAGTGGTAGAAAAGACCTGGTTTAGTTTTCTTATATATTGTTGGAGAAAAATATATTAATATCAACTAAGCTGAATCTATTAAAATAGTTATATAGTAGAACTACTACAGATTTTCACGCTAATGATGCATAGTAATACATTCTGGTAGGGCCACTGAAGTCATTTTTGAGAAGCAAATTAAAAATGTGACAGGTAGTCCATAACTTTATATAACTATCATATAAACGGTCTCTATGTGCCCAGTGACTAAGAACAGGCGTCCTCAAACTACGACCCGCAGGCCACATGCGGGTGTTTTTGCCTGTTTGTGTTTTTACTTCAAAATAAGATACAGGCAGTGTGCATACGAATTTGTTCATAGTTGTTTTTAAACTATAGTCTGGCCCTCCAACGGTCTGAGGGACAGTGAACTGGCCCCCTGTTTAAAAAGTTTGAGGACCCCTGCTAAGACTATCCTCAAATGTCAGTTAGTATCCAGTGGTCTTAATGCATTGTAACCTAGTGGCCTGGAATAATTAATGTACCTCCCTAAGCAATCTACTTTCCCTTAGAGCATAGTTAGGGTGCCGAGTAGAATAGAGTCCAGTGAGTTAGAGGATTATTTTTCACTAATTTATATTTTTTCCATTGTTGCAGGTGCTTTGAATATGAAGTGTTGCCTGATCAGCAACTCATGCTGTGATTTAGCTAATTTTTACCTTTCCCCTTTATGCCATATACATTTTGAAGAATATAACATTTAGGTGCATATACTTTTCTGGTTCTAGAATCAGATAGTCGGATTGTTATTTTACACAGTACTATATCACGTTCAAAAAATGTTTGCTGAGAGAGCTGTCTTAGCAATGTGCATATTGGACTGATATACTTGCAGCACTACTAGTAGATTATGTTATTAGAAAAATGTGAAAAAGGCCCAGACACATATCCTTTGTCTAAGACTAAGCAGTACGTTCAGTAGAAACTTTATCTTCATATATCTGTATCTTTTTAAGATGTGACAATCTTTAAAATGATGTTGTTTCACCCTGTACACAAAAGCCATCACTTCAAAAGCCTTTGATTAATTTGAGCACAATCAAGGCATATGAGATAGCTGCCACTTATGAGCCAAAGCAATCCAATGCTAACTGCAATAAACCTATCAAGCTGTCATCGAGTCAAGCTGTGAGAAAGACGACCATGATTACAAGCAATAGTTTCCTTCAGTGGTTTCATAATTTCTATTTTTCTTTGTTACGCTTCCAGATTTCCAATAGTTATGGTAAGAATACTTTAATAGAGAAATATTTTCCCCAGGGGTTACTATCAACAACTTAGTGTATTGGTTTTTTTTCCCCATCATTGATTCAAGTACACAAGCTCATCAGGCAAGAAATACTGTGATTACAGTTGAATATAAATTATTTAAAGGGGTTCAGCCAATCAAAACAGAGATCTAAGTGACTATTTTCCTCTTGATGCCTTTGTAACTCCCACTCTAAAAGCAAATTTCTGATTGATAGCATAGTTTTGAAGTTACTTCAAAAAGACCATTCTTTTGGATGGGAGGAGGATCTCAGTATGAATGGTTCGTGTACTTCAACAGGAGCTCTTTCATGACAACTTTACAGATGAGGAGAGAGAGAAAGAGACCAAAATAACAACAAGCAGGGGAATAGGAAGTGGAGGAAGATGGTGATAGAAGGCAAGGCAGGTAATTAAGGTCTATCTTGGAAAAAAGAAGATTCGTGTATTTTGAGCTTCCTCACATATTCCAACCTTGGCTAAAGAAAGTAATTACTGTTGAATAATCTGTTACCCAAACACTCTCATCCCAAAGCCAGTTTGCACTCATGCCTCCCAATGGAAAGATTTAGCACTCTGCAGACAGCCACTATCATGCTTGACTTCATACTTTGAATATCACCTGTAAGAAATAAAATGCTAATCACTTCTCACCTGTCTCAGTTAATCCCTTCACTGCATTTTGAGATTGTTTTTTCTTTTTCTCCTTCCTTCCTTTTTTTAGATGGTATACTCATTGCCTACAATTTACATACAATTGTATGTCAACTCTTAATTAAAGCTAATAATATAGACTAACTCCATGAATCTATTTAAGTCTATTCATTTTACATAGACTATGGGGAAACATTTTTTCTCAAATTATGTAAGAGAATTAGTAAAACCCCCCTTCACCTAAAATTAAACCTGTAAAACCTAAAAACTCCTAAGAGTTGGCAAAAGTATCCTCCAAAATTGCCAATAGTAGATGCCTTAGATTTGGAAATGCATTTTAAAACATTATTGCTTTTTCTCCAGAGGACAATTTATTAAACAACCATTCTGACCAATATGGAGAATGAATAGACTACTGTAATAAAGCTTTTACTTATACTCTCATTTTTGTACAATTCAACAAATACATTGAGTTTTGAAATTACAAAAATGTAGAGATTACAAAAATAACACTCAGCCTCTTCCCTTAAATAAGTTACCTCCCTTTAAAAATTTATAATGTACTGTAACTTGCCCCATTTTTGTGACTCTAGCTTCAAATAGTTTACAAAAAAAACCCCAATGAATTATGTAGTCTCTATTACAAAGTTTGAGGATTTTAAAGTATCAAAAAGAAACAAGAGGTAATAAACTCACTATTAAAGCATTTAGCTTGGCAAGTGATTTATCTCTGTTCCTTTATCTGCTTAGGGTTTTTATTTCACTGTGTGAGCAAATTTCTACTGACAAGTAATTTTTGGAGAACAGCCAGAAGTGGGGGGTGGGAGGGAGGGAGAAATATCTCCTAAGATATCAAAGACTTGAAAAGAGAAACCTGATGAAGTGACATTTGTGGTTTCAAAAATAATACACCTTCTCTAGTCTCCCATTCATTTACCAAAGAAAAGCTCTCTTGTTCTTTAGCTCTCATTATATAATGTTACATATAGAATAATAGATTAATTCTGAACAAAACAATGTTTTGTATGAGATGTATAAAATAATTCTGACCAAAACAAAATCCACTTAAATGATAGAAACATTATCTGTTGTTGCCTTGTACTTTCAAAGATTCTCCTAATAAAGACTACTACTGTGTGACTGAGTGTGAATAGAACCAAAAAAGATTTGCATGTCAGAGCAGCCTAAAATAAACTATACTAAAATATGATACACGTGTGAGTTATTATGATTATTCATTGACTTGGGGGCCAAATCTTCTGAGTAATTTACACATAGTAGGCTCTCAAGAGATGGATTTCATTAAACTGATTTCTCATTGCTGTTCTCTGTAAGTTATTTTTTTTAAACATACTTATGCTACCCCGTTTAAGCTCTCTGTACAGTAGCTCTATAAATACCTCTCATGCAGAAACTGCTTCTTGGCAAACACAGCCAGACTGCTGCAAACAGGTAAACTGTGCCATGAATTCATGTGTTCATTCGATTTATAAATATTTGCTCAGTGTTCACTAGTACTATGCACTCTGCTAGGTGCTGTGGAATTTTAAAGAATAATTAAGACAGAGCTGTGCCTTCAAGGAGTCTAATTATTGACAAAGGATTATAATGTAGTCTATGAAATGAGAACTCTGACAAAATGCCAAAGGGGATTCAAAAGAAGAGATTATTTCCTTGTAGTGGAATCTTGGAGGGCTTTATGGAGCAAGCGGCATTTCAGCCAGGGAAAGGGAATTTTTGGATACTAGCTGATTGAGATGTGGAGAGGAAAGCTACTGAAACAAGAAAGTGCAGAATTTGTTCAAAGAAGTCCTGTTTTGGCCAGCATGTGAGATAAGGGAAGCCATCAGAGACATTGCTTCAACCAGGGCTCTAAGCACTGCCATCTACAG
The DNA here is from genome assembly GCA_008086735.1 of Cheirogaleus medius. NCBI lineage: Eukaryota > Metazoa > Chordata > Mammalia > Primates > Cheirogaleidae > Cheirogaleus > Cheirogaleus medius. The sequence goes on from VBSM01000483.1 coordinate 33,104,176, forward strand.
GTGGCTGGAGTGGATCTCTCTGCAATTCCTCAGGGCATACTCCATTTGAACAGTGGGCAGAACTGCCCAACTTGGAAAACTGAAACAATGACAACATGATGGCTATTTATATTCCCCTTTTCTTTAAAGTTTTAAAATATACACTTACATTTAAATATACACTTATATCTGACTACCTTTGGAATTTAAGTTGTGTTGAATGAGGTATAAAATTCTACAGGAGAAGAGTAATAAAAAAGGTGATGATATAAAATACATAAGGGAAAAACATGATCCTCTGAACCACATGTGCTGACACTGGCATTCAGGAAAAAGCTAAACTAATAAAAAGAAAAAAAAGGCTCTAACTCCCTGTTCTCTATCTCTAGCACATAAGAAAGAGATATTGTTTCCTAGAACAACACCCCAAGGCCCCCATTAGAACATGAAAATATTTACAGCGGTGGTGCTTTCGCTATGGGATTGCATGTTTTCCTTGCAAATATTTAACTTATGCTTTTGTGAGCCATGGCACATGGTATAAAGAAAACAGTGCTATCAAAGCTGATGTTGAGGGGTGAACACATTTTGTCCCAAACTACTGTGTTTTGTTTTTTTTAAAGAAAATTTCTTGTTAAATGTGCCCATGGCCACTAATCATTGCAACCAAGGAAATATGAAAAGTGTCTTATGCTTATCTGTTGTGAAAGTACATGGTGAAATAAAAATAGTCCAAATTATCAGAGTTTTTTGCTTCTGAATTTAATACAAATAAAATTCGTTTTTGAACTGCTTACCCTGTCACGCAAAAACAAAGCCAAATTGTTCTAGGAAATAAATCACTTGAACAGGGGAGGAGATCTTGCCCTAACCGCCCTGTCTGAACAGCATAGCCGAGTACTGATCTCAAGAGTTACGAGCTGCTCCGAGCCTGCTCCCCTTGCTGCCTCACACCCCCACTGGAAGACTTCCAAGCATCACAGCTTGGGATGGCCACACATCAACTGGGTACAGACTCAAATCCAGGTGGAACCCATTTTATGAAACATGCTTTATATAAAAACTAATTTGCCAAAGAGTTGTATTTATTAATGGATCTATTTCAGCATTAACGTGAGTAGAGGCTGGGAAATTAGAAAGGCAATATTGCTCCAAGTTCTGTTTTTGTTGATAAAAATTCCAAGAACCATGTTTACTTCTAGATTGCATAGGTGATTCTTTATGGAAAATGATGAGAAATCTTAACGGCATGTGGATGAGATTGTAGCATATCTATCCTTGGTGGTGATGGGAATGTATTAGCAAAAAACTACCTCCTCCTTGCCTGTTTTCTCTCACTTTCCAGGGCTAAAATATGATATATTGAGTAAGAAATGGGCCTTTTATTCTTTCTATGAAACTTTTAATTAACTGGTTTTGTCTATTCATGTGGCATTAATAGTTGGATCTCATTGTAGATGAGACTAGGCAGATTAGGGGTGGAAAAAACTTGAGAATGCACAGATCTCTCACGTAGAGGAGGTGGTTTGAACAGATCTGGAAGGTAGGTACCAGAAGGTAATACCACAGGTGTGCAATTGGCACCAGAAGGAATCTCATAGTAGATGATGAGAGGTATAGCTGGGTAGGGTAGGTAATTGGAGTTGGAGAAGGGTTTGATGAACGTATAGAACTAGAAGCCCTAATTTAAGGATTCACTGATTATGTGTTATCTTAGTCTGTTTTGTGTTTTTATAACAGAACACCTGAGACTGGGTGATCTATAAAGGACAGAAATTTATTTCTTATAGTTCTGGAGGCTGGGAAGACCAAGATTAAGGTGTTGGCAGGTTTGGTGTCTGGTGAGATTCTGGTCTCTACCTCCAAGATGGCACCTTGACAACTGCATCCTCCAGAGGGGAGGAAAGCTACTCCTCACATGGAAGAAGGTAGAAGAGCCAAAAAGGGCTAAGTCCCTTCATAAAGCCCTTCTGTAAGGGCACCGAATCCCACTCATGAGAGCAAGCCCTCATAACTCAATCACCTCCCAAAGGCCACACCTCCCAGGACTGTTGCATTAGGGATTAAGTTTCCAGCACAAGAATTTGGGGGACTATATTCAGATCATAGCAGCCCCTCTGTCTTCATCTCCAGGTGTGATTTAAAAATCTGTAGGGGCCAGGACACCGTTAGAAATAGGGTGGTAGTTCTGACTGGAGGCAGTTTTGCATCCCCCTAGGGACATTTGGCAAGTCTGGAGATGTTTTTAATTATCACACATTCAGGGAGGTGGGTGCTATTGGCATTTAATGGATAGAGACCAGGGATGCTGAGACATCTTACCCTACACAGTATAGTCACCCCCCCCCAGTGAAGAACTTCCCAGCTTCGACTATCAGTGGTGCTAAGGGTGAGAAATCCTGGAGCAGAGTGATCAATACAGGCAGAATGTACTCAATATTTAGTCTAAAGGAGCTCCTAACTTTTATACAACTACTGATAACTACAGAGCTTGTGAGGAAGAAAGAAGATGAGGAGAAAAGCAGCAGCAGCAGCCCTGAGTGTTCTCTGAAGGCAGCATGGCGTAGTGGAAGGAGCACGAATTTAGGGTAAAGAGTCCTGAGTTCAAAGCCAACTGCGACACACATCTTGCACATGCACCTTTGGGCAAGGTGCTTAACTTCCTGTAGCCTCAGTTTACTTATCTATAAAGTGAAGAAAATACCTCTCATAGGATTATTGAGAGGATTTAGTAATATTACCAGATGTATGTTAGTTATTTTTACCCCAAGAAAACATTTGGGTAGCTACGACAATAATTTAGCCGAAAGAAGATAAGACTATCATTTAAGCAATGACACTACCAATGCCTAAAAGCAATTAGATTTTTAAAATATTTCTTAGAGTTTACAAGACTTGTTAGCCCAGTGGACAGGGAAAGAGGAGGGCCAAGGATGAACACAGTGGACGATGGCATTGTGAACCAAGATGTGAAAGCCACGGAGGACCCAGTTTATGATCGTGAATTCAGTTTCAGACATGTCATGTCTTGTACCTTCAGAACAGCCAGACGGAGATACAGTGGGGATATTTACAGCTTGCAAACCACTGTCACATATGTTCCATGGATATTTTGATCCTTATAACCTGGTGAAAGTCAGGCTTTATTATCTATTTTCTTCAGATAAGAAAACGGAGGCTTCAAGAGCCTAAATGAATTATTCCAGATCATAAAGACAGTGGAGTTTTGCCTTGACTTCAGCTCTTCATAATAGGATCTTAAAAAGCAATGGGGGATGGTCACACTTGAACTTTTGCTTCGGGGGGGGGGGATGGGAAATATACATAACCTTAACATTTGTACCCCCATAATCTGCTGAAAAAAAAAGCAATGCCAGGTGTAACATATGGCAAATGGCAAGTGGGTAAAGGAATGAGTGTTGGTTTTTGTGGGTCTGTCTGTGAGGTGTTTACCTGCTGCTCAAAGACTGTGGAGGGTTGGGAAGGGCCCAGCCAGCTGTGTTGAGAAGTCAGGACTTATAGGTTGGTGAGGCCACTGTGAGTGGAAATGCTTTATAGTTCATTAACTACATGACCAAAGGGCCTGAGAGAAACTTGAAACAAAAATATTAGCAGGCATTACCAATTTAAAAAAAAATGCAATGAACATAAGTAATCTGTATGATGATAATACAAATCAATGGAAAGACATAAATGAACAAATTTTGATTTATCCATGAGTTTTTAGAAACACATTTTCTGAGATACATTTTAATCTCTGAGCACTGATGTTCTTTCATTCCAATAGCAATGTAAAGCATCCTGTTCCCAGGAAGAGCTCTGAAAAGGCTGGGTTTTCACAGGTTTGGTTTTCACAGTTGTAATGTTTCTGAAAACTTACTTTTGGCCGTGAGATACATATTGAAAAATGCACTAATGAAACCAATTTGATTTCTAATTTAGATTTTCTGAATCTGAGTTTCTGAGATTTTCAACTAAGCAAATCCCACACTCTGTTTGGTTCTTAGAAAATGACAGCCTTGGATATTCCAGGCGAGGGTCAGAAAAGGATCTCTCCCGACTGGCTAGGGCAGGACCTTCAAGACTGTCAAAGAAGAGGTAGACTGTATTTCTGATCATCTTCTATTTTTGTAATATCTTCTATATTCAAGTTTCCCACACCATAGGGGACCAATTAGGTCATTTTCATTTTGCTGGTGTATCATTCATTTCTTCCATGCTTTCGCATGACTGCCATAGTTGCATGTTGTATTCAACATTATTTTAATATAATCTCTCTGCATTTCTTGTTATATCTCTTTTATTCCTAACCTTGAATACATATGTTTCTCTTTTTCTCTTTTACTTAATCAGACTCTTAAGGGGTTTATCCATTTTATAGATATTTTTAAGATTTAATTAAAATTTCTACTCTTTTTGTTTTTCAGGTTCTTATCTTTATCAAATCTCTCTCTCTCTTTTCTCTTCTCTATTCTCTTCTCTCTCTCTCTTCTTTTCTGCTTCTCCTCAGATTATGGATGTTGCTGGATGCCAAATGTTTGATATGGAAATAGGACCAACAATTTTTAGGAGGTTCATCTTTTAGTTAATTATTTTGTAATTTCATTTGATTATGACCAGGGAAAGCTGCCTGTAAAATCTCTATTTTAAAAAATACGCATGTTTTTCCCACAAATAAACTATGGATTTTTATAACTGCTACTGGTTTATGGCTACTATTTTTTTCTTTGTAAATTTTGTCTTTCATAATTGCATAATACAGTGTATCTTTTTATGATGCTCTTCTCCTAGAGTCCATTATGCATACCCATGTATCATTAATACTGTCACTGTTGCTTTCTTTTGTTGTACATGTCTAGTACACATTGCTTTTTCCTCATTTCCAAACTTATCACTGTTTTAAATGTTTCCTGTAAGCAGCATAAAGCTGACTTTTGTTTCTTAACCCTTTCTAAAGTCTGCCATCCGCCTTTTTAAAATTTTATTTATTTGTTAGTTATTATGGGTACATAATAGTTGTATATCTTGATAAGGTACACATGATGATACAGGCATACAATGTAAATTATCAAATCAGGGTAATTGCGGTATCCATCACCTCCAGGCATTTATCATTTCTTTGTGTTAGAAACGTTCTAATTCCACCCTTTTAGTTATTTTAAAGTATACCCTAACTGATTTTTGATTATCACTTTGTTGTGCTATCAAATATTGTTCATTCTATATATTTTTCTGCACCCATTAACCCTCCTCACTTTATCCTCTCTTCCCTGCTACCAAGCCTCTGATAACTGTCATTCTACTCTCTGTCTTCATGAGATCAATTTTTTTAATATTTAGCTCCCAGATATGAGTGAGAACTTTCAGTGCTTGGCTTATTTCACTTAATGTTCTCTAGTTCCATCCATGTTGTTGCAAATGGCAGGATTTCATTCTTTTTGTGGCTGTATAATATTCTATCGTCTATATGTATCACAATTTCTTTCTACATTCATTCATTGCTGGACACTTAGGTTGATTCCAAAACTTGGTTATTGTGAATGGTGTTGCAATAAACACGGGAGTGCAGATACCTTTTCCAGATACTGATTTGCCCTCCTTTGGATATACACCCATCAGTGAGATTGCTGGGTCATATGGTAGTTCTATTTTTTCCCTTTCTGTGAAAAATGTCACTGGTATTTTGGTATGGATTGCATTGAATCTGTAGATTGCTTTGAGTAGTATGGACATTTTAACAATATTGATTCTTCTAATCCATGAGCATGGGATATTAAAGTTTCTGCCTTTTAATTGGAGAAGTTCCTTTATTTATGTTTAGTGTAACAGTTGAAATACTTGACTTGTTCCTTTTGTTTCCCTTTAGGGTAGTCTATATTTTACTTTATATTTCGTATTCATTAGTTTCTTAGGTTTCATAAAGTTACCACTTTCTTCTCCCATTTTTTTCTTATTAATTGAAAGTTCTTTAATTTGCTATTCTCCTGAAGGTTGCTTTCCCTTTGCCAACACTTATTCAGACACATATTGCTATTATTTGAAAACAAGATGCTACTTTCCTCATCTATTTCTACCTCCACAAGATGAGACTCTGAAGAATACTTTGTCTTTCTCCCTTTTTTCCCGTTGCACTCACACAGAGGAGACATTGAGAATCATTGCCTTTCACTCTCAAATTATAGGTTTTGTTGAAAAATTATATATATATTTCTTTCTTACATTGATTTCCTTTTTTTTTTTTTTCTGGAATACCACTTACAGATATTTTGGTCTTCTAGATCTCACTTCCTGGCCTCTTGTCTTTTCCTTCATGTTTTCATTTGTGTATGTTGGATTGGGTTTAATATAAAAACCACCTTTCTTTAAGTCCACTGATTAAGATTTCATCACTGCCATTCTCTTCTTCAACCAATCTATTGGATTTTTAAATCATAAAATTTATGTGTGTTTTATGTTTTGTTATTGTTTTGGGTACTGTGCTTGAATTTTAATTACTCATATTATTCTTAACTGCTTAGAGTTATGGTCTATCTCCTCTAAGAGCTCTGTTTTCCTGGACACATTATTGTGTTTGATCATTTTCTACGGCTTCTCACTCCCTGTGCTCCCTTACTCTGCCCCTCCCCATGAATGAGATTAGTGCCCTTATAAAGAGACCCCAGAAAGACCCCTCACCTCTTCTGCCATGACAGGTTACAGTGAGAAGATAGCTGTCAATGTAGAAGTGGGCTCTCATCAGACACCTAATCTTCCAGTGCCTTGATCTTGTCCTTCCCAGCCTCCAGAACTGTGAGAAATACATTTCTGTTCTTTATAACCACCAAGTCTATGGTATCTTGTTAAAGCAACCTGAACAGACTAAGATAGGTATGTTAAAGAAGACACTAAGAGATGTCCTTCAAGAGATGGAAGGTGGAAAATTCTCCACCATGGATGGGCTGGTTTGGTGCTGCAGAAGGCAGCCAGTACCCCTGGTTCAGTTATATGCGCTATCATCTTGCCTAGGGAGTTTGAGGGTCTTAGTCCTCTTGGTGGGTTCCTCCATAGTTTATGTGGACCAGGAAAAATATTTTGCAGCAATTCATATGCTGTAACTCTGATCATGGTGAGCCAGACTCCTCTGCATCCCATAATTTATTTTATTTTATTTTAATTTTAAAAGTATTTATTTAATTTTCTTTAGAGACAGGCTCTCACTCTGTTACCCAGGCTAAAGTGCAGTGGTGTGATGATAGTTCATTGAAGCCTCAAATTCCTGGCTCATGTGATTCTCTTGCCTCAGACTCCCCAGTAGCTGGGAGCTCATTTTTATTAGCCCATATGCCCAGCTAATTTTTAAATATTTTTGTAGAGACGGGATCTTGCTGGCCCCGGGATCTTGGTATTGTCCTGGCTGCCCTCAAGTGATCCTCCTGCCTTGGCCTCCCAAAGCACTGGGATTACAGGCATGAGCCACTGTGCCTGGCCATGCCTTCAAATACTGATCTATGCTTAAGAAATGCTCAGAGAAGCATCCAACCTTTCATGTGATCACTATGGAAAAAGACACCAGTTCAGCTCTTCTCCAAAGCCCACGACACTAGTGATACCCATGTGTCTACAAGCCCAGCAGTTGCTGGACACAGGAAAGGCAGAGAAATTGGCATTCAGAGCGGAGCAAAAGTGAAATGTTAAGGTCCAGTCACTATCTCCTAGAATCCTCTCTATGTGATGCTTTTGAAAACATACATAAAAGTCGTTTTTAAAAAAGACCTTTTATTTGGGTTGATCTCTCTATAAATATAAATAATCATCATAACTAATTTTTACCATATAAGTGATGAGTAGCATCAGAAGTTGTGAATTATGAATCAACATTTTTCTAAAGTTAAAAGCAGCAATTGAAAAACTAAGATAATATTTTATTCATGTTACTTTTCCCATCTTTAGAACAATGACCTTTTCTGCAAATACAATGAAACTTTCTGCAAATACTCTAGGACTGCAGTACCCAAACCCCGGGCCACAGACTGGTACTGGTCCATGGCCTGTTAGGAAGCGGGGCACATAGCAGGAGGTGAGCAGCAGGTGAGCCAGCAAAGCTTCATGCATATTTACAGCCACTCCCCATTGCTCACATCACTGCATAAGCTCCGCCTCCTATCAGATCAGCCAGGGCATTAGATTCTCATAGGAGTGCAAACCCTACTGTAAACTGTGCATGCAAGGGATTTAAGTTGCATGCTCCTTATGAGGATCCTGAGGTGGAGCTGATGATCTGAGGTGGAGATGAGGCGGTGATGCTAGCGCTGGGGAGCAGCTGCAAATACAGATTATCATTAGCAGAGGGCTTTGACTGCACAATAAATGTAATTATCTCCAATACTTAAATCATCCCCAAACCATCTCTCCAAACCAGTCTGTGGAAAAATTGTCTTCATGAAACTGGTCCCTGGTGCCAAAAAGGTTGGGGACTACTGCTTTAGGATAGCCGGGGGGAGAACAAGTTTAATTAATGTTACTCTATGATACTGAAAAATAATTTTAAAAAGTTTAGTTAGTGTTGTTACCATTATTATGATATCTCTATGAAAATTTTCAGGACGCTTTAAGTTAGCCAAAATGTTTGGTGAGATTTGTGCCATTAGTTCCTAGTGACTAGAATGAATAGAAAAAAAGAAACAAATAGAAAATACGTAAACTCCAGCCAGACACAAATTTTTAAGAGAAGAGAAATTGTCATCAAAAGGCAGTATTTACCCTCAACATCCAACATTTGTGTTTAATCACCCTTAATTTAGTTTTCTGAGGATCTACCAGTAATTCACAGGACAATGAAATCCAGAGTATTCCATAGGCCTAGTTGACTCATAATGCATTTTCTTGACTTTGAAAGTACTTCTAGAACTCTTTTATAAGTTTATGCCAAAAGAACTTTTTCCCCAAAATGTTGGAACTAACGTATCTAGAAAGATACAGCTTTAATTATCACTTCTGTGGGGCATAAGTGAGAAGAGCTACATGATGCATTTTCAATACTATCTGAAACAGGTATATATAACAAATGTAGCAGTAAGTATGTGTGAAATATTCACAAGATACATAAATAAGAATAATTAGAAAAGAAGGTATTCAACTTTTAGGATAGAAAAATAGCCTGTTAAGTGATTCTTTCAATTTTCAAGGCTGTTACCTCCAAGATATTCTGTAGTGCATATTCATATAGTTATAGGAAGGACATTTGGTTTGGCAGACAGATCTCTTGAGTCAAAATAATTCAACCTACTCCAAATTCCTCACTGCTTGCCGCATATCCCCATATGGTGCTTCTGCTAGCCTCCCAAAAGCAACTCCTCCAAATTTGGACACATTTCCCTCTATCCTCTCTTTCCTCATAACTCATATTTCCTCTAGCAGTCTCCCTCTGTATTGATATTTCCATCTAGTCACCCAAGCCAGACAAGCTGGAAAGCTACCTCTTCTTCTCATATTCTTTAGTTTCCACCCACACTGGACCACTTGCCTGTCCCTGAACTTTCTAGGTTCCTGGATTTGCATGTACTGTTCATTTAGCCCAAGATTTCCCCAAGCAAATCTTACCTGGGGAAATAATGTTCCTCCAAGGACCACCTCAAATGCCACTGCTCCAGGGCAGGCATCCTTGAGTTTCCTAATGAGAATCATACCTCTGCCCCCTGAATCCTTTTTTATACTTTACCACTTTCTGCTTACATCTTGTTCACTTTACGTGTGTGTGTGTGTCTCACCAGATCATATTCTGCTGTATTTAGGGGTTGAGTTCCAATGATCTTTTAGTCTTTCAAAGACTAAGTGCAGGGCCTTGTAGAAATACCATAGTCAACAAAAATACCTATTGATTCTAAACGTACTATAGCACAACGTACTTCCCCCCCGCCCCGAAATCTAGAAGCTGTGAGTGAGAAATCTAATAATTTTAGATTTTTAAGAGAGAGAAGGAAGGGGACTCAGATTTGTTCATTACTCACTAAATGCCAGATGTTTCAGATAATGTGTTGGTGCCAGAAATCTGCTTTCTTGTTGCTTTTGCAATGATCTCGCACAGCTGTCGTTGTTATTCTCACCTCATAGTTGCAGATACTGAGGTTCAGAGGTTAAGTAACTTGCCAAAGGTCAGATAACTAGTATGCAAAGAAAGTGATTTTGAACTCACTTCTAGGTGACTTTAGAGAGCACTGCTTTTCTCCCACATTCCACAGCCTTGGATCCTGCGCTTATTACATTTTGTATGAATTATTGTTGCTTTTTTTCCTCCCAAGAGGGGTAATGTGATTTATTTATCTTTTTTTGATCCCTTCTTGTATAGTTCTCTATTGCTGCTATAGCAAATTACCATGAACTTAGTGACTTGAGACAAATTTATGATCTTATAGTTCTGGGGGTCAGAACGAAGTCCAAGGCGAGTTTTAAGGAGCTAAAATCAAGGTCTCAGTATGGCTGGCTCCTTCTGGAGGCTCCAGGGGAGAATGTGCTCCCTTCCTCTTCTACCCTCTCGGGGCTGCCTGTGGTCCTTGGATCAGGGCCGTGTTGCTCCAGTCACTTGGTTCTGTTTTCACATGGCCTTTGACCGCCTTGGACTTTCTTGTCTACCTTTTGTAAGGACTCCTGTGATTCCATTATGTGTGATTATCCACCTGGATAATACAGAATCATCTTCCCATCTCAAGATTCTGAATTTATGTCCCTTTTGCCACATAAGGTAACATTCACAGATTCTGCAGCTTAGGGTGCAGACACCACTGGGAGTCATTATTCATATGAAATATGAAATATGTATTAGGAAAATAAGATCTTTCATCAGTGTAGAAGCACAGGAAGATAAGTAAATGGTCAATAATGATGTTGAATCAGGGATTTCCAATTCTGTAAGTAGTTTAGTGTAATACACAGTTGAACCGACTAGTCACAAAGAGAGATACCTGTTTAAACAAACACCTGAATCCTAAATAATTGTGATAAGTACACATAAGTACTTACAGACTCTATAAAATTCAAAATATACCTGATATTACTCATGGCATATAACTGGTCCCAAAACTCCATAGCCATTATGCTTTAGAAAATGAAATTTATGTTATTTTCTCTACTTGGCTGTGTAGTGGTCCTTTTTGAATTTAAATAAATGTCCTGTGGTCAAAATACTCCATATAAATGCTCACCTTTCTTGTTAAGTATACGTGTTGTGCTTCTAACTTTGTCTCCTACCCATCTCAGTGGTAAAATGGCTCTCTTTAACTTCTTTTGTTGTTAGCTTCTTCAAGTGAACTAATCATCGGAGCCACTCATGTGGTAGAACTGGCAGTTAAGAGACTCAAATGTCAAGATGTTTTTATCAGCCACATCAACAGTAACTTTCAGATTGAATAGTTTTCTCTTGTGCTTATGTCAAATCTTTGGCATGGATTTTTTTCCCTCTTATAAAATAGAAATTGCTTACATGCTAATGCGAATGAACTTCCTTGTCCAATCGTTCACACATCTCATCTAGAATATCCTTCACCTGTGAGTGGAAAAAAGTTGATGGGACATATTACCCTGTTGCTAATGAATGCTCATTAGCCTTGAGAAGCAAATATCCCTCCTTGTGCGTCTCCAGCATGTGATCGTAATAGAATTCCATTTTGTGGTTTGTGGAAAAAGAAGTGTTTCAGAGCCAACCCACGTGTGTTTTCAAATTTCATACCAGTATGCATTCAGCCTCCGAGCTGCTCACTTGCTCGCTGGCTTGCATCCCATTTCCACATGCAATTTCTTTATGAATTGAAGAGAATATGTAGGCAGGCACCAAGCTGTTTAGGAAAATAAATGTATATATCTTGAGCATATGCCTTGTTGCAGATGCAGGACGAAATATATAGGTAGACACCTTGGATCACCAGTAATGTTTTATTTTTAAAGACAGATTATAAGAAAGTATTCTTCTCCAGACCTCCCAATCTGAATGCTTCTATTAGAATGTTTTTCTCTTTAAATACTGTTCTGTTCCATAATCACTAATATAATGACCTATCTGAAAATGCCATATGTCATCAAACTATTTGGCAGCAAAAACCTATTTGAGACCCATTATTTAGTGACAGCACTGTATACTTGAATAAATAAACTTCATTATCTATATGCTCAAATCCATGAACATCTGTGAATGAAGAGATATAGCATATTGATTTTGCTATGGTCCTTCCCTGCAATGTAGGTGGCATTACATCAGCTTACAATTTCAATGGCCTGCTGCAGTTTAGAAATAAAAAATCGTTATCTGGAAACCTCTCAAACCAACAGAAATGTAATCAATTTTTTGTCTGTGGTTAGGCACTGGAAGTCAGCAGTGGATTTTCTATAGTCAATGCTCTTGTCCTCTTGTTAAAATATTTAGGGAGCTCCCATGGGAAATACTATAGCTAGATTGAACCTGTTTACATTAGGAAGTGAAAAATCTGCTCTTTGTATCCTGTTAGCCACACACGCATCCTCGTCTCATAGAGTCACTTCCCCTAGGGGATTACAGGATATAACTCTTCTCTAGTTTGTGAATAGCCTTCTCCTGAGTGACTGAAGCCACAGGGACTTACTACAACCTTGATTATTATTTGGATTCTGCATACAATTTTACATCATGTACCTCGGACTCCCATTCAGGTGGGAACATTGTCATCTGACATCTAGCAGTATTCCCAATATATTCTTTTAATGATTATGAAAGAAAACAAATCCTACACTGGAAAATATGATAGAAGTGTTCCCAGGATTGATAACACATCTTAGGGAATCAACTGTTACCATTAAGAAATTATTTCTTTTTAATTTTCGTTTACTCACTCATCTGCATTTACGGAGGATATGCTACTGTTTAAACATCGAAGTGATGCAAAGGTGAAAAAGTTATGTTCTTTCCCGTCGAGGAGTCTGTAATTTATCTAGTAAGAGGGAAGATACATGCTTACAAATAACTACAATGCAGGGTGGAAAATAACAGATGCCATGGTGGAATTGTAAATGAAGAACTATCAAGTTATCTGAGATAAGAAACTTCCTAGAAAGAAAGGGAACAGGAGAAGGCTTCATGAAGGAGGGGCATTTGTGGTGAACAAAATGTAATTTCAAATAATTGGTTGTGTACCTACACTATGTGTGGCTGTGGTGGATAAGAGAGGTATAGTCCAGCAGGCAAGAAAGACTTAAATGACACTTTACACAAAAATGAATGAATTAGAAATACAATAAGTCTATGAGGAAGCACAGAGTTTGATGAGCACATAGAACCAGAAATCCCATTTTAAGGCTTCTCTGCTTATGTGGCTTCTTAGTCCATTTCTTAACTCAGGCTGCTGTAACAGAATACCTGAGAGTGGGTAATTTATAAAGGTCAGAAATTTATGTCTTAGTCCTGGAAGCTGGGAAGTTCAAGATCAAGGCACCAGAAGATTTGGTGTCTGGCGAGGAGGGCCCAGTCTTCACTTCCAAGCTGGGCCTGGGAGGCTGCATCCCCCAGAGGGGAGGAGCGCTGTTCCCCACAGGGCAGGACAGCAGGAGAGCAACAAGAGAGACCCCACTCCTGAAGACCCTTTTCTGAAGGCATTAAACTCACCCATGAAGTCAGAGCCCTATGGCCTAATCACCTCTTAATACAGTTATAATGGCAATTAAATTTCAGCATGAGGTTTGGAGGGGAAAATATTCAAACCATAGTTTGTGGTATTTACACTGGGTGTAGGCATAGTAGTGGAGTCAGGGAGGAAAGAACAGGCAGAGTTAAGATCCAGTTTGCCCTAAGACATACGCTGGGGGGACTGGTGTGACTACTGTGAACACAGCTCCATGGGGCTTCACTGAAGCATGGGATTCATGACCAGCATAAGAATTTTTGGGCCTGCAAATTTAGACTGAAAAGAGAAAAAGTCAGCTCCTAATTATTGATTACCAGCTACAGGCTAGACATCTAACAAGTTCTTTATATCAGCAGTCCCCAACCTTTTTGGCACCAGGGACTGGTTTCATGGAAGACAATTTTTCCACGGACTGTAGGGTTGGTATGGTTTTGGGATGATTCAAGCGCATTAAATTTATTGTGCAGTCAAACCTCTCTGCCAATGATGATCTCTATAAGCAGCTGCTCCCCAGCACTAGCGTCACCGCCTCAGCTCCACCTCAGATCACGAGGCATTAGATTCTCATAAGGAGCTCGCAACCTAGATCCCTCACATGCACAGTTTACAGGAGGGTTCATGCTCCTATGAGCATCTAATGCCACCACTGATCTGACTGGAGTTGGAGCTTATGTGGTGATGCGAGTGATGGGGAGCGGCTGTAAATACAGACGAAGCTTCACTCCCTCGCCCACTGCTCACCTCCTGCTGTGCCTGGTTCCTAACAGGACACAGACTGGACCGGTACCATTCCGTGACCCAGGGTTGGAGACTGCAGCTTTATATATGTTACTTCATTTAATCTATAATGTTCTTATTTTCCAGATGAGGGTAATAAGGATTATAAAAAGCTGAATAATAAAATTATAGTGCAGGTGTGTTATGTTTCCACTGGAAAAATTACAGCGTGGGTAATGAGAGGAAATCTGAATCTGAGTGGAATCATTGTCATTTTACTGGAAAAAAGAAAGATAAAGAGAGATTAGGCTATTCTTCCAAAGATGGAACGCAGAAAGTCAGGATTAGAAACTTTATTTAGATAAGTTTATGTCAATGTAAATGTCATCAATAAAAATTGGAGAAAGGAAACCAGATGTGAAAAAATTTAAAAATGGAAATTTCTGATGCCTTATTGCATCATAATTAAGCCCCAATTCCATCACACTCCACAGCAGAGCTTTGCTGGGGGTCTGCTGCAAATGGATTGCATGTGCACAGTGAGGTGTTTATCCTCTCAGCCCTCCGAGTGGAGAGAGTATGTATATTGAAAGATAAGTAGACATTCATGCACATGTGCACACAATGTGTTTGTTTGAACATTGAGAACATAGAAATTCTGAACAGAACCTCAGAACAGGAATGAGCCTGTAGACTAGGAGAGTCTTCCCTGAAGACATGACCTTTTTAACAGTTGGCATTTGAATGAAGGCAGAGGAAGGGGCCGTGGGGTCCAGGCTGGTGGTGTGGGGGAGGCTGTGGGGCTGTGGCAAGAGGAAGGCAGGAAGAGGTGGCCCACGCGGTCTGCACTTCCAGGGTAGAGTGCAGTGCGGATGGTGACAGGGAAGCGTGAGGGGTGGAGGGCCTGGGGTGGGAAACACCAGTTTTGTGTGAAGGATTGAAGCATTTGGGTCTCCTCTTAATAGCCATGGAAAGCCATCGAGTCAGTGAAGGTTTGTAGTTGACGACGGCTTTTATTGGTATCCATATGATCAGATGATTATTTGCAGATAATTCTGTGGAGAAAATATGAAGATAGGGAGACTTGAAGAGGCTAATACAGGCCTAGCTTTAGCCTGTAAGATGGTAGCAGGATTAGAGAGAAGCACATACTTTTGAAGACACCCAGGAGGCTGGATGGAGGAGTATGGGGGCATGGGGGCAGCAGGGCACAAAATACAGCACAGTGGGCTGCGGAATGGGAGGGCTCAAGAAAAAGCTTTCCAGAGGTTTTGACATGGGCTCCCCTGAATATAGTCTGACCTCCATTGTTTTTTTTCTGTTGTTGTTATTTTAATTTAGAGACGGGGTCTGGCCATGTTGCCCAGGCTGGACTGAACTCTGAACTCTTGGCCTCAAGCGATCTGCCCACCTTGGCCTCCTGAGTAGCTGGGACTACAGGTGTGAGCCACACCTCATGTCCACTTGTGACTCCTCTTACCCCAAAATGCAGTTAAAGTGGTTTTCTTGATTTGTCTCAACTGTGCCCAACACTCTCCACCTCTCTACCTTTCCCACATTTGTCTCAACCTCCCGGAAATCGCCTTTCCCTCTGTATCTGCATTTCAAAATGTTGCTTATACTTTAAGTCTCAGATTAAATGCCACGTCCTCCATGAGTTCATTCATAATTTGAAGTAATTTCTCCCTCTGTCGTTGTGGATACCTCAACTTTACTGATCCACAAACCTCTATTTGTACATCATCAATTTCCTCTTGTTTATATTCCTATGTCTGTCTACCCCCTGTGCAGGGCCAGATAGCGCAGACTTTATATTTTGTCTATCTGCCAAAGCTTGCAAACCAATTAGAATTGGCCTGGTCAGAGATACATATATATATGAAATTACTTGGCAATTAAGTCCACATAAAAATCCAGATTTCCAGTTTCCCTGAAGAAACAAAGGCTCAAGCCATCAGCCAGAGTAGGGGGCTGCCTTCTGACCTCCATCCTCTCCACTCCTTATTGTGTATTAATCCACCTTACTAGGCTGGCCCCTGAAGGCATTTAAGTTTAGAGTCTAGGAAATTCTTACTGAATGTAACAAAGTCTAATCAACAATGGTGTGTTGAGTTACTTAAGTCAGGACTAACTGGTTAGGTCATCAGGGGTAAAATGGGTCGATACCACTTCAAGGTCATTATGTGAGGTCATTGCTGGTACCTTAAAGTAGAAGGAGAGATACACATAGGCATGAATCTATTATAATCTTTGTTCTTAGTCTAAACCTCAATTTACAATATGAAAAGATATAAATGTATATGAGGAAGGAACAGAAAGCTAGATACATTCTTGTCTGAATTAGCACAGCTTGCTTTGTTTGTAATTTTTTGGATGTATGTAGCAAGCAGGGGTGGGGGGAATTGGATTCTAACTGATGGAGATTGTTGTAGACAATTTGGTCTAATAGAGTTAGTGTCACTCACACATCTGACGTTGTTTAGTGATTAGAATCTGGTGCAAGTGCACACAATAACCAGTTTTAGTAATAGAAATTTGACTGTTTGCAACTCGTACTAACATATATCTGTAATGATGAAATAAGGATATACCATTCCTAATTCCTCATGCTCCCATGTTATAAAATAGCCTCTATTCCAATGATAGGCTCATCCAAATATCTGAAATTTAGCACTGTTCACTGGTAGATGAGAAAAATAAAAATTAAAAAAAACCCAAATGGAGTAAAATATCGGGAGGAATCGAAGTAATTTTTTTGATATTACTGTATATTAAGCATTTTTATCTCCTTGCATAAAATGGAATTGAAAACTTAACAAAAATTCATTGTGCAGGTAGAAGTGTTAAAAAAAAAAATCCCCCAACTATACAAATCATGTTTTTGATGTTTTCTGAAAATGGAATTATAGAGTTCAAATGATAAATATAGATAGCTAAACCACTTGACTTCTCACAAAAGCACAAATAATTAAATTCAAAAGATGAAAAAAGTCAACAATATGTGAGTGCCTCACTCCCAGTGTAGAAGCCAGAGGAAAAATGCATCAAGATAAAATCTCAAAAGCATACCAATTAAAATATTTTTGAGTTTTCGATCATAGAAAATTTGAAATGTGTTATCAGACCCAAACTGGTTATTAAAAAATAAACCATTGTGATTTCTGATCTAAAAGATCTATTTTTCCCCCTCTTTTCAGACTCTATTTCTTGGCTCTGAAAACTATGATCATGGTAAGAATTCTGTCACAGCGACTCTTCTACGGACACAACGGGTTTTATGGGCTAGAGGGGATTCCAGTGAGTGCAAAGTTATGGCAAAATCTTTATATCCTGTGAGGTTACATAATTCTTTCCGTAATGTCCTTGGCTGCAGACATTTATATAACTTGTCCAGCTACAGCACCATCTCTGAGTTCATCTCCCAGGAACACAATGGCCATAATAGTACCCATTATAGCTGCTATTCTTCTCAATTGTAAAGGCACAGTGAAATCGTGGGGATGAAGCTGTGCCTTGATTGGCTGTTAAATTGCGATCAATGAAAAGTATTTGTGCCATAATTTTACAACCAAGCAAGAACTGGCCATCCTGGTGGTAAATCAGCATGTACATACCATCAAGACTAAAGTGTCTCACTTGGATAACTGAACTGAATTTTCTTTAAGACAACAGGGTACGATACAAGTTATATTAAAAAAAAATCTGTTTGGGCATTTTTCTGCCAACTGGTTAAAAAGAAATAACATATGAACAAAGACAAAGTTCAAATAAGAACAGTGCCTTGTCCGTAAATTATAGCTTAGTTGCATCAAGTTGTAATGGAAAACCAAGGCTCCTCTTCTCTTTTAATCTAATAGTAGGTGAAAATGACAAATATGTAGAAACCATTTTCAAGGGTCACAAAACTTTTCCTGTAAAGGGCCAGATAGTAAATATTTTAGGCTTTGTGAGCCATATATGGTTGATGTTGCATATTCTTTGTTTTTATATAACCCTTTAAAAATGTAAAACTCAGGCTTACAGAAACAGGCTGAGGGCCAACCTCAGGGCTGCAGTTTGTAGACCTTTGATTTATATGAATACTTATACATGTGAATTTTTTTTTCTCTTCCTATAATAACCCATACCCTCTAAGCTCCCACCAAAGCTCCTTGGATTCCCATGTAGATGTAAATTTTAATAAAAGTACAACACACTTCTCTATCGATCTGCACACCACCCATACTGTTCACCACCTGGAGAAATGATGTGGAGAGCGTTCCTAGTGTTTTAGACCAATGCCTGAAGACAGTGGCCAGAGCTACCTCTGTGATAGCAACTGGAAAATAAATGCAGGCAATAGGACTTTTCCTGTTGTGTATATCCGTAGACTCTTTATGACTTGGCAGAACCTGTCACTGTTTATCTCTGTCTCTCAGACTTGTAAAGGGTCTTAGAAAAAAACAAAACAAGCAGAAGAAAGATCTCTTCCCAAAAGCCCACAAAGAAGCGGAGAACCCTCACTTGTAGACAGGCACATTCGAGTTGCTAGATCACACCTCATGAATGCTCACCATACCAGCCTGACTACCTTGATAATTGCCTGCTTGTCCAAAGGAGCACTGTGTTTTGTTGGAACCTTGAACTCTTCCTTCTATAGTCTCAGCTACTTCCCAATTTACCATAACATACTTGCTTGGCTATCTCGCTATTTTCCCTTTGCCAGCAGTTATATTGCAACTGCATCTTGAGTGTTGTCCCGCTGACTTGCCACACTTTGGAAATGCCATCTTGCTTAAGAGTCAAAACACACACACACATTTTACTCACACTAAGAGCAATGATAGGTAAGAGTTATTGAGGACCAACTACATGCTAGGCACTGTTCTCAGCGCTCTATAGAAATAACTCATCTAATCCTCACAATCACCGTAAGAGGTAGGTACTACTATTCTTTCCATTTTACAGAAAAAGAGAGGGGCAGAAAGTCAATAAGTCACCTGAACTGTTCCCTCGGTGCCATACTATAGGTAAGTAATTCTAACTTCACATAAATGTCTTATTCCTATAAGGCCAAATTGTCTTTAAATAGGGTTGGTGTTCTTAGCATCGTTGTTTACAGAATAGTTTTGGCTATAATTCATTCATTGGGTGTTTGTGGTACACTCTACGTTGAATATACAGATATCCTGGTTATATCATTATATGGTCCAGAGTTTGCAAACAGGTAGCTCCCTTCTGAATCTAGTCCACATTGGTATTATTATTGTTGTTTTTAATGACTTAGCCAACACTGACAAATACATGTATTTCATGGGAATAATCTTAATTTCTGGTTCTTTCTTGAAGAAACAGAGCCCTGGCAATCATGGGCTTGAATTTTGGCACAGCGAGAATTGGCTCCATTAGCTACCTTTATCCTGAGCGAGTGCTTCCAGCTTGCCCGCCACTACAGACCACTCCACTCATCGTCATTATCTGCCTAACTCCTGAAGGCTTTTGAGTTTGCAACTCCTAATAGACTGCTTCTGACTTGTTCACCCAAATAGAGTGCACTGTGTTGTGATTCTGTTGGAAAATGTTTAGACCTAATCAAAGCATGCCATGCTAGAGCCTTAGGTCCTATAATTTAATAACCTTCCCATACTTTCTTTTGTACTCATCTGTTATCATTGGAGGCATTTCCCAGATAAACAAGCATTTGGTGGTGTCTTAATGTGCTAGACTCTTTCTGTTGCTTTGCTGTTTTGAATAGCTGCGTCAGCTTTCTTAGTGCTTACATGACTTAGGTAATACACGTTTATGGATATTTTCTGGTATATTTTATGAAAGTTTATAAAAGTAATTGTCAAAAATGATCATGCTTTGATTAAATAAATATGCTATTGAGGAGTTAGGTACACAATTTAAATATGGCATGAATAGTTTGTTAGCGTATCTGTCAGCCTATTTCAGTAGCTTTAAATTGTAGATACATTTGTGGAAGCACCATTCTATTTTGCAAATTTGACAGCAATAGCTGTTTCCTGAATGTATTTGACATTATTTTCTACATTGTTTTATGCCAATCACATTTACTGCAAACTGCTTATTACTTTATTGCTGAAAATGGCAACATGTATTTATTTAGCTTTTTATTTTAGAATCAGCAGGCTATCACTTGCTTTATTAATCAGATCCAACCTTGAGGATTATAGCCACTGGTTTCAAGTTTATCTAATTGCTGCTGCTCAAAAACTGAGAAATCAGTAATGCAGTTATGCCGTCTCCCTTGAGAAATTATTGTTCCTAAGGATGTTATATTTGTTATTGGGGAAAGAGAGGTTTTTTTCTCTCTATATATGTATATTTAATTTTTTTCTGTTAAAACAGAGCATAAGTGGCTTTCTAAATTTTGTTTTAGGAGGTTACCCTCATAAAAAAAGTCAATGTTTCTTTATGCATCACATAAATGTTTTGTGTTATTTATCACATAAATGTTATGTTATGTTAAATGTTAAATGTTATGTTATAATGTTTCTTTATGCATCACATCTCCTTCTGGTTATTACAATTTAGAAAGGTTTTCTTTTCTTGTATTTTCAGCGATCTCCCTGGCTCATGCTGTTACATTTGTTATAAAATTAAAACTACATTTGTTAACTCACATACCATCGTTTTTTATTAGCCCAGCAGAAAAGTCAATATTTCTAATTTGTTGCCTCTGGATTTATGCCAGGTTTGATGTATAATAACAGCCCAACAAGGCAACATAATATACACTAACCCAAATCTATAAAGAAGGGAAATGAAAGTCAAAATAACAAAAATAAAATTACTTGGGAACCAGATATACGTGAAACAATCTGAAACAACAGAGTTTTGCCAGCCTGAATTGGCTTTTTGCCTTTTAAAAAGAAATTCCCCTTAAAACATTTGGAGTTTTAGAAGGGAAGGTGGATGTTGGAATCCTATTTTCCCAGGGAACTCACAAGGGTCTTTTCCCAAGTGATACTATCCCAGTGGTGCTGGTGGAAGCCCAATATAAAGTCAAGAAAGATGGGTACCAACTCAACCCCAACTCCTGCATGACTCAAGTTGCTTCATTTTGCTGTGCCTCGGTTTCCCCACTTGTATAAGGAGAGATTGGTTGATAGTCAGCTCTTGTGCTATCATCTCACAAGTTCTATGATTCTGATTCCTAAGTGTAAAAAAGACAAAACTCTGTGTATGTATATATATTCCTATTTTAATATATGCCTTAACAAATTCAAGACAGGAAGGAAAATAGGAAAGAATGATAAAAGATGGAACAGTGAGAAATGGCTGAAAAACATAGATTCTATCATCTATTTCCCCTGCTTTGTTTGCAAATCATAAAAGTCAAAAGAGAAAATATGGAGAGAAATCTGGTTCCAAATTTATTCTCATAGTCAGAAAGCACAGGTAGGATTATTGCCTCACAGTTTGCTGCCTCTTTTCTTATCAAATCATTTTCAAGATGGCCTTACTTTTTTGTGGCAGGGAGAAGCCCCATATTAAGCCATGTACGGTAATGACAGAGCCCATTTGCAGCCCGTTCCTAGTAGTGTCCATTCATTCAAAACAAGTGATCACCGCCAAGCATGGGGTGATGAGTTGAAAACACACACAGACACTTCAGATATGGTCAATCTTCTTTCTTGTGCCTGGGTTCCTCTGCTAATTTTGCTTGTTAATGCCTGTGAACCACATACAAGGTCACAACTTGTGTATATCATGATGGGGGCAGATGAGGCATGTTAGAGTTTAATTTATATGTACATGTTTTGCTAAAGGACTGAATTAATCACACCTAGAGAGTCTAACAAACGAAATAAAAAATAAAAAACCAGAGGGAAAAGGAGCGGAAGGAGAAGGTGGGTGAGCTTGGATCAGAAAGCAATGTGACAATGGTCTCAGAAGCGCTATCTGGAGTCCAAGACCCCTTCTCTGTTCTCCTGGGGTGTCCCTTTTGCCATTATGTACTTGGCCTCTTTTGTTTCCTGCAGTTCGATACTCAAAGGGATGTTGACCATAGTGAGCAATGCGGGTCTCATTATCAGTAGCAGGGGAAGCTTCATAGAATTCTTTTAGGATTGAGAGGAAGGACACAGTAAAAAAGGGGAAAAAAGATTAAAAACCCCTTTACAAAGAAAAAGCTCCTTATACAAAGAAAAGGGGAGGAAGCATATTTTGAGATAGTCAAAGCTTGTCCACTGGGCACTATTTGGGCCCTGGATTGGGGAGGGGCTCACACTCTGGCCCGAGGGCCTCCTTCCAGCATCATCTAAAATAAACTAACCCACAAAGCTTAAACAGCATAACTTCCAAAATACAAAGGGCAATTTCCAGACTTGCCCTTACATGATGTAAGATTTCCCTGAGATTCGAAAGTAGATGAGTATATCTAGGTAAGACTCAATGAAAGTGGTGAAACAACAATCACCCTTTAGAGTGAAGGGTGTGTGTCTTAGTTGCAGTTGTCAATTTTCGTCCAATGTCATGGATTTCGATAGGTTCTAAGCTGCTCATAGTCTTGTCCTACAAACTTGTCCTATTGTGTGTCCAGATGCCACCATATTTAATCCTCTCTCTTGCCTCTCATGGTCAAGTAATTAAGGAATTATTAACTTAATTCTTCCCCATCCCTCCTGTGGCCCCACGGTTTCCCTACCTGGGACAATGCTTCTTGTGTCTGTATACTACAGTGACCTCCTACTGGGCCTCTCTGCTTCAGTTTTCTCATTGGCTTCTTCCTCTGCAGAGTCACTCTAGTGATCTGTCTGAAACACAAACCTAACCCTCGTCACATCCAGGTATTCCCATCATCCAAAGATATTCTTCCATGGCATGTTATTCTCTCTTTGACTGGTACTCCTTTTCCCTCTCCTTCTCCACATTCACCTCCAACTTCTATTCTTTCCCCATGTGCCATGCTGTTTACTACCTTGGTAGTTTTCTCATTCTTCCCTCTGTTTTGAATGCCTGGCAACACATGGTCTTCCTGTGGCTAGCTTCTACTCATTCTTTAAGACTCATGCTCTCTACAAAGCCATTCCTACACACCTGAATTCCTCCATTCTTCAAGACTTTAAACTCCCATAATGTCCTTTCATAAAAACCTGTGTGTACACATCTCTGTCACTGTCTTTACCCCATTTATTATAATTACCTGCCCAGAAGTATATGGGAACTCTTTGAAGACATGTTTATGTTTTTGAATATCTAAGACCTACCATGGTACCCATTACATAATGGGTGCTCAGTAAAGGTTTGCTGAATGGATGAATGAATATTCATATGATAGCATATGAATATAAGCTATATAATCTGTAGCAATAACAAGTGACCTTTATAGCTGGGAACCAGAAAAACTATTAATAATAAAATCAACCTAAAGAAATTAAAGAACAGATCAAATTAATCTGGGTAAGCCCAGCCTTACTCAGGTTGTGGGAGTAAAAAGTGTGTGGAAGTGGCAGGTGGACAAGGAGAGCTGAGACTAAACAGGTAGACAAGGCCAGGCAGTGGTCACTGAGGCTTTTAAACAGGAAGTGACAAGGTGAGTTTGCATTTTATTCAGATTGCTCTGGTACCTGTTTGGGGGATGAGTTCAAAAGGGAAAGACTGGAAGCAAAAAGGCCCATTGGGAGATGCCAGCAACAGTGAAGCAAGAAAAGATGAAAGCCTGGATCACAGTAGTGGTGGTCAGGCAGAGAAGGGGACCGAGTTTGAGAAATATTTAGGAGCTAAAATTGATAGTAATTGCTAATTTGGGAAATGAGGGTGTATCTATTTATTTATTTATTTGTTATTCGTCTTTTGAGTTGTCAGTTGAAGAAATATTTTCTTTTAGCCATCAACATGACCAAGTTACATCAACCAGTTGGTGATGACTCAGTAGCTCAGCAACTGGCATCAGTCACTCGCAAAAGAGTTGACTGAATGCAACACATCACACCACTCCTTGTTTAGGCCAAAGATGTAATGGACTACATTTTTATGCCCCCCCCCATTCATATATTGAAGTCCTAATCCCCAATATATTTGTATGTGGCGGTGGGGCCTCTGGGAGTAATTAATGAGGGTGGGACACTCAGGAATGGGATTAGTACCCTTATAAGAAGAGGCACAAGAGAGATGATCTTTCTTTCTCTGCCATATTAGGACACACCAGAAAGAGGGCCCTCACACGGAACCAAATCGGCCAGTACCTTGATCTTGAACATCCCAGCCTTCAGAACTGTGAGAAATAAATTGCTGTAGTTTAAGCCACTCAGTCTGGTATTTTTGTTATAGCAGCCTGAGCAGACTAAGATAAAAGTAAATATTGAAAGATGCAGAAATAGCAACTATGCAAGGGTGCCTAAATAAACTACCAGAGTATCCAGCTATGCATGAGATTATAAGTTATTGTTGTTGTTAGTGTAGGTCTTAACTATAGAACTGTTTGCCAACCCAAATTACCAAGTTTACCCTGCAAACTGGTAAATGAATTTCTTCTGTGAATCCCTGGACTGATACAGTTAGGATTCAGGGTGAGGATAAGAAGCACAGCCTGTGAAAAGTTGTTCTGAAGTACCTTGAACCACCACCTTGAACCTGCAAATTGTTGGAAATGGTTTTGGGTTTCAGTTCCTAATGTGATTTTCATATATCGACTAAATTTCATTTCTCCTAAACATAACTGGAACATTATTCAAAGTATCACATAATAAAAGGACACTCCCATTTTGGCATTTATTTTGAGGCTAAATAAAAATAGGACTCAGAGACTTGAAGAGATATCTGCATTCCCATGTTAATTGCTGCATTATTCACAATAATAAGGTATGGAATCAACTCAAGTGCCCACTGACAGATGCATGGCTAAAGAAAATGTGCTATAACATGCATACACACACACCATGGCATATTATTCAGTCTTAAAAATAAAGGAAATTCTGCCACTTGAAACAACATGAATGAACCTGGACATTATGTTAAGTGAAATAAGCCAGGCAGAGAAAGACAAATACTGCATGATCTCACCGGCATGTGGAATCTAATAAACTCACAGAAACAGAGAATAGAATGGTGATTGCTAGGGGATGGGGAGTGGGAGAAATGGGAAGATGTTGGTCAAAGGGTACAAAGTTTCAGTTACACAGGGTAAATAAGTTTCTGGAGATCTAATGTACAGCATGGTAAATATTTAACGATACTTAATAATATTCTATCATATACTTAAAGTTTGCCAAGAGAGTGGATCTTAAATGTTCTTTCCACACCCCCTCCCCCCACACAGATAACTGTGAAGTGATGATTATGCTAATTAGCTTTATTGTAGCAATCATTTAACAATGTGTATATATATCAAAACATCACATTGTACATCATAAATATATATAATTTTTGTTAATTATACTTCAATAAAGCCAGAGAAAAATAAAAACAGTAACTCAAAGTACATAAAATCTAATGACAGAAAGGGAGAGTGAAGTACTATGGATGCTGCTAAGCTTATTTTTGATGCTTGTTTTGTACTTACATTAAAATAAACCAAAATGTTTTTGG
The DNA here is from genome assembly GCA_008086735.1 of Cheirogaleus medius. NCBI lineage: Eukaryota > Metazoa > Chordata > Mammalia > Primates > Cheirogaleidae > Cheirogaleus > Cheirogaleus medius. Next base: position 33,130,029 of record VBSM01000483.1, read on the forward strand.
ATGTTGCCAGGTGTTATAAGTGTGGAAACACTAAAACAATAGGAGGTACATAAAGTAATAAAAAATGACTATAGGACCAGCCCTAATCATAATCTAAATAATGGGAAATACAATAAAACAAATGAACTGAAAATACTGAAATACTCAACAGCATTCCAATTGAAAGAGGCAAGTATTACATTTTCTAAAATGATGTGAGCTTTTCTTGATTCAGATACTAATGCAAGCACAGCATTTTCTTCTTTGAATGTATGGGAAAGCCAGCCCTTTTGAGAGTTAGAATAGCTTTCAAGACTCCTGATTTAAATTTCAAACTCTTGATCATAGCTGGGGAGCAAAGGTTTTTATCTTGGAATTGGAAATTGAGTTCTTTAGCTCTATACCAAGTGATAATATTAAGCATTTTGTTGTATCCACCATGCAAGCCAAGTTCCCCACTGTGCCTTCAAAGCCACAGTGAATGAACCATATTTGGATTTGCTTATCAGGAAGAGACATTTAGAAAGACAATGCACTTGTCCTGCAAGACTGAGACTCCTGATGCTTTTAGATGGGCCTGTGGAGAGCTGCAAAATGGGCCCTAAAATCAGGCTGACATGGTCGCTTAACAGGCTTCAGTGTGCTCTGTGGGCTCAGGGAGTTTGTGGTGTCACCCACAGGGCTGCTGATGGCAGCCATCATAATTAGGACACATGAATCAAAAACACCAGGTGAAGATTTTGCCTTAGAAGAAAGAAAAGACAGATGGAGGGAATTACCATGCCCTTTGACTATTAAGCTCTTTCATGCAGCTGGACCGCGGGCCAGCCCTGGCTGCATGAATGAGTCTGTGGCGCGGTTTGCAGAAGTCTCACCCTTCCTACCACCCGGCTTCAAAGGGGCAAAGGGAGCAGAAAATCTCTTCCTTGTCAATTCATTGCAAGGAGTAAAATCTTTCTCCCAGCCTTTCTCCCAACATTGGGTAACACAGGTAACAGCATTCGTCTTAAATTTTTTTTTTTTTTAATGTGGAGAATTACTTGGCAATCTTTTCCCAGGAAGAAAACCTCTATAACCTCATTGGATATGACCTTGAAAGAAATTTGCTGAACTTTAATATGACTGGATTTTTTCCAACCTTTACGGGCTCTTGATTTTAAAATCTACCTAACAAAAGCTCTGCCAGGAAAGCTGTTATTACAGAGATGCTTCTCAATAGGGAGAAGTGGGTTAATTGCAAGCTCTCCAGTAAAATAAAAAAGGGTTTTGAAAACAACTGCAAATTTGACAAAATGTATTGCATTGCTCTTATGGAAAAAACTACGAGGGAGAAACATTAGAAATGGCAAAATGTCTACCATAAATAGATGCTATAAAACCTTTTGGAAGAGGTTATATGAGATTTCAGATTATTCATAAACAATTGCCCGTCTGACCTTGATATGAATACAGAAATCCATTAGCAACCAAATTTCCAACGTAATTGTATATTAAAAAATGAGTATTTTTCCCTATCAATTTATGTTGACAGGACCTCGTTTAAGACCACAACGTAGACTTATTTATGTTTTTATCTTCTTTTCCACTATATTGGTTTTAAGATTTAGTAAAAATAATTCACTATGAGGAGCTGAACAGTAAATTGTGAATTTGTCGAGAGGATTTCCTTACAGCATTCTATGACTTTATGGAAATATAACTTCCATTTTTGAGCCAAAATAAAAGCCTCAAAATATACAACAATTTTTATGTTTCTCTATTTATAAGCAGTTGAGATATTTTTCTTCTAAGTTAATCTTAAGGATATTCTCCTGACTTTAACAATTTTAAGAGAAAAAGCATACTACATTGTTATATCTATGACTTAAATTATAACAATACCATTTGATATCATAATGTCAATGATTTGGGATTATTTTGAAAGTAGTATTGGATACAATAATTTGAATGTGTTTACTATATGTAAGCTAGAATACAATAAATAGGCAACACTGCCTAGAAACATTGTTATCGGATAGACTAACAAGGATCTTTACGGAATCCATCAAAGAAATTAGAGAGAAAGTTGCATTTCTGTCCACATGTCCTAAGACTGGCAGTCCCTGGAGAACACATGCTTTAATTTTGCCTATTAAGTAAATGAATATTCTTGAAAATCCACAGAATCAAGCAAAAGCACAACAGTGCCCATTGCCTACTTTTATTTTAGTACTAGTCAGAATAGACATTTCTCTGTCTGATTTGAGCTTCATTTGGAAGCAATTAACTATTTTATATTAGATATAATAAGGGTCTCTAGTGCAGGGACCACATTTGCCTGCATCAGTTGTTTAAGGCTTGAGTGAAATTGCATTCATACTCAACATAGCTCCAAATGATAACCAATTCCTTACTACCAGATGCAGTTTCATCTCTCGTTTCTTAAAGCGTGCTGGGCAGGTGAGAAGAATCAGGGGCTAAGTGTAGGCCCAAACTACTGAATACTTTTATTTTTATTTTACTCTTCTGAGTTTATATTTGATCATCAAAACCACAGCCAAAAATCACAATAAGTAAAATTACTTATGCATTGTTTACAAATACCATCCCAGATGCCCAACTTTACCTTCATGTTTCATTTTTAAAAATTATGATTTGTATGTACTATTTAGAATTCAATTTTTGCTGTTATGAGTAAAATCAAAGGAGAGTAGAAATTTCAAAAATATGGAAAATATCTCCATTATTTCATTAAGCAAGAAAAATAAGGAGCAGTTAAAGAAGTCACAAAATGTATCATGTAATTGTGGCAATGAAAACGATAAATACCCTAGAACAAAGAGACCCGAAACTTGAGTCGCTGAGAGGCCCATAATTCTCCTTGCAACTGTGCTGAGGACATGATTCTTTTTTTCAAGGTGATTTGCCACCATACAGGTTATCCAGCCCCTAAGCGGTAAAATTTGCTCATTCTAGTTTGACTCCCTTCCCAGGGAAACTGGTTTGCTCCTTTTTTAGGCTTTTTAGTGTATTCTGTACATGCCCCAATGAAAGCATTTGCCAGGTGGCCATGCAAACTTTTATGCAGTTTTCCCCACACCCTGACCCTTGTTTGCTGGAGGACAGAAGCCAGGTTTTCTTGTGTTTGAATCCCAGGACCAAGTAGACTTATCGGGCACAGAGTAAGCAGGAAAACGCACTTGCCTGTAAGTATCACTAGAAATTCCCATTGTGGAAGATTCTCAATGAGGGCCGAAGGTGGCCTGCAATTCCCTACTCCACTAGCATAGATTAAGAAGAACACAGCCCAGTCTAGGACTGTTTCTTGATACTGGACACCTCTGAATGTTTAACTGTCCTTGCCTAAAAAATGCTGACAATTAGCTAAGAAAGGATCATTCCCCTGGGTCTAGATTGAAATGTCTGTGATAGGATGTATATGCTTCCTTCCATTTTCTTCACCTCTCTTTTAAGAAATTTCTTGTTTGTACTCAGAAGCAGATTTTCTATTCACAGTTCCTTTCCTCTTCTTATAAACAGGGGTCCTACTTTGCAGCTTCCATGATCTTGACTCTAACCATGTGAGAAACTTACGAAGAACGATAAGTGATTAATATATACAGTGCAATTAATTGAGTTTGCTTAGCAAAAGCACCACATTGCAGACACAATCTTGAAAATGTTTTTAGGAACTATTTGTTTAATATTTAGCAAATCAAATTGTTTGATTCCTCCACTCCTGCGTGGAGAAAAGTGAGCCACTTTATATACCACCTCTAAATGAAATAACGACTCATTTTTTCTCTCTACTTGCACACTCAACCCTGAACACTTCTGTGACCAGATGGGTCAGGGTCTTTCCCCACACACCAACAAATTCTCTAGTGGACACTGGCTGGGTGTCCTGTAATTCAGTTCAATTCTGACACTATCTACCTGGAGATAGCATCAGATCACACAGGTTGAGGGCTCAGTCCCACTAGACTGCTCCCACTTCAGGAGTAGGTTGTCACCTCAACTTCTGACCAACCAGCCGTAAGTTGGCAAATTAATAAACCTCGCTTTCCTTCTCCTCAAACCACTTGTCCTCGTTCTTCTGACGCAGCCTCAGGGACAAGTGCCGAACTTTGGGTAACTTTATTATTAGTAATCATCCAAGACCTGAGGCAAATGAGGGGATGATAGAGATTCAGACTGAGAACAACATAGCTCCCTAGTTAGTGCTTTCTTTAATTTAAAGGGGACATGAGAATGTACCATGTGCTAAAGATAATTCTTATTTGTTACAACATTTTTCATTATCTAAAAAGAAAGCCCTTTTAGGGCAACTGAAAGCAGAGTTATCTCCGTGTGCTTTTGTTATATCTCATGGTTGTCACAAGGTACACTTGGGGCCCAGGAAGCCATACCCCAAAGACTGGCACCTTGGTTTGCTGAGAGGCCTTAGAAGCTGCCTCAGAATGAAGGTACCTCTAACTTTGTATTGTCCCCTCCGCAAGCACAGAGAAGGACTCTCTCTGGAATTTCCTCATCTGTCCAAAAGAAATGCAATTGTCTTAAATCTCCTTCCTAGGGATCTTATCAAATAAGCAGGAAAGATCAACCACCAGGGAAGACACGGAGAGTCCTCATCTCACCCAGACAGACTTTTCATCTATTCATCTGAGGGCAGCTCCCAGAGGTTACTTGGGGGACTTTATCTGCATAATACAACCTTTGTTCCTGTGTAGCTCTAATGTAGCTCTTTCTCAATGTCTGACTCCCACTCCCGGGTCCATACATCTCTCTTCTATAAAGAGCATATTTAAGCATAAGCGGGTCATATTTGTGTAGGTGATTATTTAAAGTCTGTAAGTTCTAAAGTTGATAATTAATATCAATTTTTTTTTCTTTTAGACACAGGATTTTTCTGAGAATTCAACTGGTATATTATTTTCTTCCTTATGCTTCTATGAAATTAAGTGATTAAACTTAAGGCCGTTGGAACTCTAAATTATTCTGAGTCTTGAATATGGCTATGCAGCCTGAGTCACATGGCATGCAGCTGCAACTTCTCCCTTTGCTTCCTGTAACTAATTAGGAAGACCAAGTAGCACCCAGGATAAGATCCTCTTAGATCTTTACTCCTCCTCATGGAGTAATAATCTTCCTTGGAATGTAACCAATCAAATCACTGTACCATATGCACTAGTCTTATATGGAAAATACTGTCATTCTGCTAAAATTCTCTGTCTCTGCCTATGCAAGTGGAACCTTAACTTCTCCACTTTGGAGCACTGACCCCATTCTTTGGAGTGTATGTTCTCCAGCAAAAAGCTATCCTCAGGCTTTTTGCTCAAATAAACTCTATACTTAATCATATTTTCTGAATCTCATTATTTAAAGTTGACACTTCTCATGGTTTGACATAAGTATGAAATCACAGAAATTATGTGATAAGATCAGATATAGTTTTTTTTTTCCTTATACTTCAGAGTGCTTCATATTCTTCATGGCATAAGTTTATATTCAAGTATTATTTCATTTATATATAATGACACTTAGTGCTCATGCTTGTTAAGGCAAACTGTTCATTCCATCATTCCCACATTAAGACATTGTAAGACTATTTCACTTTTCTCAGAAACAGAATGTGAGAGAGAGAAAGAGCAAGAGAGAAAGAGATAGGCTGAGTATTCCTCATCTGAAATGCATGGGACTGGCATGTGTTTTGAATTATTTTTTTGGATCTTGGAATATTTGCATTATATTTACCAGTTGAGCATCTCTAATCTGAAAATCCAAAATCCCAAGTGCTTCAATGAGTATTTCCTTGGAGCATCATGCTGGAACTCAAAAAGTTTCAGATTCTGGAGCCTTTTAGATTTCCGATTTTTGGAATAGGGATGTTCAACCTGTATATGCACACACATATCATCATGGTAATGTGTGTCAATTCAAGGCCAAATTTGAACCAAATATTCTAGGTATGCCATAGTAGGTTTACCTATTTCTGGGTCCTGAACCAACAGGCAAGCCGAGTGGAACATTAGGAGACAATTAGAAAGTACCAATGACCTTCTGGGTCAGGCAGACTGACCCCGCTCACAGGCGGAGATTACCAAACCACCCTTTCTGGATTCATTTATTAAGCTTTCTAAGATGCCTCCTGTAGCCTCAGATAAACTAATTTATATCTTATGGATTGTTTTCCTGACTTTTCATAAATCATTCAAAATACCAGCCATGGCTCTCACTTCACATGTGTGCTCTCATTCAATATTCAGCTCAGAACTCTCTCCTCTTAAGCCTTTTCTAATTCCTCTTAACTTTTGTCACTCAGCACTTGGGCACATCCTCTCTGCATTTCCATACTCATTTTATGCTTTATCATGAAGTGTTGTTAATACATTTATTTGTACTTTTACTAAACTATTTCAGGAGTACATGTTATTCCTCCAATCACATTTTAAGTTTTGAAAAGCCAGATAATATCATTTAAGTCTACTTTGAAACAATTTATCTCTCTCACCTTAGATACCATTATGTTACTCCTTATACACTCAGCAATTAGTGTTAGTGGAATAAGCTTAAAAATGGTTATGGCCAATGGAGTGGAGAGTATATGTAGTTTTTGAATCTTGCATTACTACACTGGGACGACTGTCTCTTAGCCTGAGATGATATGACCTTCATAAGAAATAGGCAGGAAGCATTTACCTGGAATATGGAAAGGAGAAATCCTCCCATACAAAAAAAATTTTTTTGAGAAATTATGATTATAAATTCAAATTGATTTGATACCCAGGAATTCACAGGAGGAATAATGGGAAGGGACAAAACATAATAATTGGAAATTTTTCTATTTCATTTGACAAGGTTAGAATAACTATAAACAAAAACACAGCAGAGAGAAAACCAAATCTAAAAACTATTTACCAATCTCACTTGTGAATATAAAAAGGCAACACTGTAAATAAAATATTAGCAAATTGAATTAACAATATATTTTAAAAAGTTACAGTTTAGTATATTTTATTGTAGGAAAGCAGACAATGTAAATTAAGATATTTTATTAAAATACCATATTGAAGAAAGTAGAGAAAAAAATCATGTGATCTATTTTGTAGATACTGAAAAAGCCTTTGGTAAAACTCATTTCTAACTAAAATAAAAATAAACATTTTGTACATATGAAGAAACATTCCTTAAATAACAAAGGGCATGTTTCAGAAAGCATCAATTCACTTAGTGGTAAAAAAATAGAACCATTCCCATGTAGGCTAAAGAATAAGACAAGAATGGCAGCTATTCTTCTTTATTGTTCTTGAAGTCCTGGCCAGAGCAACAGAATAAGAAAAGTAAATTTCAAGTATAAATATTTATTAAGACATAAATAAAATTATGCTTGAGAAAATGCTACAATTCTATACCTAAAAAAAATCATCTGAAAAACCTGTAGAAACAATAAAAGAGTTCAATGAGTTAGCCAAATTCAATTTTAATATACTAAAAATAATAATGGTTATAAAATAAATTGGAAAAGGGAGACTCATTCACAGTAGCAGCAATTAATTGCCACCACTACCACAAATCTAGTCATCTAGTAATCACCTTAAAAATTATGCCAGATAAAGCTACATATTTTTGGTTCAGAAAATTCAGTGTTTCAAAGAGCTAAACTTTCTTTCAATTAATGTATAAAACTGAACGTGATTCTGATAAAAATTTTCATAGAACACTTTTAGGATGGGAATAAAGATATGATTCAGAAATTCATATGGAAGAAGAGCTACATGATAATAGCCCTGAAAGGAAAAAATAATGCAAATGTTTAAGGGAGAAATTCCTCAGCCAGATTTTAAAATGAATTTGTATAGACGCAGTAAATAAAGTGGTGTGATATGGTCACTGGAATTTGTAATTAAAGCACAGAGAAACCAGATTAGTCAGAGGAGAGAGATACAGAGAGATAGGCACTTGGCAATAGTTAAGAATATATTTTAAATTAGACAGGCAGAACTCTTCCTCCTGTAATTTACAAAACATATTAGTAACCACTGAAGATTTAAATGCATAATATAATCAAAACATATAATATGCAATTGAAAATATATGCCAAAGAACAAGGATTAATAAGAGAGAGTGTAGAATTCCATGTTCAAAAGATCTGTGCCAGGTGGCTTTGTACTGTGTCAACTTGGCTAAGCTGGACCTACATTTCCTAGAATTTCCTTCCCTGTCTGGTTCTTATTTAGAATTGACTAAAAGGAAGCTGATCAAGATTTGGAAGGTGAAAGTGAAGCAGCAGTCTTTACTCTCTAAAGGACATCATGGTCAGAGGCAGTGAGAAAGAGATGCAGAGGTGCTTATGCTTTGAGCTTGTCCTCATTCTCCCTAGCCGGCGTCATCACCAGATGCGTAAACAAAGGCTAAATGGATTTGTCTACTACTCTGTCATGCCAACAGCTGGATATGCCTAGCTTCAGGAGGGCTGGTTAATGACTTTTTGCTAATCTTTCAACTTTCCCTTTCAGACTCTTATTTCCTCTGCTTCTTCCTCAATTATGAAACATCTAATCCCTATTGTGACTCCTCATTCCATAATACTCACAGTAGCACTTCTTCCCTGCTCAAACTCATACACTTTAGTGAGGACATCCTTCAACCTAAACACAGAATTCCAGTAAGGAGCTCTTGGATAAAAAAGGTTACAGGAACAAAGGTAATTTTGGGTAGATTTCAAATCTCACTTTAATAAATGTATACATAGGTCTGTCTTAAATGATAGCAGAGCTCCCTGATGTCCATGGTATCAAATACTAATAGGATTCCGGGATGTCTCTACTTGTGTAGAGATGAGGTCTCCCTCTTACTCAGGCTGATCTCGGACTATTGGCCTCAAGCAATCCTCCTGCCTTGGCCTCCCAAAGTTCTAGGAGTAAAGGTAGGAGCCACCGTGCCCAGCCAGATAGCTCTATGTAAAAAAGTCTATTACATTTGAATGCTTTGCTCTGCTTTCTTGCCTTAAAGAGCATAGAGACATTGTTTCAGAATGTTAGACCAGATGTTTTGGGCAGGAATCGATTTTTACTAAGATGAGCATAGCATTTTTACAATTTGAGAGAACAGCACATGGTGAGCAATTCTTCCTGCTGTCCACCAAAGCCTTGCTTCTCACAATGCAGTCTGTGGGATGGGCCACAGCATCACCGTGAGCTTGTTAGAAATGCAGAATCTCCAATCTACTGAGCCAGAAGCTGCATTTTAAAAGACACCCAGTTGATTTGTTGATTTAAAACACTGTTGATTTAAAACACTGAAGTTTTAAAAACATTACACTAAATAACTCTTGGGAGCAGAGAGGATTTCGTTCCTAGTTATAAAAGGGCAGAGGTGTAGAGTGTTTCTGCTGGACATCCCTGAGGCAAAGGCAGAGTTGCATTTTTCCATGTGAGGGATGGATTGATACATTCTCATCATTGACATTGGCTCCTTATGATAGTGGATCTCCCTTGGAATCCTTCCATGTATCTGGGACAAACCTTTACCAAGCTTGCTTTTCTCCACCTGCCAGGAAGCACTGCCCTAGAGGATACAGTCCGAAGTATATATAATGTAACATAATTTCATATTACCTTTCCAGTACATCACCTGTTACATTTTAACATCTCTTCTCACTATCTATACATCCTCCATTGCCACAAGATTACTCAATATACCTTTCATTTATATATTTATTTATTTTTGGAAACAAGGTCTTGTTCTGTTGTCCAGGCTGGAGTGCAATGGCATGATCATAGCTCACGGCAGCCTTGAACTCATGGCTCAGGTGAACCTCCCACCTCACTCTCTTGAGTAGCTGGAACTACAGGCATGTAGTATTTTAATCATGTTTATAGGTCTTCCCTCCAACATCCTCCCTTCCCCACACCCACACCCCAAGTTGCACATTCAATAATTGGATTTTACTAGCTTCTACTGCCTCCGGCTCTAACTGGGCACAGCCACTACAGGTTTCCATATGATTCAACAGCATTAATGTATCACACCTGCATTTTTATTTTCCAAAAAATTGTGTCATGCTGCTGATGTATACATTCTAAAATATTAAACAATATTAAACATAGGGAGCATGCTTTCCCCTTAGTTTTAGGCTCTATAAATTTAAATAGACATTGATTAACTCAAGAATTATAAAGACAACCTCCAAGAAAGGGGTATTGTAAATGATTAGAGAAATAGCAGTAACATCTAATCCCTCCCATAAAATATGACTGCAAATAATAGTACATTTCAACTATATTTAATTCCCAAAACACGTGATTAAAAATGGGTCAAAAAGTTCAATGAATTAGTTATTGGTGGCCATATAGAATCAAATAATTTGAGCCAATTCAACTTATTTATACCTAGATATGAATATGCCTGGTAGGTTTATGTATATACTTAATATTTTAATCTGTTGATAAATTATTAGATTTTATAAACATAAAGTATTTTAATAATAATTACAAATAATTTTTATTAAATGGTAACTGTGGCTTAAGCACTCAGTAGGTTTATATTATTTAACCTTATGAGGGAAGAGCCATTATTATTTCCATTTTGCAGACGATGACATGGAGGCTTAGAGAGGTAGAGTGCGCAAGGTTACACACCTACTAAGTGATTTAGTCAGAATAAAACCCAGACTGTGTGATTCTTAAGTTTAATGTTAAACATAGCAATCTCTCCTTTGCCCATGGAAACTAAAACCCAGAGTGTTTACTATCCAAGGTTACATACAATTTGTTAGTGAGGAACTAAGGCTTAATTTAAGTCACATGACTACTCTTTCTATGCTTTTCCCAGATTCTTCACAAGAGTTTAGATTGTCTGCATGAATATCTTTTAAAGATAATGAGTAAAACTGACTTAAATGAACTTCTTAAAATGGTGGCTACCCTATAAAGTCCAATCAAACAATTATCAATTTCATAATGAAATTCACATATCAAAAAGCTCAGATAAGCACTCCATGCTAAAAGGGAAGAAATCTCTTGAAAACATGCACTAAGTTACAATGAAGGTCATTATCTTGAAAGCTTTCAAATACTCACAACAAAACAAAATTTCTAAGTCATGATTTAAAAAAGGAAAAGAAATGGAAATAAAGTAAATGAGAGAGATGGCAAGATGGATTTCGTCTTCCTTAGGCATTTTATGTTTTCATGTTGTTCTTACATTTTAATTGCCTATAAGATTGTGAAAACATTGAGACCCATAAATATTTTATGTCTTCTGCTATCACATCATAATAAATCATTTGATATTTGTGTCTTTGATAGGAATGTAGCCAATATAATAATAAAAGCATGCTTATAGATAGCTTTTGGTTTGATTGAAAAAAGGCATGATATTTTATAGTATAAATTGCCATTGATATTATAACATGATACCATTTTAATGAGGAAAAAAACTAAATCTATTGTCAATGAGCACTAAATTTTTCTAGAGTTTTGGTTTATCCAGAAAGACCTCTTCACTGCTGAATAATGACAATTTTGCCTTTAAAGCATCAGATATATTGTTCTATTAACACTATGAGCAAAGAGTCTGAATGCTTTGGACAGAATTGTAATACACAGTAATTAAAACTGAAAAGTAGAATTTCTCAATCTTGGTACCATTGACGTTTTGGGCTGGATAATTTATTGTGAGGGTCTGTTCTGTGAATTATATGATGTTTAGCATCATTCCTAGTCCCTGCTCAGTAGAATCAGCACAGGCCATACCCCTCCCCAATTTCCAACAACCAAAAATGTCTCCAGACATTGGGAATGTCCCCTGGGGCACAAAATTGCCCCTTGTTGAGAACTACTGCTTAAAAGTAATAGTCTAAATGGTAAAACAATTGTACTTTATTTCCTTCTTTAAAACTCTATTAGATGATCTTCAGATTGATTAATGTTTAATATTTACATTTGCATGTCAACAGATCAAGGTTTAAATGAGCTTTTCCACAGTTTCCAACTGAATAAGCATTTACCTTCTGCATTTATGTTGAAATGTTTACTTATCAATATCCATTAATTTAAGTTTACAATCAGTTACACATATAGATTTTTCTTAAACCTGAAGGTGCCTCACCATTTTCATGGATGTCCTTCTCTTCACCTGCATCTCTTAATCTTCCTAATTAGGCAAACATGATTTTTCGATTCTCATTTAGATCAATAGACTGTATAAAAATACTCTCTGAAGATAAGCAGTTTCAGAATTATCCAAAATCATAATTTCTTTGAAAAACTAATGCCTAGTCCAGTCTTTCTCAAAAGTGTAGTCTGTGAACTACTTGTCTCAGAATTTCCTGAGATGCTTATTAATACTATAGATTATTGGTCCCCTTCCTAGACCTACTTAGTGAGACTCTGGAATAGGACCCAGTGTTCTATGGCTTAATAAGTACCCCCCAGGTGAGTCTGAGGTCCCCACATTAAAAATTTTTATACATAGGCCACAGAGACAAGAGAAACAATGTATTTTGAAACAATGAAACGATTCATTCAATGGAAATTATAATGTATCTATTCTTTGTTGGACCCTATTTGAATTCTAATTTATATATCATAGGCACTGCATATGGTTGATAATAAACACTAGAGATCTTTCACTAGAATTTACTGTATTTTAAGATAGGTGTATCTTAGGAAGGCTGCTCCTTTGTTAGGTAACATTTAAGCTGGAAGTCTTTATTGATCTGCTTAAACTCACTGATGAAAAATAACTTAGTTGCTTGTCTATGAAAATTGATTTACAGTAAACCAATAATTCCCTTTTTATTTAAAAATACACATTTGAAAATTCAAAAGAACTAAGAATACAATGATCCAACACCTGTGGTTTTTCTTTCCATGCCCTTTTTCCAATTTTCAGGTATTTCCAATATAATCACTCAGAAGACTCAGTTTTGCTAACTGTAATTTTGTATTTTATATAAAATAATTTAAACACCTAATATTTTAGTGTATAAATGGTTCCAGTCATCTCTTTTAAGTAAAATAACAATACAACTGCTTCACATCCAAAACTTAGAACTTCTAGGTGGCTCTGTGGAACATTATTCCACAGGGAGATTTTCCCATTTTCAGCATCTCTCAATCCAAGTTCAGCAAAATGTATTCTTAAGTACCACAAGACTGTGGGAAAATGCCAGGAGATTACATAGTCTTTTTCTAAGACTGGTGAAAATAATAAGGGGGAAATGTATTTTAATCCAGTAAGGGAAGGCACAAAAGTAAAAAGTTACATACAGATTATATAATTTGTCAAAACATACAACGCTTCAATACTATTTTCCACCTATGTCGCCACATTTATTTTAGTCTTAGTTCTGCAATTAAATATAGTGAATGCTCACTATCAATTTTTGTTGACATATCCTCAGTTATTTCCTGGTTCTAGGAAATTTATCCTCTGGTAGATTGGTAAGGAAGAGCTTATGAGTACAGTATTCCCTGAGCTCTTACACATTTAAAACTATTTTTCTATAGTGTTAATATTTGCAGGTTTGGCTGGATATAAAATCATTTTATTTCATACCTTTTGAGTTACTTTAATATGTTGCTTTTTGGAAATATAGTGTCACCCTAGCATTCATTTCCTTCTAAATAATTATATTTTTTGTCTAGAGGGTCTGATGATTTTTTTTTAAGTCTATAATACTAGAATATGTCTTAGAGTTAATTGTTTCTTAACGGTTTTTCCAGGTATTTGCTACAGTAGGGTTCAGGTTCTGGTTTCTTTAATTTCCAGAAAAGTTTTTTTGGATTATATCTTTACATATGGGCTCTGTTCCACCGTTTTATTTTTCTTAGCCAGGACCTCCAATTGCATGTGTATTGGACTTCTTTGCCTATCTTTCATTTCAATTGCTTTTTCTTTCTCTTTTGCCACTTCTTTATTTTGACTTCATTCTGTTACTTACTTTCCTGACTGCCTTTGATGTCCTTTATTAGATTTTCATTTGAATATATTCTCCCTTAGGCACCTACTCAATTATTCCATATTTCTGAGATGGGTTTTGTTTTTCTTTTTAACATACTTCCTGAATGTAATCAACTTTCATGGAATATTTTTCTTTTTCCCATTTCTGGTTTTAAGTTTTAGATTTCTGATTCTATTTTTAAAAATACCACCAAATTCTTCTTTGACCATCCTAAATTCAAATTGGAGTACTGAATAAATAATTCTCCTCTGCTTTTTGGTTGTATTTTGGAGAGAATTTTTATCAGCTGATGTTTTGAGTCACATTATCTATTTTTTCCTTACAGTACAGTTGTATGGAGTTTTCCTTTTTTTCGTATATGTAGGTACCTCATGTCAGGGTTCCTAGCTCAAGCACACCCTCTTCTGTTGGTTTAGCATTTGTCTGGTTTTCCTTTAAATATGTTTCTGAGGAATCATTATTTCCCTCTGACTTCCTTCTTTCCCTTCACTCCCATTCTTTTGAGGGGTGCAACACATATTTCTATCTAACTTCATTTCTCTCAGAAGATATATGTCTTCAAGGCTGCCACCTCTGCTCTGCTCACCACCAAGCCCCTTCCCTGTCCCTAGTGCTGCAACTACTGAGTTCCAGACGTGTGTTCACTATTTTGGCAACAAGTATTGGACCTTCTCTTTCTGGGGGTGGTTGTGTCTGTGCTGCTTTTTTCCAGTGGAGTTATTTAACCCCTCCCCAGTCTGTTCTCTGCATCCATCACCAGCTTGTAGCAAGGGTAGGAGCTCTGTTGGAATTTGGTATTTGCTCCGTATGTGTCCTAGCAATGTAAAAGGCATGTAGTTTTATTTGCTCTCCTTTGGGTTTGATTTTTAAAGAAGATTTATGGAGAGACTTGGATCCAGGCAGCTGTTCTTACCCTCTGTTGAGTCAGAGGTGTATAAGGAGGCAGTAGTATATTCCTAAAGTCCACGCATGGTGGTGTATCTGGTGGTCAAAATGAGGGCTTCCTAACGTGGAGAGAAACTTCAGAGCACCAATTTATGCACTTTGGTCCTTTCCATCAGGGTTATATTTCACAGGCTTCTTTCTGATATAAACTAAGTGGATCACTGTTCTCATTTCAAAATGAAAGCTGCTTTTTACAATGTCTTCCTGTACTCCTCTACTTCCCACTGATTCATGTTTTTGGGATATCCACATAATTTAACAGTTTATAGAACTCCAATGCTGATATGTATGTTAAACTACATTAGTCTATCTTCTACACTGTACTGTTTCTTTAAATCATGGCAAAATATAGCAGAATTAATAGCATATATTTTCCTTTCTAAACCTTTTCCCTCCAAGATTGCAGTTGTATTTCATTCTGGCAGTGATGTTTGGGGGTTTAATATGAACATAATTTCACATCCTCTGCAATATAAGGGGGATATCTACTGTGTCTCATTATTTATGTATTTTTCAATTCTCACTGATAACTGAAGGAAAGCCTAACAGTATATTATGATGATCTGACTTGAAAGTAGCTAGCTATTTTTGCCCCAAAGTCATTGAAAACAGTTTGCTTCTTCTTCAATCAACATTTGCTAAGTCATCTTAAATAACTTTATGCTACATGAATTGAGTTTTTCTTTTTATTTTCTTCATTATTCTTCATTCATATAATCAGAGATTCGTAAAAGGTTGTTCTTGTAATCATTAATATCAATGTGGTAATTTTATGAATGCTTCATTTCTTTTCAAATGAGCAAGAAAGAAATGATTTTTATGAAGTAAGAAATAATCCCATTTTTCACCATTATACTCAAAGGACTTCACATCATGGATCCTGCTTTTTATGTTTATCCACATGTCAACTTTACACATAATACACAAGAAACATTTCTCAAGAGATAAGACCTTATAATCAAATAAAAAGGATCTGTATAAAGTATTTTGTAATGAACAAAATTACATGACAAAATAGAAATCTGTTGGGAAAAACACAAAGCTCAGGCACATCTTCTGATTCAAATAATATAGAAAAAATTAAAAATTGCTAATTTTGTTTTTCTTTAAAAATAATATTCTAAGTAAATTTAAATTAGAAAATTATTCTTAAGAATCATGATGACTCTGGATCATGTCCAAAGTCACATATATTTATACTCATTCTCTAATAACGCATAACATTTTAGATAAATATGAAATATCCATCTTCTTGTGGAATAGTTGCTGAAAAATAATTCCTAATATTATGTGGAGGATGTAAATAAATTACAGTGGATTTAACAACCACATTAACCATAAGATGACCAGATGAAATACCAACTCTAAAGTAATTACTCAAAACTTATATCTTCTGAACTTAATGGTCTATTTTTGGTGGTGGTTGTTGATAGAGGAGCTCATTGAAAATTGCTATTGCTTACAATTCCATCATAGGAAATTCTGCATATAAAATCATGCTTTTTAAAAGGAAGCAATATGCAATTAAGTGTAAACAGAAAAATCAAGGGAAAGTATGAAAAGGCCTTCTGAGCTTACTCATTTCACAATGTTTACCCACCATTAAGGAGCAAATCTTTCTCTTTTCATATTTCTCTTAGTGTGTTTTATAATTATTAGGACTATTTAAATTTGTTAATATAATATAAAGTTTTTTTCTTTTATAAAAGGAGACATGACAAATGAAATCTTAATTTGAATTTTCCACTTGGAAAATCTTTCTCTTAGAGGAGCACAATGTTATATTATAGCCCTGAGCCAAGTTAGAATTGTTCCACTATATGTATACTATTCTATAACCAAGGAAACAGAATAATAACAATTACTCATTTATATTTTTTAGTTGGACAAATCAGCTCTAGGCAATAAACACTGGCTCTATAGAAAGTCATAATCAAAATGATCTATAACAGTTTGCCAATATGTATGTCAACATACTGTGTTCATAAAAGTTTCCACAATTGAATAAGGACTCAAATTGAAGTTCCCAAATTAAATATTCCTATAATAGACAGTAACCTTATTTTGCCAAATAATTTTGACTTTGGTTTTGAATTAAGTGGCGTCAGTACTAAAAGGGATATTTATCATCTAGGACAGGGGTTGTCAAACTTTCACTGTAAAGGGCCAAGTTGTAAATATTGAAGGCTTTGCGGGACATACAGCGTCTGTTATGACTATTCAACTCTGAAGATATAGCCGAAAAAAAAAAATGCTAAAGACAATGTAAGTGATAGGTGTGGCTCTGTTGCAATGAAACTTTATGGACCACAAAATTTTAATCTCATATAGTTTTCACAAGTCACAAAGTATTTTTTCTTTTAACTTTTTTCAATCACATAAAAAAATACAAAACTAGTTCTTGACTCATGGGCCACATAAAACCAGGCCATGAGCTAGATTTGGCCCAAGGGATACAGTTTCCTGACACTTTATCTAGGAACTTGTACTAATTGTTTTATGGGTATTTGACAAATATTATCTTGATAGTTATGGTGATGAAGAGAAAGATGATTAACATGATGGTGATGGTAATAACTAAAAAGGTAACTGGAGTGAATACAGCAACAATACATTTACCATTTACAGCACAAAGCTCAAATATCTTGATTTCATGTTGCAATTCCTTTAATAACATTTTTCTTTTCTGTCTTTTTTAATTTTTTTATTTTTTTGAGACAGAGTCTCACTCTGTTGCCCTGAATAGAGTGCAGTGGAATCATCATAGCTCACTGCAACCTCAAACTCCTGGGCTCAAGCCTACCAAGTAGGTGGGACTACAGGCATGCACCACTACTCCTGGCTAATTTTTTCTATTTTTTGTAAAGACGGGGTCTTGCTCTTGCTCAGTCTGGTCTCGAACTCCTGACCTCAAGAGAACCTCCCACGTTGGCCTCCCAGTGTGCTAGGGTTACAGGCATGAGCCATTGTGCCTGGCCTGATTTTCCTATTCATATGTTTTGTTATGATACTTTAATTTTCTATAGTAGTCCACCAATTCTTTATGTCAAAAAGGACATTCCTATTTTCATTTCAAATATAAATAGTCATTGTCGTCCATAATCATCAATCATCATCCACTTGCCAAGACACTGTAACAGAAAGTATTTTATATTTGTCATATTTATTTCACAAATTTTCAATCATATTTTTCCATTATGTGAGTTTTTTTTCCACTGAAAGTTGGATACAAATTGCTAATAAATATGTATTAATTCCATTTTCTAACTACTGCTGTCTCTAATATGTATACTGTAGGGCAAAGCTATCCATTTACCTGCGGTTTTGCCTGAGATTCCTCCAAGTAATAATACCTTCTCTACTTTAATTCAAATGCAACCAGAGAAGTAAAAACTAACCAAGGATTTGGTACCATGTCCAGCCATACCATTCTCTAGTTGCTGTATTCTGCTGGTGACTGATTCAAGTTGTTGTAAAAGTCACTGGTAAGGAAGAAGTTTTAATAGTGGCATAAAAATTTAGATCATTTTGCAGTAGTGTCCTGATGCCGTAGAAAAAGACAGGACTTTTTCTCAGTCCCTGCTTCTCATCCCAGAATTGGGGAAGCTGGACTTCAGCTAAAGTTAAATTCTTAGCATTGTCATTAGTTAGGCCTGGAATAAAGCTGACCTGTTTGCCTAAGGCAAAATAGTCATCCCAAATCAACTGCCACTCTTCTGGAGTCTTCAAACCCTGGCTGGCTACACTCACGCTGACCTTTTCCAACAGAGAGCACAATGCATTAAACATCAATGCCCTGAGAGGCAATGTGGAGTGTGGAGGTGAAGGGCAGGGGGAAAATCCAGGTGAATTTAAATGAACACACACGTAGTCCAGAACTTTTGCATCATTCATTCATTCAAGTTTTTATCCTGTGCTTTATATTTTATATGCTTGGCAGTGAGGGAGAGATTGTCCAGGATGTCCAGGATGTTGGAGTTTAATTTTACTGCCATCCACCTGAACTCCATCCTTGGAAAATTCCACCCATCACACCAGAAGACATTTCACCTTTTATATCATGTCAAAGCGACCCAAGAGGGATTCTCAAACTGTATGATTCCTTTGCTTCCTTTTGCATCCCATAAGAAAAACTTCCTAGTGAGCTATGATGCTGATGTGAGAGGCTTGTAGTCCTCATATGTGCTGGTAAACAAGAGTTGCCTCTGAAAATTTATTATCTAATGAGCCCAAATGGACTAACAAAGTGGCCACTACCATTTGACAATGACAAGAAAGATATTATTATAAAGAATCATTATGATCTGGAAGTATTATCTTAGATTGGTGTTTAAAATTGTGGATGATTTATATTTCAATTGCCACAAATATATTGGACAGTTAGCTTCATGCTTTAAATTTTAAAGCCTATGTGCCAGGGAATGTGCTAGACATTTTAAAATAGATTATCTCTAATCTTCCCCTAAACTTGGATATATACCTAGATAGCTAATGCTTAGGAATACTTGACAGGAAGCAACATGTCATTGAAAACACTTTAGTAGATCAAATAAAAATGTCTTCAAACATAATCATGAAGGGTGTAATAAAATGACTATACTATGGTTTTGTAATTAAAAACACACTAGTTTTTAGATGTGATGTTAGAGTCATGTATATATTTATAGATGTCTAAATTTAGTGGAATATGGTTGTGGGAAGAAGTAGGATGCTTTGAAATCAGGCTTTAAAATGATCAATTTTTCTTAGTAAGTCTATTATTAATGATAAAGTCTTCAGAAAATAATATGAGTTATTTCTTGACTTTATTTTAATAGCAAGTTGTGGCATGCAAACTACCAGTGCTTACCTCGGTGTGCACAAATAAGTGACCTAACTAGCCCTTTCAATGCTGCACATCTGTTTATGTGGGACCTCATTCCTAAATGTCACTGCTCTAGCTTGCTGTTTACTTTATATGGCAGTTATGAGAGATGATTCATCTCCTGTGTATGAACACGTTTTTTATTTTAGCCATCAATAACCATGACAATGATAATACACTGTAAGACTGATAATGATGAGGGTTTTTTTCCCCAACCAGTTTAGTATAATTGACAGTAAAAAAAAAAAAAAAAATCAATAAAACCATGAACTCTTGCCTTGACTGAGCAACTGATAATATAGAGACATAAAGAGTGACTTCATTAAAATACGAACTAAATTAATCATGAATGATAATTTATAGACCAGACTTAGCAAGATATTCAGTATACATGTGTGTTTATATTATGAGGGGGTGGGCACGAGGAGATAATGGAAGAAAAAATATCACAGAAAGTGCAATAATCCACATGGGTAAAAACCTAGGATAAAGAAAGCAGTAAAAAGAAGGGAGAGTCATCAACCCTATGATTCTCAAGAGAGAAGAGGAAGAAAGTAGGTAATTACAGTCAGGCAAATCAAGAAGGAATAACAGTGAGTTGGTCAAATTTGCCACATCCTACTTATTAAGCTTTTTAGAAGTGTCTGGAAAGCCCTACCTCTTCCCTTGAAGCTGTAAAATGGCTTTTGGAACAGGACTGATTGAAGTTTTTAGGTCGTACATGCCACTCCCATTACCATAATGGATCCAGCTTAGGAGAAATTAAACTACAAATAATATATACTTACAAAGGTATAAAATTAATTCTGTGTTAACAGTGGAAAATTATCCAATTGCGGTCTATTAATTCAACATAGATATGCCTAAGTGACTAGATTAGTGCAAATAAAGGGAATTAGGGAGAATATTTAGAAATTTTATTAGCAATTTAAAAACAATAGAGTGGTGAGTGAAAAGTGTCATGTATTAAGAGGAATAATTATGGCAGATTTAATTGCTAAATTATTTTTAATCTTAGTTTGGGGATCCTTTTTTGATCCAGGAATTAATAACAACACATTTTTAAATCTATAGGTAGAGTTTTTTTGTTGTTGTTGGAGGAAGGGGAGATTTTTGTTGTTGTTGTTAACTTTTGGCTTTACTGGTTTATGGTCATAGAATATGGTCTGTAAATCTCTATGTTTTGGAATTTTTTAAAGTTTGTTTTGTCAAATTCATGAATAGTTTTAAATATTTTTTCCATGGCATAGAAGAAGAATATATATTCTCTGTAGGCAACAAGGTGTTTAAGAGGCTTAAGACCATAGGCCCTAGAGCTAGACAACCTGAGTTAAAACCTGCTCTGTTACTCTCTGACCAAGCAGTCTTGAGCAAATTACCTGTCCAGTCAGTGCCTCAGTTTCTTTATATGTAAGAAGCTCTTATGAGGATTACACAAGTTAACAAGTCAAACTGTGAAAGAGTGCCAGCACGTATTAATAGTAAGCAGGATGTAATTGTTTGTTAAAATATCCATCTACTGTCTATCCACATGCATACATACACACACACACACACACAAACCTATTGATTATATTATAAATATCCTTGCTTTTTTTCATTCTTTTTGATTACAACTCAGAATTTCTTAAACCAAGTCCTGATTATCATTTGGTATTATCCAATTGAATTTCTGAGAGTTTTTGCATTATGTATTCCATAGCTATGTTGCTTAGTGCAGAAGAGTTTATAATTCTTCATCTTTATGAACCGAAGAATTTCTACTTCCATAATACTCCTTTTGTTCTGTTTAACAGGTATAACCTTGTATTTCACTTTAGATGATACTGATAAGGCAACTCAAACTTTCTTTTGGTTTTACATTTGCCAGGAACTTCTTAGTTAGCCTTATATTTTCAAACATTTTTTTAAAGCTTTAATTTAGATGTGCTTTTTATAAGCACATGGATTTTGTCTTTCACCCCAATCTAAAAATCTTTGGCTCTCTATTGGAATACGCACTTACATTTATTGTTGCATGATGGATTTGATTCCATTTTTACTTTGAATAAACTATTTAATATTATACATTGCTTAGTTTTTTTCATTTTTCTTATTCTTACTTTTTCTAGGTGCATCACCTTTCTTTTTATACTCCCCACCTACGTCCCTCCCCACTAACTTCAATAAAAATCCACCAGGCAACCCTATCTATAGGAAGTGGATTTTAAATGATTAAATTGTTTTAGTATTTAATATTTTGAATATTTAGGAGCTATTGGTAAAATATTTTACATCAAAGAATGAAAATGATAAAATATTTAAATAATTTTTTTAAACAATGGAGAGAGTTGGTATTGACCTTTTAACATGTTTCCTAAAATAGAAATTTGGTAGAAAAAACAGTTTTAAAAATTTATTTCTTTAGGAGTGGAATTCCAGAGGATGGTGAATATTTTTGTTTTACAAGCCACTGAAAACAAGAGGAAACAGAACTTCATGTTTTCAAATGCAGTCTCTTTGTGAGGCCAGATGTAGGTGCTGGCTTTTAGCAATCTTTTCTGTCTAATGACATTAGATGAAAGCAGACTGGCTGTCAAATATTTACAAGCCTGCACTTAGCTCAAAGTTGGGTATACAAAAATCACAGTGATTCTTTTATTTATTAATCTATTCTGCTCCGTAAGGTGCAATTATCCAGTAAACATAGCATCTTAACACAGCTTAAAAAGCTAATTAGTGCAGGCTCTTTGGAATACCTCAAACATTTTGATTCTTCTATGTGACTGCTGACCTGCTAAAGGTTCCCAGGCTGAGGAAACAGAAATCTTTCCAAAAATTCATAAATGGCTCTGATCTGCATTCCTTCTTCACATTATCTATACTGTGTGATTTTAAAATTAAATACCTTTAAAAAGTTAAGTACATTAGCGGTTAGAGATCACTGTTGAGTAAGCTAAGAAGCCTCCTTCTTCCCTCCTTAAAAGATGTGCAAAAACTTTAAACCATCCTCATGCTGCTGGGCCTTCTGTCCTTTATCCAATCTATGTCCCCGAAGAAGCTCATTGGGAGGTAAATGAATGCAACCGATTCTCTCTAAGCATTTTTATTCAAGCCCATCCATCGTCACATTCTGGAGAGCACAGGAGAAGCGAGGTGGGCACAGTAGTAAAAACAGCAGCAAGCTGTCAGTGGTGCAGTTTGTCATTGTTCCACAGACAAAAGGCAGACTGTCACAATAAACAGCATTTATTCCTTTCATATTTGTGGCTTAGGGCTCGAGAAGGGGAGGCGTCGCTGGTCGTAATTGTAGAACACATAAATAATAATAGTAGCTTGCAAATCATAGATCAAAGAAAACAGAAGGAGTTGGCAGTGATGAAGGCAAGAAAATAGATGCTTCCAGCACCAGCTAATTTACTACCCTTTTAAAAAATATGTTCTCCTTTCTAACAGTAAAAAGGGAATGATTTTGTTTGCCTCTTCAGTGGCAAGTAAGGAAGATGAAACTTCTAAATCATAGGTCGTATGAATTATTTGGGGCCCACAAGTGTGTGGAGATTATCTTTCATTCAAGGGATATTTTATAAATTAATAGTCATTACTTTTACTAACTCGATGTAAGTGGTGAGCCTTTTGCTGACTCTGAACGCTGTTGTGCTGGGCCTCCCAGCTCGTCAAAGCCTGTAGGAATGCAGGCATGAGGTCTTTCAGATTAGCTTTCTTAGACAGAAAAATTGATTTTAGGATCTGAGAAGAATTCCTAGTTTATATTACACTTGGACAATCTGATCTCAGCAGAGGTAAGACACCTAGCACCCTGAAGATTGCAGACTGGAATTGCACCTTCCCTTTTGGACTCCCCAAAACATGAAAAATATGACAGGGTGCAATGCTAAAATTGAGTCCACATGTGCTAGAGACCACAAGCAATCTCTTCGTTCCTTGCAACCCATGGAAACTCAATGGGAAAATTCCCGTAGGATGACAGGGGCTGAGAAACTCTCCCCATGTTATTACAATGTTGAAAGGTTTCTCATTTACTGCTGGTGAAAAGTGTCTATTGTGGCTTCTAATAAAAACCTGTGAAACCACATGGGTGTAAAGTAATTTTTTTTTCAACTTTTCAAGAAACTGGTGACAATGCTAAGTTCACTGGTTTAGCTTTGGGTGTGAAGTATTTCACCCTATTTGTGATAGCAGGTTTACATCTGTGCTGTAACCTATTCTTGCAGCAACATAATTGGAACTAGATTTCACACACAGACAGGGTTTCTCTTTATGGATTGCATACGATTGCCCCAAACACGGAACATGACAAATTACACATAGATCGCATGTTCAGACATGCTTATTAGCACTCCATGTGAAAGTTATATGAGGACTGGTTAGTACTCTTTGGAAGGAAGTAACGCTTTGTTATGAATATAATGTGGAAAGCTGATGATTCCCAGAGCACAGCAGTCCTCAGCAAGATAGTGGAATGCCCAGACAGGAGAACAACCTGGCATTTACTCGCGAAGACATTCTGTCCATCAGCATCTGAGCAGGCAGGTTGCAAACTTTGCTGGTTGTTATCCCTAACATTTGCTTTTGTACAGCAGTTTTGACAGTTGCACTGCTCATCGCAAACTGCCATTGTAGTTTGTTCTGCTTCAATGCCACTTGGCTGTCACAGCCTGTCATGAGGCAAGAAAGCTCTAAAAACCTAACCCCATCCGACAGGGTTTAATCATTCCTATTACTCCTGTTGCCTGCACAGGCCACCTTGAAGCACACAGCACACAAGTTACCCTTCCAACGGCACCTGTTCCCTGGGCTTCTGTTGTTTTATTATTATCTTTTTAAATAGAGTGATAGGCGCCATTGTTTTGAAGAGAAAAAAATCAGAGAAGACATTTATGTATTTACTAATGAAATAATACTGAAATTGATCAATTGTGAATCGAACCAAAATGAAAGCGCACCTGCCTTTTCCTCCCTCTTCAAGTTGCTTTTTTTCCTTATGTATGCTACTGGGCAAGAAGGGAGATAATGCTTCCTTTATTTTACTAGGAGAACTAGGCAGAAGAGAATTGGGTATTTCTCAGAGAAAGCGTATGGGAAAAGATGTTAGCACTTTTTGTCCCTAGTCACTCTTTCTTTTGGATATCTTTAAATCCATGTACTTGTTTTTCTTGATCTGTGACATGAGGAAAGCCTCACTTCTTGGTCAGTGGCCAACTCCTCTGGCACAGACACTCACTGAGGCTTATTTAGATATTTGGTACGTCATCACTTATTTCCCAAGAAAGGTCTCTCAGCTGTAGTTGTTGAAGTGACAGGACACCAGAGATCACATAATTAGTCTGCTTTTTGCTTGTTAAAACAAAGGACAGCTATCAGGGACCATACTTCCCACCATACCAAAGAGAAATCCAGGCAGTCTTGCGAGTAATACTACTATTAAACTCATCAAGATCCAACAAACTTCAAGTGACATTTACTCTTATATATAAGGTCTGTCTGGAAAGTATTCAGCCATGTAATATGTTCATATATATGTACATAAGAGTATATCTATCTATCCTCAGGACAATCTACAGAGAATGGGAAGGGCAGGAGAGCAACATTACTAATGATAAAGTGACAGAATTTTAGGCATTAAGGTCATTTAGCCACAATATTGTGGTATCTCATTTGGAATACACATTTGAGTTCAAAGTTGCTTGATTTGGGCCAAATATAATGACTTAACATAATTAATGTAAATAATTGGTCTGGTTTCTGAATGGCCACTTCAACTCTGTGTTTAAATTCAAGCCTTCTAGCACAGTATATGCATTCAAATTTTTTAATTGGTTGACTCTTATTTTTCTAAGAAGTTTGATAAACTTCTTAGTTTATCAAAAATATGACTGATTAACAACTAGAACAATCTGAGCTCTTTTCCTAGAATCATGTTATACCAGAAAAATAATTTCACTTTTATTTCATTGAGTTAAAAAATACAAGACTACAAAAAAGGAAAGAATCTTTACAAAACCAGAACTTTGGAAAGTTTAAAATGGTTAGGACAAAAAAAAAAAAAGTTAATGAACTGGATACTCGGCAAAAAATGAAAGGTGAACAATTGGGTAGAAGATCAGAAGGTATTTTTCCCTCTCCCATTTAATTAGCATAAGAATAAAAGGCAATAAACAAAACCTGGTATCTGAGATACATGGAAAGGCCAAGGACTCTGTCAGGTAGTGAGGTCCGGCCTCTTGGCGGACTGTTGTCTTTGTTCTTTGGTTCCGTACTTGGAAGAATCACAAGCAGGGCCCGTGCAACCGAGTGATTGCAGACTAGAAGCAATTCCATACAAATGGCTATTATTGCAGAAAAGAGGGAAGCTACTCAAAGTGAAAATATGTTCCAGAGAGAGGAATGGGTCTCCATCACAATGGCCTGCTTGTGTTTCTTCTAAGCAAGGAGCCAAGAACTAGGACAAGAGTCTGCCAAGAGGCTGGACCTGACAACTCCACAACTCTAATTTACTGGCCCTAAGTAACAGAATTGCCCAAGCAAACTGGCACTAGCTGAACCTGAAACCAGAGGCAAGAGAAACAAGGAAGAGCTCCCTGGCAGCCCAGAGACACTCAGGTTTGCACTTGAGAGTTGACTTTCTAAAATCTAACAAAACATATGACCTTGATAATGCCTTTGGAAAGGTAACAATAATCAAGGCTAGAGGAATCCTTTGGTCCTTATAATAACATTTTAGTTTTCCGGGGATTGCAGCTTATATTAAGGGTCTTGACAATAATGGAATAGATATGTCAGACATGGATTGCTCTGGGACATTTAGAAACTCTAGAATTGTCCAATTCTGAAATGAGAATCATCACTGTAGTCGTGTTTGTCTGCCATCCAAGGCCCTCTAGAATGGGGTTCAGACTACCTTTCCAGCTTGTCTCCAATCACCTCCTAATCACAGCCCTCCTGTCCCACACAGACTGGCTTAGTAATCATTTCTTAAACATGTTTGATAGTGGCTCTTCCTATTAAAATACCCTTCCCTTCTTTACCATTTGAAATGTTACCCATCTTTTGAAGACTCATTTCACAATTTTTCTTATCTGTGAAATATCTGAATTCTCTACCCAATATGTTTGTTTCCTCTATTGAAACATCTAAAGCACGGTATTTGTACATCCCTTACAGAAACAGGTTATTTTGCATCTATCTTTTTCTCCTTATTGTATTACAAGCAACTTGAGAGCAAGGATTGTATGATGTGTGTGTGTGTGTGTGTGCGCGCGCACGTGTGTATTTTATATATAAATATATATATATATATATATGTCACTGGGATATAGAACACAGTGCTGGCAAGTAATGGGCATTAAATAAAAATGATAAATTGCTTCTTTGTTGTTGTTTCTTCTATTTTGTTAAAACCATCATAGATAACTTTCACTTTGCTTTTGCCAAATATGCTAATGTGATGGTTGATCTAGTTACTAGATTGAAGACTTGTGATTAGTAAACTGATTTGTAGCTTAAAAATTAGCAGCTTAAATATCTGCCAAGATAATTATACTTATAAAAGATGTTTTGCAAAAAACATACTTGTCCACCTTATACAGTTTTTCTACCTAAATGAATCAAACCTCACTAAATACCCAAATTCTATTAACTGAAGAGCTCTCCACAGTGTTGCTTGCTGGCTGAGGAATCCCAGCCCATCAATTTGATGCACACACACTTTCATAGTGCTTCCTTTGTACCTAGTACTGTGTGTTGGCACGATATGCAAGCAATTCTCTAAGCCACTCTGCCATCTGCTTGTTCAAAGTAAAAAACAAACAAAACTACACACAAATAATAATCAGTACCTAAACCATTTCTTTGGGGACCTAAAACTGTAATATGCTACTAATGTGACCCATAGTATCATTTCCACAGGGTCTGTTTGTTGTCGATTACAAAGGAAGTCAGTTTGAGTAATCAGCAAAGAGTCTAAATTTGAGAAAAATGGCTCAAGCCCAAGCACCAACCTGTACAAATATTTTTATATACTGAACTCAAGATAAATCTACTTTTTTCGCTTTTGCAAAACAACTGTGGGTATTATCCAAAAATAGCTGACTGTTAACTAGACAACTAGCCAGATCTATAATGCTCCATGTGGACTCTGGCTGTTGCGTCTCCATCTGTACAGCCTGCTGCCTGCCTGTTTTGAATTATGGAGAGCCGGGAGGGGAATCCGAGAGATAAGGCTTCAATGGCATAGGTTGCCTCTGCTCTTGCTTTCATGGGGGAGATATTTTTCTCTTTTATGCTTTGACAGTGGCTGATTATATAGGATTCCAACCAACCTCCTCACTTTTAAAATGTTTCTGTGTGAAGAACACCTGACCTATAGTTCGTTGAATACCAGGTGCAGATCTGATTACCTTCAGGTGTCCTAATGCTATTGGTACACATGTATTTTAGTTCTTCCTCGTCTTTGGAGTCTAGTTCTTTTTATGCTTCAAAACTTGAGGATTCTTATTTCCTTTAAGCAAATAGTATGACACTTATTAAGCAAAGAAATGCATTCGCACATGAATCATCATCACATGCTTCCACATCCAATGTTAGGTTTCAGCTGTGAGCACTAACTCTCTATGGTGTGAGTGGCAGCAGGTAAAGGCTTTAAACTCTTCCCAGCAGATGGAATAAGTCTTGTTAGTTATTAAGTTGCCATTGAACTATTTTTAGTTTCTTATTTTTTTTTTTTCAGTACTTCCTTTTTTTTTTCTTGGTCACATTATATGCCATGATTTTTTTTTTTTTTCTATTTTGGAAGCAAACATAGAAATTCCTAGCAACTGTTGCCTTTACTTTTTCATAGTTTTGTTTCCTGTTCTGTGCTTTCTACGCAGCAGGGGTTTTAGGAAATAAAACTGAGGGTATATTGTGAATGATTCTCACTCTGAAAAATAAAATGATACCACCGTAGTGGGCGATAATAAGTAGAATTTTTCTATTTTGGTCTTGATTGATAACTATGTTCCATTTTAAATCCAAATGCAGTTAACAAGGAATTTCAACACTTCTATTATATTATGGATGGCCTTGTCAGAAATGAGGACTCATGTCCCTTCTGCAGAGCTTCTCTGGTGGAGAGAATTATAGCTGGGCTACAGCGTGAGATTGAGACTATCAACTGCCTATATAGGATGGAAATTAGGAATGTGAGTCCATGCTGCTGATTTTAAGCAAAAGAGTTTAAAAACAGAAAATCTGGTGAAGGGGACTGAAATAATAAGCTAGAAAGTGATGCTAGGAAACAAGAGATATGAGTCAAGATGATGTGTTACAAAAGACAGGTGGATGCACCTAGGAGAAAGGTGTGGGCTTAGGTGCCTGCAGAAAAGATTTGACACTGGCTCTCTGTCTTCCTTTCTCTCCCTTCTTAATTTACAGGTCAGTCTTCTCTGCCCCCACCCCACCCACACCTGCCTCCCTCGGCCCCAATTATCACAACAGAAGTACTCACTCAAAACTGTCACCACCACACACAAAGTATGACACCAATTAATCTACCTGGAATAAAACTGGACTTAGGTGAAGGGAAGAGAAAGTGCATGCTCTTTCCCCCTTCTCTAGCTATGGGACCCTTCCTGTAGAAATGCCTCTCGGTTCTTGATATGACTAGGCCAGTGCTTACACCTGTTATTCCAGGGTTTCCCTTCTGCTCTTGAACTTTTTAAATATATATATATATATTTTACTTATTTTTAAAAACAGGATCTCACTCTGTTGCCAAGGCTGGGGTGCAGTGGCATCATCATAGCTCACTGCAACCTTGAACTCCTGGGCTCAAGCGATCCTCCTGCCTCAGCCTCTCAAGTAGCTGAGACTATAGTGCTCACCACCATGCCCTGCTGTTGCCCTTTTGAAAAGGTGTTATTGGTTCTGCAGCAGAAAGATGCATAACCACACTGGGAAGAGGATGTTCCCAGAATGACTAATGGAAGAAATTTAATAGTCTTGATTTCAGAGTGGGGAAATGGCAGCAATTTTTTTCTTTGTAAGGACTTGTAATGGCTAAATTCAACTTGAAAAACTATTCTGACTTTAATTTTAGCGGGAAACAATATAATTCATTGGAAATAATTTTGGCTTTCAAATTATATTCTTGGGTTAAAAGACGACTCATCACTTACTTAGGATCTCTACACACCTTAGTTTCTCAGCCTCTAAATTAGCCCTAATCCCACAACGTTATTGTTAACATTAGTGAGATGATGATGCTGCATCCCTAGCACCAAGATTTTCACAAGTAAGTGCCAATGATTTATCCTAATCGACATATACCTATAAAATGCAATTTTGGTCATCCTACTCTGTCATATGACTAGCTGAAACTTGGACTTGTTAGCAGTCCGAACAAGTGGCCAACTGGTGAAATGAATATTTTCACAAATTATTGTATGCTGAAATAGTTTTAAATAGTTATACCTCTTTAGAAGTAGATACAAAACAGATACAACTATTATGTATCCACAATAATTAAAAATAAAAAAAATTTAAAACGAGGTACATATGGCTTAAGTCAAAGGCATGCTAGTATGAAAATTAAAACAAAGTAAATGATTGCCCTTTCCTAAAAATATTCTTATCACATATCGATGCTTGTTGGAAGCTAACAACATTATGTTACATCATGGTCCTCTAAAGAGCATTCTATAGGTGGCTGTTACCCTTTTTAAAACACCAGCCAACCCGTGGGTGGCCCAAAGCTGACCCAACAAATCTTGGAGGACTAAGAAAAAGTTGTGGCCTCTTCCATTTACTTGGCTATCTACCCAATATGTGATATTTGCTGGAGAATGCTTGCCTCGAAATCTGCTGGATGTTATAAAAGTGAACATTTTGGGTTAATAACTGACCTTAAGTGAATGAGAATGAGGGCTTGCTTAAGGTTGACCTGACACAACAAAAATTTTGGAATAAAATCCTATTGAGACATAGCTCTAAGAAATGGAACAATTGGAGCCACTGAGTAGAAAAGTTAATCCTGCCTAGTTCTGCTAAACAGAAACCGGAAGAATGTGCTAAAAATGGTTTCATTTTATTATTTTGATAGACCTATGGATTTATCATAAGTGATGAAGTTGGTAAAAGTGTTAAGTACTGCAGATAAAATTTTCTTTGACTTTTGCTAACTTTTTCATCATTTAGGACACATAGTAGGCCCCAAATAAAACATGGTCCATCCTTGCCTGAGGAACTCATAATTCTGCTCTCTCCTCTTGAGGTTTTGCTACCGCTTGACCATGAGCAAAGTGTGCTTTCAAGCCACTTGCTAGTAGCTAAGGATCTGTCACTTACTGTAACACCTCATCCAAATTTCCTGGCTAGAAATTGCTTCTTTCCATGTCCAATAAAACATGCCTTTCCTATATCCTATTTCCTTTCTGCTTTCTGTATGGATTAAAGCAAATAGATAAACTAATCTCTGCTAAGAGATTAATACGTCATCACTGGGTTCTAAGTCATGGGGAGGAATTTTACTAATGAGGGACTACTGGAGACACAAACATTAATCCAGAGAAATAATTAATGGTCCTGTAATAAGATATTAAAAGACATGTTTTGGGCAGGTGGGTGTTTCTGGAGCCCCTTTAAATACACCTTGTCAAAGACTATTTGATCCGTATATTAAGCTAACTCTAGTCATCACACGTAAAGGAAGAGGTCACATTTGACGATAACATTAATTTAAAGGAGAACCTTAGACAACTAATGAATGCTCTGAGGTTGTAATATAACTTTCATCTTGTCATATTCACAAAAGAAGCTGAACTTGTTAACACACATCAATCATCCTAAAAGTATACAATATTGGCAATGAAAGCACAAAAATATAATAACTTTAAAAAGAAATCGTCTTTTGAAACACTGCTAGCCAGAGTGCTCTGCAGATGAAAAGCACGTAGAGACTTTCTCTTTACTACAGTTACAAACTTGCCCTCAAACATTTTCCTTTTGAATGGGCAGAAATGAGTTTTCTCTTTTTAAAAAGCAGTATTTCAAACAATGTGTTTTTTTGTGATAAGAGATCTGTTTTAATGTCTTTACAAAAGAAGACCTTCAAAATGGTATGTTACAGGGGAAAGCGTTAGGATTACAAATCACACTGATTTTAAAAGGACCCTAAATTCTGTCAAATTACTCCACCCCTTGCCAAGCTCTTTCAGGTAGATGAATTTTTTTTCCTCAGAAAGATTTATGTTAGAGTTATTTGTTAGTGTTGCTTTGTGAAGAAGAAAAGCCAAAAAGGACCCTTCTTAAAATTTCTCAAAACAGCTTCCATCATTTTAATCTAGTCATGGGCAAAAAAATCAAATTAATGTATCTTCTTCCTAGAAATTTTCTCCATAACAATATTGTTTAGAGAATAATCAATTACAAGGCCAATTTTACTATATCTTTGTGCTGTTTCTTCAAAAGTAACAGCTTTCCTTTGGCATCTTAATCTTACAGCATTATAATCGATGATTCTGATACAGAATTTAAGAAATATATTTAACTTCTATTTCTCATCTAGCAAAATTATTTGAAAAATATTTTAGAATTATTCTATAATGTTCTAGATTTAAGTTACAGTACAATAATTTATGCATGGTGTATGCTGTGACACCTGGCCCTCGGCCTCCTGTCTAACAATATACTAGACAGGAATTATTACTCTATAATTCACACCCTGTCATGTCTTATTGCTTAATTAAAGCACAACCTTCCTCTACATGACAAGCAATTGGACTGTTAACATTATAGATGATTATCCAACCCAACATATTTTATTTTTATAACTTACTCTTTTTATGTACACAGGATGCTTATTTCAGGTACACCTACCTCTGAAAACATGAAAAATCTGTTTCTTTACTTGCCTTCTGGCTATCGTACAAACTGCCACTAGCAAAAACCTGGGCAAAATATTATGTGTTAAGAATTAGTAATTTAGATATAGAAATAATAGTCCAACATCTATAAAGCAAATTAAAACATGAATTTTGATGGCAGCAGAGTGTTTAATATTTTCTTTTCTCTGCTCTTCTATTATTGACCAAGTTAACACTAAGGACCATGTATATGTGTATGCACTTGTAAAATAAATGTAAATAAATAAATGTGTATGCCCTCTATGAGAAAACCTTAAACTCTGCTGAAGAACTCAGAAGAGAATAAGTAAATGACAAAACCTCCATGCACTTGGAGAAAAATGTTACATAGTGCGAAGATATTGAATTTCCTCAAATTTATCTATGAATTTAAAAGTTATTCAATTCAAATTAAAAAATTGACAGATTTTTTTTTTTAACTTTAGAAAGTGATACTAAAGATTTTAGGTTAAAAATTTAAGTATTCAAAAATTGCCAGAAGAATCCATGGGGAGGAGATAAGACAGCAAGGAGGAACCCTTAGCCTGTCACATAGCAAAACAGATTGCAACGGTACAATAACTAAAATAGCTTGATACTGGCAGAGACGTGATCAGAGAATGAGAGGGATCAAAGAGAGTCTGGAAATAAACACAAAGTCATATGGAAATTTGGTTTTGGCATAAGTAGTATTTCAAATAAATGGAATATAAACAACTGGTCAACTATTTGAAGAAAATAAATGTGGATCTTTACCTAATTCTCCACATCAAAATAAATTTAAAATTAATCAATATTTTAACCTGAAAAATTAAACCATAAAAGTTTTAGAAGGCAAATTTATTGGTAAAGTTGAGAAAACTTTTCCAAGTAGGATGTAAAACCCAGAAGTCATAAAGCAAAGACTGAAAAAATTGGCCTAGAAGGTCATCAATATAAGCAAAAGGAAAATGAAAATCTAAGATAAAATACATATTTAATATGTATGACAAGATGATTTTCATAATTTTCAAAAAATATTTAAATCAATCATTAAAAATATGATTACTACAATAGAGACATGGGCAAAACTTAGGAAAACTAAATTCTTAACTGTATCACTGTAGATATCTTGGCTGTGATGTTGTATTGCAGTTTTACAAGATGTTACCCTTGGGAGAAACAGGGTAAAAGGTATATGGGCTCTCTCTGTATTATTTGTTATGATTGCATGTGAATCTACAATGATCTCAAGATAAAATGTTTGATTTAATTTTGAAAAGTACAAAAAAATTAGGAAAGGCAATTTAGAATGAGAAAAATTCTAATGCTCAATAAATAGATGAAATGATATTCATTTTTAGTCAAAATGCAAATAAAAAGAAACAAGAAGCAATTTTCCCCTTCTATCAACTTAATAAAATTTTAAAGTGCTAAACAACTAATGTTAATAAGGATGAGGCTATGAGGAAAGTAGCTCTCTCATTTTCTGTTGGTGGAAGTGAAATTTGTATACTCTTATTAGAAGACAATTAGGCTATATACATAAATGAATTTTGAATTCATGTGCCTTTTCGCCCACAGATGGTAATTTACTTCATGAATACACCAGCAAAATTTCTCATATATATATATATGCAGCAATATATAACAAACAGCACTGTTTTTAATAGCAAAAAATTGGAAATGACAAGAATGTCTCAATGGAAAAAAAAGAAAAAAACTGACTGAATGGTTTTTGGCACATCCATAAGGAAGCAGCTGTTAGAAAGAATGAGTCAATGTCCCTGTGCTAATAAAACACATCAAATGTAAAGGTGGGGTGGGGAAACAATGTGTAAAACAATGGGTATAAATATCTTTTTAGTATAAGTAAAAAAATATAGCTGATCAATAGAGAAGTACATCAAGGTGTAGGTATGACATTTGGTAAATAGAGAGACAGATAGTGTGGTGTGGAGAGAAAGAGAGCAAGCAGAGTTGTAGGTACACAGGCAGAGCAAGGTAGGGAAATAACTAAATAGCTAAAAATAGGGAGTTTATAGCCAAAGAAAAAAGGTTCCTGTGTTTCTCTTATCACTACTTACACACCATCGTCCCCTCCCCCTCCTCAAATACCCCATCTTTGGGTCACACGTCATTAGACTACATCACCCCATACAGCGATTCCTTGTGATCATCTACACACTCACATCCCACTCGCCTGCGTTCCTTGGAGATTTTCCATCCTGGTTTACTCTCTTTCCAATTACTAACCCTGTCAAAATTCTGGGTGACTTGAATATCTATGTTGATCCAATAGCCTGGCCTCTCACTTCCTAGTGCCAAAGTTCTTGGATTCAACTCTGCTTTGACCACTCACTCACATGGTTACAATCTAGATTTTTTCGTTATAAAGAACTGAAATCTTTCCATTACCCCGATGCTTAGCAGCCCGTTGTTAACTTCTGCCTCCTCCTACCAGTCCTGCTCATTCACTAGAGGACACCATCTCATTCTGCAACTACACCTACAACTTTTTGATCCTAACACCACTCCTCTGCTTCCCATGCGCTCACTTATCTGCTTATCCAGTTTAAATTGCACAATCCTATCATCACCTCCTTGTCTACACCTTCAACTGGTCAACTCACTTGTCCCACTTGAGTTTCTTAATATTCATTTCACAAAACCCCACCCATTGCTAAATTCGATTCTCTGTCTACCCCATACCTGCATGTGCATACTTGAATGTGCTGATCAAAACCATGCGACCACACAGACTAGTCTCACCCTAAAATTGTGACCACTAACACCCATGGTACTTTTGTGCTTCCAAGTCATAATATTATTTTCCTACTCTATTTATTCTCTTTCCTCCAATCATTATTTTGTACACTTTCCTTTATCTTCAAAGTTTCTCCACAATCCTTAGTCTCAGCTGATGAACTTGTTTATTGAATAAATGTTGGAAAAACTCTTCTAGATATAGGCCTAGGCAAAGAATTTATAAAGAAGACCCCAAAGGCAGGGAAGGAACCCTGCAGATATCTGGGGGAAGAGAGTTCCAGGTAGAAAGAAGCACCTGGCAAGGAGCTGGGAGCAAGGAGGCTCACAGGGCTGGGCTAGAGACAGGTGTGTGGGCTCGAGGGGAAAAGCAGTGGAGAATCACAGAGACAGACAATGGGAGCCACTAATAAATTTTGATTTTTAATCTCTGTAAGATGAGATGCTTTTAAAGGACTTTTTTCCTGAATGTGGACTATTGGAGGATTTTGAGGAGAGAGATGCTATGATCCAATGTATGTGTTTAGTCTGTTTTCAACATATCTGATTGTTAGGTTGTGAACAGACTAAGGAGAAAGGCAGAAGGGGCAGAACAGGGATGTTAGTTAGGAGCCTACTTCTGTCAGGCACAAGTCTGATCATCTGACACAGACAAAGAAAAAAGTCGATACCAATTCAGGCACCTTTTACCAACTTATATCCAAAGGTATCACCCACATAGTGTTGTTCAAGTACGTTGAGTTTTCTGTTAACTGCATTAAAAATATGTGAATTTGGGTGGAATTATCTGCCAATATTATGAACATATGGTTACTTTTTCTACTAATAAATATTTCTACAGATATGAGACTAATGAAGCACACAGTGATACTGCCTTTTCATGATTATTAAATACATAAATTCTCAAGAGATATGAATAGATTTAGGTCATTTCAAGTATAATTTCATAGAAAACCACTTCAAGTACCGTACCTTGCTTAGCACATAATCTATGATGAATGAATGTTGTATGAACACACAATTTCAGACAATAAAAATAAACACTGGCATTTTAAGGTATCTGTTTTATGATCATTAAATCTAAATAATGTTTTAAACAGAAATGTTATGGTATTTATATTTCAATGGCCTTGATACATTGTATTTGGATACTATTTGTCACCAAATTACAGAAAGATCTTACAGTCAAGAAGCTGTTCCATTTTTATTCCATTTCAGTCATAGAGAGATAGTCTTGATGCTAAAAGCATTTTATATTTTTTACGAGATCATCAGCTCAGGATTTTCTGATATCTCTCAATTTTTCTCCACTTCAAGTTTTCTCACAGGTAATAATAAAGCTACTTTGATAGAAATGTAGCCATCTTATGGTTTTCTTTTTAAGTAGGGCTCCACATTTTTCCCAATTTGAAATAGTAGGCACAGCAAAGTGGAGTGGAGCGGAAAGAGACAAAGTGTGGAAGTAACATGTTCTCTTGAATGTTTCAGTAATCCAAAGTCTTAAAAGAATTCTTTTTGATTTCTGTTACTAGTTCATGGCGGCCCCTGCTAAATATTTTCTGAATCTAGACTTGTTTCTGCCTACCACCTTTTTGCCTACTTTTTACCAGTGCTGTTTTTTTGTGGAATGTTTAGATTTAGTCACTTACTTATTATTTCCAAGATTTACTGCAGAGTTTCTATTGTTCGGTATTTTTTTCCTGTTGTTTTCACCATTTGCTTTTCCAACTTCTATTCATTTTGTTGTATCACTTTATGCTTAATACTTTCTTAACTGGTGTTCTTTGTGGGCTTCATCCCCTTACTCTCACTTTTCAAATTTTTATATGGTAAAACTCAAGTCCTATTTATATTTTGTCTGCATAATAATACATTTTTAGCGATTTATGTCAAATAAATAATTTAGTATCCTGAACTTCTCATATTATTTCTATTTTTCTTAAATCTTATTGAAACAGTGGGTTTTTCATAATTGTTAAGGACTTTACAAAACATCTATCATTAAAAACTTCAAGATATAAATGGGGAAGTCCAATGAAGTATAATTGTATTCATTTTTAGCAAATAGCCCTGTCTCTGAATTTTATTTTAGACTAATAAATCACCTAGATTATACTAAGTGGTTTATTAGATTTCATGAAAGCAAGAGCATTAGAATACCTATACATTTCTTTCAGAATAGAATAAAAAAGAAACATTTCAGTATGGTCTTTGTCTGAGCCTGGGGATTAGGTGTATTTACAGTTAGGTAAATTTCTGAGAACTAAATTCAGGGACTAAAATTGGATTTGATTTCAAACAATCCCTCCATAGCATATGCATTGGTTGCTATGCAACACAATTTAATATCAACAAATGATGCCAAATGATTTTTCCACACTGTAATTGGCTTGCAAGTTTTGCTGCCTAAAAATTGTGAAGAGAAGGGAATTATTTAAATTTAAATGGCTATGTTAAAAATGCTAATTTTTATAATTTAAAAAATCCCTACAACACAAAACCTACATCTTAAAACTGAAGAAAAGAACTGCCTTCTGTGATAATAAATGTGCAACAGTCTGGAAAGTTCCTCTTCCACCCTTTGGGAAAGCATAGAACATATTGAGGTAACTTTTTATGCTGGTCTACTCACCTAGCTTCTCTGATGAGTTGGCTGTGGAAAGCCTATGTAGAGGCAGAGCTCAATTAGTGTAATTTATGTATCCTTGGACGTCAATCATTCCTGTTGAGAGGTGGGACTCGCAGCCTCTCAGTGCATTAATTAAGAGCTCATCTCAGCAGAGCCATCTTTCTACCTAAGGACCAAAAAGAAAGTTTTAATTAGATTTTTAAAAGCAAGTATGTCATATATGAAAGCAAGTGTAGTTCTTCAGTTGGCAAGAGATGCAACAACTGGAAGGGAATATTCTGAACCATACAAAGGGCACCAGTTCTCCATCATCTGTGACATTATGGGTAAGGGGAGGGGGAACATCAGGCTTAAACATTGATTTCAACTCTTGGACAATCACTCCATGAAATCACTGAAATTTTGCCTATGTTGTTTCATTGCCAACATAATCATTGGACCCCTATCTAATTATTGATGCAGAGCTGTTACTTGCTGATTGAGTGCAATTACAACACTGAGGACAGACAGTCGTTTTCTCTGATGACTGGCTTTTTGTTCCAGGCTAGCTTCTGACTGAAAATGCAATGGGCGATGCAATGCAAGTTCAGCAAAAGCCAGTGAGGGGACTTGCACAACACATCAATTTCATTGGTTTGGAGATGGAATGAGCCCGCCGTTGCTGGCTAACCTAAAAATATAGGGACTCGAGAGAGGGAGAAACTAGCAAGGCTCAGTGGTGTCAGCTGCTTGAGAGAGGCTGTTCTCCTGGAATGGCTTGTGTGAGGCCATCAAACACACTCCTTAGGGCTCACTTGGGAAATAATAGATACATTATTGATTAAAATATTTATAAATTAAGGGAGGGAAAACAAATTTAAAAAGCTAGTTCAGATTCTAGAAGGGAAATATATCTACTAATAGCTATTAACCCCTCCCCCTCCATAATTAAGGGGGGGGATCAGAACACATGCTTGAGAGAACAAAATCAAATGAGTTTGCCAATATCAAGGAAAAAGCAAATAGTGAAAACAAAAGGAAAAAGCACCAAACAACGGAAACACTGCAATAAGTCTTAGAAAATAATGAATAAATTACCAAATCTAAAGATCCTTAAAAAAAGAATCAGTGCTGGAAAAAGCTGAGATACAAAATTTCTGCTTTCGGAAAGGTCATGTAGACAATGGGGAATTATAAACCCAAGCCACAATGAGCACATCATTACAAATGATGTAATAATCATAAGGGTGTTTCTATCACACAGGACTGGTACAATGGGCAGATGTTTCAGAAAGCAAGGAAAGCTCTGCTCACTAGCTCAAAATAACAGAATGTGTGTTCCAGGGTTTCTCGTTGGTACTATATTTCATTTTGTTTTTCTAAGAGAGGGTGTTTAGGAAATCCAGTTACTGTATACACTATATATTTACCACCTAACTAGCATACTTGACATGTACTGAATAACAGCAACAAACCTGACAAAAGAAACTATAGATTTCACAGGTATATGGTTTGTGCAGTATGTTTTTAAATGATAGTGTATCATGAAAACATTACTATATAGACAATTTGTCAGAAGAAAAAAGCTGGAAAATTGTAGCCCATCACTTATGTTAATGTTCATAAAGATATTTTATAATCCTTTCTCAGCTCTTTCCCCTCACATATTTTCCCAGCTATTTTGCTTCATTTATTGTGCTGTATAATGTTTATTGCACAATACATAGAGTACTACTCCCCAGATACAAGTTGGCAATTGTGCTGGTTACACCAATCTTGTGTGCCTGATAAATTTATGTAATACAACATCCTGCACTTGAGCACCATTATTGTGTCCTTCAATGCATCATTTTATTTGCATTTAAGCCAGAGTATGTTACAAAGTCAAATTACCTTTTGGGCATATTGTACTCAAGGATGTCTAAATAGTAATATTAATATATGCAGTGTTGTGCTTTAGGATTATGTGCAATTTGTTCACCTCAAGGATCTCTTTGTTTTCCAAGCAATGTTTAAATTATCTTTATGATAGACTGAGGACAGAACAGGTTAAAATTAATGGACATTTAGTGCAGTTATTTTTAAAGGTGAAAAACATCATAGTGTGCCTCTTCATGTGTTGTCAGCTTTTTTCTCCCCTGCCTTGAAGAAGTTACATTTAATCTTGTGATCTGAAGGCTCTTTCCAGCGACACTGACCACAGCCACTCTGTTATCCATTCTTTGTCAGTTCCTACGGGCTGTGGGTCTTGATTAAGAGCATGACAGAAGGAATAGGCTTCAGAACAAGCAGTACATTTTTGTGCTTTTAGCCAAAGATATGAATTTCCTCTCTGCTTAATTTGTAGCTTCACAAGAACCCAACTTTAAGATTTGGGGTAAAAGTCAGCCTTTTCCTGAATGAGAATTTCTTTGTTTTTCTATATGAAATTTTCTTAACTAAATGGAGCCTTTAGCAGAAGTTTGGGTCAAATTAAAAGTGGAGGAATTTATCCATACAAGGCTTTGTGATTTCCTCTGAAATTGGTGGCAGTTGGTGCCACGACATTCCAAGGAAGAGAATTTGGTCTGTGTTTGGAGAATGGCAGCTGACGGAAGACCTGACTTCATCTCCTCCCTGACCCCATTATAGGAAATTCACATCATTTTTCAAAGATTCTTGGAATTAGCGACTCTACTATATCCTTGCCTTGGCCCAAGACTTTCACCTCCCCAGGAAGTAATTTTTTTTGCTACCAGCTACTTTCTTCACTTCACTTTCCCTTTTAGCAGCCACGATGGCAGCTTCAGGGCGGAAAAGCACATGGCATTGCTTCTTTCCCTAAGATTCTGACGAGACTCCCCTAGTCCCTGCCAGGATGGCAGGGGGTGTTTCATGTAGCAGCTTGATGAACTGGATGGAGGTTTAGAAAACAGTGAGTACTTAGGATGACATCATGGAGGCTCAATCTGCTTCAGTTGAAATTTTAATTTGTTCACTATTTCAAAATAGCATAGTCAAGGTTGATATTAACGATTTTTAAACGATATTTGGCTGTATACATTCCCATGAAGCTATGTGGCTCCAGAAAACAAAGACTCAGAGTACGTCTACTTACAGAACACTTTTTACCAGGTGGACCGGTACATTTTTTTGAGCAGGTAGCTAATTCATTCTGTGAAATCAGCCAGGCTAGTGTATATTAATTTGCCATATTTTCTATACTCATGGGACTTAGATACAAAGGCAAGCTATAATGAACCTGTAGATAAAATGACCGCGTTCTATGTTGTCTTATCACTGGTGATTAAGAGTGAAAGAGCAGGGTTATTGTCTGACCTCCTTTACTCTTTTTGAGAAATTATATCTGAAGGAATAGAAATTTCTTATTAGAAATTGCTATAAAAAATATAGACATTAAATTTTTTTGAACTTTGGGTTCAAAAGCACATGTAACATTGATAGCATGAATAGAGACTCCCAGAAGCCTTTAAATGACAGAAATACCAACTTGTGAATGTATTTTATAATTCAGATTGGCATTTGTGAAATATGTTCTCAGGGACTTTCTTATTCCTATGAAGGAGATCCCATATAACAAATTTTACAAATACTAATTTGCTCTAGTAATGCCAAGGAAAGACAAACCAAGTCCTGCTCTAGTTTCTATTAGAATGTGTCGGTTCAGGGAATGGGACTGGGTTAGTGCTGTGCAAAATCTACTTGTTTAGATAGATATTTTCCTAGGCCATATAAGAGAGATGTATGGGTGGGGTTATCTGTCTTTTATCTTTGACATTTTATTATTTAGTTTTAATGTTGAGATATTTTATTGTATATGAGCCTAGAGGTTTTCTGCTTTGATATGTTTATAAGACAGAATAATAAATAAGTGATGATTTAGTCCAGCACTGATGTCAGCATCATAGTAAGCTTTGTATTTTTTCAAGCTTTTCCCAGTTCTGAGTGAGGAAAAATGATTAGTTGCTATTGACTTTCTTGACATCTAAGTTATTGGAGAGAGAACCATTTTCAAGTTATGTAAGTGATTTAAACAAAT
Source organism: Cheirogaleus medius (assembly GCA_008086735.1). Taxonomy (NCBI): domain Eukaryota; kingdom Metazoa; phylum Chordata; class Mammalia; order Primates; family Cheirogaleidae; genus Cheirogaleus; species Cheirogaleus medius. The sequence continues at coordinate 33,172,038 of VBSM01000483.1, forward strand.
ATCTACTTATATTGAATGTCATAGGTACCACATTGTTTTCTTACAATTCTTTTACTAGTTTATGCAAGTTTTACAAGTTAGTACAAGTTTAATAACAATGAAGGACAGTAATTAAGGTACTTTATGTTCCAGAGTAATTTTTTAATTTAAATATCAACTCCTTATAATAAAAAATTTGGCAGTGGAGAAACTATTCAAACACTTCATAGGTGAAGCCACAGTGGTGAAAAACATGGGGAAACCCATATTTATTTATTTTTAAAACAATGTTTTCTCACTGACCAAGTTCTTTGCATTTCCTTATAAATTCTATATGTGGGCATTTAGCACACACTACACATACTTGTTCATTGCATCTTTATTAATTTAAATGATTTTTTAAAGATCTTTGAGAGTGGAGAACTTTTAATTATTCAACAAATATTCAGTATTTCCAAATAATCTTGTTAATGTCATGGCATTTGAAAAGTTTTGCTTCTATCAAGCCATTTCTTTGAAGTTCCCATAGAAACTATACACAGGAGATTTTAAAGAGAGTTTTTGGTTATTCTAAAGTCCATTTTCACTCTCTACAAACAGTTAAGGAACAGTTAAGGTTTATAATCTCCTATTCTTATATTCTTAATAACTCAAAGCAAGGAAAAAAAATAGAAATTTTTTTCAGTGCTTTGGAAAATCTTGGTACTTAGGATTATATTTAACCAGTTATACTTTCATAAAAATTATGAATCTCTTTGGAAATTGGTCTTCTTCAGTCAACATAACCTAAACAACAAATTTGAATAAATAAGCATATATATGTTTAATGTCAAACAAAAAAATCTCCAACTTCTTCCATTGTAAGTACTAAGAAATATGTGTACGTGGTGGTGATATGGGGAGTGTAAATGAGGCTTGATTCATTCACACATGGATTTATTCAGTGAATTTTTATGGAGACCTCAAACAAGTGACCAGCTCTATGCTGTGTTCGTGGAATAAAACAATGAGCAAAACAGATGAGAACCCCATCTCCATTAAGCTTCCATTTTAGTAGATATATAAAGTTGTTACCTAAAACCTCAATACATTTTTACACATTCAGTCTCCACATTTGCCTATTTTATTTGCCTTGGCATCCTGGTACTATTATCAATTCAGTGATGTTCACTTTCCCCAAACATTTGAAAACATACTTTGCATTGAAGTTTGATTTGCCACGTAAAATGATTGAAAAAGCAATTCTAAATTACTTCTAGGCATTCAGTATAAAGGGAAACTTTCAAAGATACGTTTATGGCTTAATAATTAAATCTGGTGAATATACCTACTGGGAACTTCTGCAATAATAAAATAGAATGGCAGGTTCCAAACTGCAAACAAAGAACTTTTTCTTTCAAAGTTGTGAGTCACAGCATATTAGTATTTAATGGATTTCGCATTTTTTAAATGCATAATGTCAGAATTCCTTGGTAAGAAGTATCAAATTCAAGTACAATCCAAAAGGCTCTGAAAAACAAAGGTTGAGGAGCATATACTCAACAACATCACTATTCCAGGGACTCTGAGTGTCTGAAATAGTAACATACAATTGTCTTGATTTCAAATCTGGAGTCTTCCCTTTCCCCAAATCCTGTGCCCCAGAAGGTACTTAGATACCTGGTCTTTTTCTGCCATCTACAGATAACATCATCTGAACAACAACAAGGGAAGCCCACAAGAGGAAATGGCCACGTGGGGACAGTATTGATGTTGACATATGGATTTTAATATGCTCAAGTTTTACTAGGAGAACAGAAGAGTATACATGAATTAATTTCTCTTGAAATTCTGGTGAATTCAGTCACTCCTTTCTTGATAAAATTGATCACAGGCTAGGTGTGGTGGCTTACACCTATAATCCTAGCACTTTGGGAGGCTGAGGCAAGACTATCACTTGAGGCCAGGAGTTCGAGACTATCCCGAACAAAAGTGAGACTTTGTCTCTACAAAAAAAAAAATATATACATATATATATATATAATTAATATAAAAAATTAGCTGGGGATGGTGGCATACCTATAGTCCCAGCTACTTGAGAGGCTGAGGCAGGAGGATCGCTTGAGCCCAGAAGTTTGAGGTTGCAGTGAGCTATGATGACACCACTGCACTCTAGTCTGGGCTACAGAGTGAGACTCTGTCTCAAAAAAAAAAAAAAAAAAAAATTAATCAGAGAAAAATGACACCAGTTTATAAAGATAAGCAACAGCGGGGATTATAAAGATATATAAACTTTCTAAGTCTTGCAAAGACACAGCCTAAATCAATTATAGAGAAGTTTCCAGAAAACTGCTCCATTTTTAAGGTCACATTTAACATTGATAGATTTACTGGACTTAATTATATGTTTATATTTATTTACATCTGTCTACATTTCTCTATTTATCTATCTTCAGAAGTCAAAGAAAAACAAAGTTCTGCTTTCACTCCATGGTAGTAACTGTAACTTAAAGAAATTGCTTATATAATTGATTTTAATTCCAGAGGTCCAAAGACAAAAACACAACTCCCAATCTTCATCTGCATTTTCAGGCCATATAAAATCACAACACTTTAGAGTATTCTCAGAACAGTTAGGCAATTCTAATTTGTGTCCATTCTCCTCCTTCATTTCCTTCTCAATAAATAATGGATAAAGCATCAACGGGTCTTTGCTGACTTTTTAATTCTTCTAATATACAAAAATTATCTCCTGGAAATAAATTAACGTCTATACAATAGTCTGCAAATGGTTTGAAAGTAATTTGGTGGTTCTTAAGATGCTCCATGTGTTCTATTTTATTTTTGTGCCAATTAATCACTCCTCTCCTCTCCCCACCCGCTCCCCAGTCATCTCACCTCAAAACACAAGCTTCTGTCACACTGAAAAATAATCAAAGAGAGAGTCCTTCGATTATTTTTGCCCTTCTTTTCTTGGTTTGCTATCCAATTTTCTATTAATTGGAACTAACTTACATATTTAAAAATGCAAATGTTATGCAAATCTCAAATGGAAAACTCTTTTTTACTGGAAACAAATTGATAAATATAAGTATAATTACTGTGCTAACTACAGCCCTACCTGATTTATGAAAAGGATATCTTGGATAAGTGGGTTTTCACAATAATGGCAGCTTAGCTCTTTGAGAATCATCATGTTTTTATTCTATCTTTTTTGTTTGGAACCTTAGAAAATGTGATTACATTGTACACTTCGGTACATTAAGAAACTGACATAGGAAATAAAATCAAAATAGCCTGAATTAAGTTAATAGAGGGATGCCTATAGAATGCATTGAAGTGAGACTTTGTTCTTCATTCTTTATTTTTTTGCCAAGATTCACTGTACTTGTTTTCTACCATGTATCTCATCTATTCTTCTAGCCCCTTCTCCCATCATGCATCCAGTCAATTCTCAATCACCCACTCCTCAGATTGTAACAAAGAAAATTGGAAGACAAGGGGAAAACTTTGACAACTAATTTTATGCCTCAGTAAAATATATGCAGAGATTTTTTTTTCTCAGACTCATTCTTTTTCCTTTCCCATTTAGTTTTATATTCCTCTGCCTTTGAGGTTTATATGTAAGTTTGAAATTGATATATAAATAAAATACAGCCTGGCTATATCCTATTAATCTAATATGCTCCCTTAAGTTATAGAACTCCCTCTGGTGCTCAGGGACGTAGGCCCACTGGAAAATCATTTTCAGCATAAAATTTATTCATAAAAATGTTCATTTGACTTTTAATTACCTTGTTGACATATATAGTATAGTGGACTATAGTAGTTTTACTCGATTTTATTCTATGTATGTATGCCAAGGTAAAGGAATGGTTGCTCTTTTTAATCAGCCACTTTTGGAAAAAAAAGTCCACATGACAAAAGCCACCCTAATTGAACACATCACATTAAGTCAAAAAAGACCACACATTGTCTTACATAGAGTAGGCATTTAATAAGGACTTGTTGAATTGAACTGAACTTTATAAAATACACTGTTACTCACTTATTTAAAAATGTTTACTCATACCTCAAAAAGAATATTCATGAATAGTAAAATTTAGCAGAAATTCCTAAAAATAGCACATGTACCTATTTCATAAAATAATATAGAGCTTTAAAAGTATTTGTCCTCTTTTTATTGAATGTATCTTATATGGCATTTTTTTTGGCTCCTACTATAAAATGGATATAATCTGAGTAAAGAATCAACAAACTTTAAGTTATAGTTCTGATATAAATCACTTGTACAGAAATGATTTGAATAATCATAATGTATATCAAATTCATGCTTTTATCTGGGTGGTCTACAACTCGTTATCTAGAACAGGAATTTTACAAGCTTTATATGATGTTCAGAATTGTCCATTTTGCATATTGAAAACTGTGATTGAGGAAAAGTCAAACAAACAGGAGGATTACAGATCTTATCTTCCGAAACACGTGAACAGAACAGGAGTCACACTTTTGCTTTGGTGCCTGTGCAGCTTCAGTCTTACAACTTAATATTGGGAGTTGCATTACCCATATGTGCAAGTCATTTTAGAACTTGTTAAAAATTTACCACTTAAGTGTAGTAAGTGGCATCCTATACTGCTTATAAGATTTAGATCACATTAAATTATAAAGGTATAAAACTAACTAAATAGTAAATTTTCCATAAATCCTGAGAAATTATAAGAAGAAAACAAAATAACAAAAGTCTGTTGTGTCAGTCTGCTGGTCTTCCCCATGTTGAGGGTCAGAAAAGAATACCTCGAAATGAAGACTTTGGAAGCAAAAGTTTCTCTCTGACCTTTCCTGTCCACCTGCCTCTCAGTCCCATTCTCCCTGGAGGCTAGCCATAGAAACTGGAATCCCTCTTCCCCAAAGTGGGTCACAGAAACCAGAACCCCTTTCTTGAAAGCCAGCCATAAAACCTAAAAATATGTGTAAAAACTGGCCACAAAATAGTCATCTGACCTACCTTGTTTGGCTAGGTCATAAGACCCCCATTCCAGAGAGGGTCATGCCCCACACCAGAAGAAAGGATGCTTCTCAGAGATGCCAAGAAGAATCTGGACAGACAGGCCTTGCTGGGTTTCCACACTCAGTCTGTTAGCATTAGATTACACCACATGTGTCCAATCATATTTCTACACAACTGTCCATACTTTATTAAACCTAAGCATAAAAATGGACAATTTTCTCTGAATCCTTGGGTCTTCATTCTGAAGGCTTCCGTGTATACACATTAAAGAAATTTGTATTCCTTCCTCCTATTAGTCAATCTTCCTAGTGTCAGTGATTTTTCAGTGAATCCTCAGGGGGCCAAGGGTCTGGGCACCTACACCCACTTTCTCTAAATCTGTTCTCCTCCTCTTCCTGGGAACATGGCTGTCGAGCTAATTTTTCAATCTCTTGTGAATGTAGTGTGGCCACATATTTAAATTCAGTCTAATGAAATGTTAGCATTCATCTTTCCCTGGACTTTGGCTTTTCCTCTATTGCCATTGGCTAGAAGGTGGACATAGCAGTGACCCTGCTCTGACAAAGTAGGTGAAAATAACACCCTTGTGGGCTGGCAGAGCAACAAGACAGTGGCGCTTGGTTCCCTGAATGACCCAGTGGAGAAGAGGTCCCCCCCAGCCTAGACCAGCTGTCCTGTCACATGGAGGAGGAATATATCCTGTATCATTTAATATATCAAATTTGGGGTTTCCTTTGTAATTTAACTTCAGCTTTACCCTAATACATCTGTTAATGATATGGTCACTAAAGTTTCTTCTGAAATGTAAAACAAAGAAAAGCAGACTGGTGGCTGTTCAGATTCCTCTGAAGAATGCAGTACGTGTGTTCACGTGAGCTGGGCTTCTGCTACGTTCTTTCATTTGTTTTTCATAGGACGGACTGGGGGAGGGCAGCGCACCCATCCTGACTTTTGCTTCCAGAGTAAACATGGGAAGCAGTTAGAGGGTGGCTTTCTTCTTCCATTGTTCACACAGCTTCTGTGGCCCGGAAGCTGTGTATCTTTTGAGGCCCAGACCAAATATGACCTCCTCCAGAGGTAACTTTTTCAACTAGAAATAACTTCTTTTTTGGAATGCCCACAGCATTGTATCTGTACATGGGACTGACTCCCTAGCATTTGTTGTAAGTACATATGTGAGATGGTGCAGGGACCCCCTCTTAGGGCCTTGCCAGAACACCCCCAAACCCCCAAGCATGGGAATATAGGAAAATGTTGAGCCCCTTCAGGGTAAGTTGTGGGCACCTAGCTAGCCTGGAAAAGTGAGTGAGCAACTCGGTGGGCAGGAAGGTAGTAATGACAATGGCCCTCCAAGCACGCCAGGGTCATGAGGTGTCTTGGTTCCCTTCGGAAACTAAAAGATGGTGCCCTAACATATGTTCTTCAGTTGTTTTTCAGAAATCCTCGCAAAATGAAAAATGCAGATAAGCAGGAACTGAGACCTTTTGGGGCCAGGCCAGTGTATAACCTGTATGTATTGACTCACAGTGCTGCCTGCAACTTCTGCTTTCCTGAAATGTACCCCTGCCTGCCCACCCCTTGCCTGTAAGCCATCGGGGAGTTTGGGTCTTAAAGCATCACCTGCACATTCTCCTTGAATGGTGCCATGCAATAAAACACTTCTTTCTCTCTTTGCAACTCTCGGCTACAGTGTCTGGCTTTGTTCTCTGGGCAACTAGACATCAGTTGGGTTTGGTAACATACATATTATCTACTCTACTGTCTTCTATTAGAATAGAAGGTTCTTCATTGAAGGATTTATGTCTGATTCATTTTGTAGAATTCACAGTGTTTTAGATGTATTTAGAACTATATAAATATATATTATTATAATGAAGGAATCGCTTCTCATTTATTAAATAATAAAACAGTCCTTACTATGCTTAAGGAAACAATAATAGCATAATAATGTATCTTGAATGTTAAAAACATTTTACACTCATCTAGAAGCCATATAAACCAATAATAATGTTTTTGTCATTCAATTTAGACATGACAAAATAACACAAATGTCAGATGGAAAAAGTAATTTTATTTTAAATTGAACAACACCATGTCTTTTCAACTATTTCTAGATAAAATTTTTAAAAGACAAGAACACGACTCTACTAAAAAACTCTAGCTACATTATATTGTTAATCACATAAAGATCAGACTGCTCTGAATTTGGTGGGAAAATCTATAAGTAATTTTAAAAATCATGTCTGATATTTACTCAGTGGCTACCTTATTTACTAGGATTTATAATATCAAATCATGTGTCACCTACCAAATTAAGGCATAGTAGACTGTTGATTGATTCTGAAGTTAATATTAGGCCTAGTTATCAAATCTGTAAGTTGATACTTATTAGCTGAGTTCCAGCCTAATTAGAATATGGAGAGATATATAATTTTTTAAAAAATTTTATTATATTTTTGAGATGGGGTCTCACTATGTTTCCCAGGCTGGCCTTGAACTCCTGGGCTCAAGGGATTCTTCTCCTGAGTAGATGGGATTACAGGTGCATGGCACTGTATCTGGGCATGAGATATACAATTTTTTAACCCATTCTTAATAGTTAAAAGTTTGGGAACCAGAAAGAGAAGTTAAAAATAGGCTTAATAATGCACTTATGGATTTTATGTTCTCATTTCTCAAATGCTCATATTTGAAAATAGTCAAGTATACCTGACAAATAATAAAATACAATAAATATTGTCTTCCCAATATTCTAAATGCTAACTTTCACTGAGGCTAAAGAAATTCATGCTCTTCAATAGATTATGTGAATTAGGTAGTATTGCATTATAAAATCATCTAATTATTTTTTCTCAAACTGTGATATTATGATGTGTACCTGTTGGGTTTTGTCCAGGATTCCTGGCTTTCAGCTCCTGTAAACTCTGTTATTCCCTAGGTGACTAGAGCGGTAAGAAAATCTTTTGTTAAAGTATTTGGCCTTTTGTCCCTAGTTCCTGAAGTAGCTCCTAAACAATACAGGTGATAGACAGTCTTTTGTTATTTACAACAAGCCCTTTCAAACACACCTGAGCCTTTGTGAATGAGGCAATTTTTGGAAAGCCTTTTGATTCCACTGGGGGCTGATTGCCCTGGAAACCAGCCTTGTGGATCAGAGGGTTGGAATTTTCAATCCCAGCCCCCAACCTCCGGGGAAGGAAGAGGAGCTGCAGGTTCAGTTGATCACTCATGGACAATGGTTTAAGCAATTATGTCTACATAATGAAGGCTCCATGAAACCCCAAAAGGACAAAGTTGGAGGAGCTTCTGGATAGCTTAGCACATGGAGGTTCCTGAAGGGTGGTGTGCCCAGGGAGGGCATGGAAGGTCCACAACCCTGCCCCCATACCTCACCCTAAGCATCTCTTCATCCATATTCTTTGTAATATCCTTTATAATAAACCAGTAATCATAAGTATTTCCCTAAGTTCTGTGAGCTGCTCTAGCAAATTAATCAAACCCAATGAAGGGATCATGGGTAATCCTGACATATAGCTGGTCGGTCAGAAGCACAGGCAGACACCCTGGGTCTTGTGATTGGCATCTGAAGTCGGGGGCATCCTTGTGGAACTGATTCCTCAACCTGTGTGGCCTGAGCTACCTCCGGGCAGACAGTGTCAGAATGGAATTGAATTAGAGGACACCCAGCTGGTGTCCCCTGCAGAGCTGGTTGCTGGCTTGATGTGGGCGGGGGAACCCCCACAGGTTTGGTCACAGATGTCTTCTGTGTTGATTGTTGTGAGGTGAGAGCAGGGAAAGACAGTTTGTTTTTTTCCCTCCTACAAACTTATTTCTTATACTTGGGGGATTGGAAGAACCTGAGATTGACATTTGGTAGCAATATTTCATAGCTGAGTGAATTTATACAAGTTACTTAACCTTTCTGAGCCTCAGTTCCTATATTCTTTAAGACTGGGATGATAATATCCATATACAGTGTTTGTTAGTATAAAGCTCGTATGTGAAATTGCATGTAAAATACCCATCATAGGACTGCAACGACAGACGCTCATTACATATAAAGTCCTCTGATATTTCTGCATAGTGGGAAAGAAAATTGGTGTTATTCTGCTTATCTTGACTCCCTAGAGACCTCATTTAGCATAGAGTGGGTGGCTAAAAATTATGTATTTTTTATTTTTGAATGAATGCATATGGTTATAATTTGAAAGAATATATATGTTCTGTAAATTTTTATAAAATTTAGTAATATTTTAAAATATATTTACATTTTTATAGCACATAATGTAAAGGAATAAATTTTATTTTAGAATGAATTATATATTAAAAAATTTTTTCAGCTCTCTCTCCTCTCTCATTCTCTCTTATCATTAGCATATCTTTCTACTTGGTCTTTTCTGTTAGCATTTAAACATTTTTAAGTATCTGCATTTTTTTTTTGAACAGCAAACAAAAACATCTGAAATCCATCCCTTGAGTCTTGGCATTCAAGATATTAAGCTTTTCCCTAAAGTGTCATTAAAACACTACCGTACTGGAATTAGGATGGGATAAATTGATGAATGAAGCACATCAGGTAGTCTTGAACTAGATCTTAGCCTCTAAAAATCAAAAGCCACCACAAGCTAAGAGACAAAGAATTAATCATGTAAAAAAAAAAACAGTTTTGAAAAGCTGGCTATTTCAGAAAAGAAAAAAAATAAAAATTAATGCTGGATCCTTGTTTTGCAATTTTAAATGGATTTAAAGAATGTAAAATTCAAATAAAGAAATAAACCAGGTTTCAGGGAAAGATGGCAATTTGCATGCATATTTTTAATACTTTTTCTCCCTGATGTCCCCTAAAACATTAGTAAAAAAATTCACAAGGATAGGAGGAATGGGAGAGGAGAGAATAGTAACAGATTTTGGAGGCTAAAAACCAGAAGGTGGGCAGTAATGTATGCAATAGGCCCAAGGGAGCTTACACCTCGGCCAATGGTTGGGAAAGCTGGAACTCAGGTTTCTTTTGTCCTGCACTATGGCTGGAGTCTCGAGATTTACTCTCTGGAGGGTAAAACATGGGTTTCCAGATTGGGAGACACCAAACACTATGGAGGGCAGAGTTACCATTCACCAAAGAGGAATTAAGGAAATAGGTACATATTGAATGCTGAGACAACCTCTGTCTGCCTTATCCCTTTCCTCCCTGAAAGGTGGCGATCTGGCCTTTAGACAGAACAGTAAGAAAGAGTTTTAGGGGTATTCTGTCTTGCCAAAGAAGAAACACCAAGAATATCTGACATCAAATAGTAATAAAGGCAACATGATCTCCCTAGAGTCAAGTTCAAAGTCAATATACTTTACCTAACTGAATAGAATTTCCATTTAGTATTTTAGCCCCCAAATGTTAAATATGAACAGTCAACCAATGATGACTAGATGTCTAAGGAAATTTTAGTGTAAAAGACAGCGATCAAAAGAAAGAAAGAAACAAACAAATGACTCCCCTCCCCTACCCCCAAACAGTCACTCCACGGAGATGAAACCTTTAAAATATATTAATTACTTCTTAGAGATAAGAGAAGATATTTCATCCGAGAAACAAAAACAAGGTGTCATTAAATATAAGTTACAGTTAGAAAAAAAAAACAACGTTTAGAAATTAAAAATATGATAGCAGAAATGAAAAACGCAATGGAATATTAGAAAAGAGAGTTGAGATAATCTGAAATGGAAAATAGGCCATAAAATATTAGAGAACTAGTCTAGGAGATATGACATCACCAAAGAAAGAATAAGGAAAATGGACAAGAGGTAGCCATCATTAAGTTGGAAATAATGAAGGCCTTGAGAGATTTTACTGTATTTGAAAGTTAAGTTATCCTATAACAGATTTATATACCTATGTTGACAGAAGGCAAAATAGCCCTGCATGAGAGCAACAAATAATTTATTATTCATAATAAAAACAGCAGCCAGAAAAGCATCTTGTGATGGCTCTCTATGTCCCAAACCCCAGAGGGAGACATGATGAGGACTGGATTTTACCTGTGTGTACAGTGGGGTGCATGAATGGAGAGGCACCTCATATTTTACAAGACTCTGAGTTTTTATAGGGCTGCTGGTACATCTGCTCATTCTCCCTTCCAGAAAGAGAGGGGTTACTCATTATCCTGAAATGTAAGCAAATACCTCCAGGGAAGAAGTAGAAGTTTTCTTCTTTACTACCCTGGGATGTCTCTGGGAAAGTATGTCTCAAGATCCCTTTGGAGGGATACACTATCTCTAGTTTCCAAGGTTTGCTAATCAAAAAATGTTCTTTTCCTAGAATGCCCAGACTCTGAAGGTCTGGCCTATAAGAAATCCATGGATAATTGTCTTCCAATAACCATCAATAAAATAATTCAAGAAAATTTCCACAGCCCACTTCATTCGCAGCCCACTTAAGGAATATAGCCCTTCACCAGGACACATCACTGTGAAACTTAAAAACTTGTGAATAAGACAAAATTTCATACAAACTTGTAGAGAGACAAAACCTGGTCACACACAAAGAATGGTTTCTGAACTGCGACACAGGAAACTAGGTTATGATGAAACAATGCCTTTCAAAATACCGAAGCAAAAGTATTTCCAACTTAGAGTTCTGTACCCAGCTAAATGATCAATCAATTGAAGGTGGAATAAAGGTATTTTCAGACACTCAACATAAATAAAAAGTTTACCTCCCATCTTCCTTTTTGAGTAAGCTCCTGGAGAATGTACTCTACCAAAAGGAGAAAGAAAAATCAAGAAAACGAAGAAATGGGATCCAAGAAACACAAAAGCCAACACAGAAGAAAGGCATCAAGAGTTCAAAGGAGAATAATGAATGAATATTCTAGGAAACCAGGTTCACATTAGACATAGTAGACAATCAGTCTGGATTATAGTGACTTAAGAGATTTAAGAGACAATGTTGAAGGCTAACTTCACCAACATATCAAACATCATTGTACAACATTGTACAATCATCTAAATTGAAGATAGAATGGCTGGCTGAGTCTGATCTAGATCTGTGCTTTATTTATCTTGACCATTTGCAGATGAAATTTCTAGTTTCTCTACCTCCTGGTTTTCTAGGTTAGTTGAATACACACATTTTATCAAAGCAGTGTTCTGCTGTGACCGAGTCCTGAGAGAGGAGGTAGGATATACTGAGCTCAAAAGCAAAAGATAGAGGGCAGCTCCCTCCCCTGATAGCATTCTCGTTATCCATCTAGCCTGGCCCATTGTGGCTGCCCTAGATGTCCTACACATGGTGTTTACCAGGACTCATCTATGGCTTTCCCGAATGACTTTCCCAGAGTGTGTTCTTGAATAGTCTACAGCCAATAAAAACCGCATTTTTGAGGAATATTTAAGAACAGAGAAAGATAATCATAATGAAACATAAAGAGTAAATAAAGGAGAAAGATTGTGTGCACACTATCATCGCAATTTTGTTTTAAAATGTACTGTGTGTATAAAATATATATATACCAAAATGTGTAAGTTTATTATGAACAATTTTAATTTTATTCTTTATACTTTCCTATATTTTCTAGATGTACTACTGACTGCAAATAATTATTTATTTTAAAATCAGAAAAATATATGAAGCACAAGTCTCCTCTGATCCTAACTTCTAGCCACAGCCTTCCTCCTCTTTTCCTTTATAATTATGTTTCCTTGGTGGACTGGTCTACAGTCAGCGTCTCTAATTCCAACCCTCTCATTCATTCCTAAATTTTGTTGCAAGATAGCTTCTACCCATATTCTCCACAGAATATGCTCTGGCCAATGTCATCAGTGGCTATCCTTAAGTCTTCATCTTATTTCACCTAGGAGTTTTATCCAGCCAATATTTATTAGTTCTTGTGTGCCATGCACTGGTCTAGGCTTTCAACACCATTGACTGCTTCTTCCTTCTTAAAACACTCATTTTTCTTGGATTCCATTACACCCTCATCTCTAGTTCTTCTACCTTTCTATTCCTTTTGTGTGTCCTCTGAACTTCCCTGCACTAGCCTGAGAGTTGTGGCTCCTGCTCTTTTCCATCTCAGTCTACAAACCCTTGAATATGGGGATCACAGTACCCCCATGGCTTCACTCAGTGTCCGCTGTCGATGCTAACTTTGCACATCCTGTTGGACTGTGTTCCAGATCTCCACACCAAATACAGACCAGCCTCAGTGACATTTCCACATGTATATACCACAGGCACTGCTGATTCAACACATCCCAAATGGAATTAATTATTAAACGAAAACATCGTATTTTTTCTGATCTGATATTTTCTAAGGCAGTGATAGCCACATCATCTACCCAGTAGTCCACGCCATGGGGCCAAAGTCTATCTTGCACTTCTTACTTTTATGTTTCCTTATTGCCCACACTTCACCCCCTGGTCTACTGATTTTGCCTTCTGGATATCTTTGCAATTGTTCCTTTTTCTCTGTCCCTACCTTGGTTTGGCTTCCTTTTCCCCATTCCTGCCCATCCCCAAGTCTTACTCTGGGCACTCCACTTCTATAGGACTGCCAGGGTGATCTTTCTGTCATGTAAATTTGATCATGCTTAGGGGCCTACTTAAAATGAATCAAGACATTTCTCGACTTTCATGATAAGGTCTGAACTTCAAGTGACACTGAAGACATTGTGACATTCAAAATTCCTCTTTACCTTGAGCATCCCTCTTTCCTCAGCCTCATCTGCTACTAACCTTACACTCCAGCCTTGGAGAACCATACTTTACATATCTGCTTGCCTCCAAATGCTTCACCCTCCTGGAACAACCTTTCTATCTCACCCTCCATGTTCATCTGCGTGCCATTCATTCGTTATTCCTGACTGAGAGTTACTTCATCAAAGACGCTGGCCCTGACTCTCCCTTTACTCTAGTTTGGGTTGGGTACCTCTCCCACGTGCTTCCATCAGACCTTGCTCTCACATTCCTCTCTTAGCGCTTATCAAATTCACTTCAAGGCAAGCCCACCGGAAACCTTGTTTCAGTGATGGATCCGTCACTGGAGCCCCCGGAGAGATTTCTTTCAGGATTAGTTTATGAATCACACAAGAAAACTTATCTTTATGGTCCAATTTCGTTTTTGTTCAAAAATAGTATTGCCCAGTGTGATCACTAAAATTATTTCGCAGATTTGACATTGAACAACTTTTGGCTATTTCAAAAAATTCAAATATGCTTTCAAAGGACAAAGACTTCTTCCCACTGAGAATATTCAAAGGCTGTTGTTAGATGTGAGAATTCTTCAATGTTTGTTAAAAAAAAAATCAGTCAAAGTACTTTATAGTTTTAAATGTACACATGCCACCCAATACATATTTCAATAAAAAAAATCATAAAAAAGTTTATAAATGAAAAATCCAAGCTAATTTTTAATTTCAGAACACCGATGCCCTGTGTAAATTCTTTTAATCAGTGTGTGAGGAAAAAATGGTATAAAAATGCAGCATGTAATTTCACACATAACTAGAACATAGTACTGTCACACATCAAAATACTCACATTAAGGAATACATTAAATAAAAGTGATATAAAGTAAGAATATCTTGGGAGAATGTAATCTTGGCTTAGAATACTAATGGGAAAAATATTAACAGTACTAACACAGAAGTTGAATACACTGTTCTATATATTTGCTCTTATTCTAATATCAAAATTATGCCATGGATGCTGTTATTTGTTATTAGCATTTTCTCTCAATGAATAACTTTCCATTTGAGAAGAGGAGAAAAAGAATGAAATACTGATTTAGAAGTATTTGTTGCTCAATATTTGAACATTTTAATCTAAATATATGATAAAAAATTAAAATAGATATACTATCCAGCTTCATAAGAAGCTGTTCTTAGAGAATATTTAACCAGCACATTAAAGTATCAAGGTCTTTTGAGAATGTCACACAATACAAGCATTGCATGAATATAAAACAAGTGAAACATGCATGCAGTAGGCATGTAATAAATACTTGTGAAATTGAATGCCAAGTATAAATCATGGGAGGTGGCTGTGAATCAGCAAAGAGACCCAAAGGTATTTACAGAGTCATTCCTTCCATGATTTCAGATTTCATTGTAATGTGTGTCAAGACATCATTTATATTATGTGTAAGATGAATTTATTAAATAGACTATTGCTTAAGACAGTGTGTTATCTTCTAACACTTGGAAATACTTAGTGTCTGCTATGGGCAAAATGTTTGTATCTCTCCAAAATTCAAATATTATTAATAAAACCTTAGCCACCAAGGTGACAGTATTAGGAGGTGGGCCTTTGGGGAGGTTACTAGGCCACAGGGGCTCAGACTTCATGAACGGGATTAGTGCCCTTATAAAAGAGGCCCAAGGGAACTCTTTTGCCCCTTCCACCATGTGAAGACACAGAGAGTTGGCACAGTCTATGAAGAAGAAAGCCCTTACCAGACACCAGATCTGCTGGATGCCTTGATCTTGGACTTCTCTATCTCTTGAACTGCAAGAAATAAATGCCTGTTGTTTACAAGTTACCCAGTTTATAGTATTTTATAATAGTGCCCCAAACAGACTAAGATGGGGTCTAAGCATTTTCGACATAACTTTGTACTTTTTGGTTTGAGTGTGTGATTTTTGGAGGAAGAAACCTGATGCTTGAGTTCACATATACATATATATATATATATATAGACACGCACACATTTTCATTTATATTTCATATATATGAAATAGAGGAGAAACTACAGCCATGTCACAAGAAGTGCGTATTTCACTAAACCTTTCCTGAACACAAAGCTAAGGGCTACAATTTCCTACTGCTGAGTATACAAAGATGAGAAGCAAGACTCAATCCTTACCTTCAGGAATGTCCAGTGGGGCAGCTAGACACATTCTATTATAATTTAATGCAGTAAAACAAAGATATACAACGTGAGATCACGGATAAGAGGCTGGCCCAGCTAAGCCTGTAAGCTCTGGAATAACTGACATTATCTAGGTTCATCTCACATTTATGAACCTAAATATGCAATTTCCATTGAGATCAAACCTTTGGTAAGCTTTGGATTCATTCTGAATTCAATCTTGGCTTTATTCCTTACTAGCTATGTGACCTCGGGCATACAGAAGATGCTTAAAAAATTATTCTACAAAACCATGTAGGAGGTAAAAGAGGTATAATCATGAGCTCTAGCAGTTTGAGAAGACTTAATGAGTGAGATAGGACTCAAACTGAACCTTTGGTGGCGTGGAAGGATTAAGTAGACTAAGTTTGGGATAGGACATTTTGCTTATGTGGAAGAAACAAAGTTTCAGAGAAGGGAATATGCGCGGTGTGTGATCTAAAGGCAGTCAGCTACAGAAGTTTCATGCCGGGAAGATAAAGATCAAATTCCAAGATCACAGAAAATCTTTGAATGTTATTTCATAAAAGATTGACACAGTGTCTTTCCAAGCTTCTATTCTTCCATTCTTTTACACTCCTCACTAATTTCGCTCAAACACACATTTAGAAATATTTAATTGAATGTGATATTTTTGCCAGCATTTGTGGTAATTACTTCCTTTTAGTTCTTTTAATAAGGAACAACACAATTTTATGCAGAATGCACAGCCCCAGTTTTCTCAGTTAGCAGTGTGTTATCTGATGCATCTTGCAATAAACCAGAGTTATTCTTCTGGTATAACAAGAGAACACTACGTAGATTTTTAAGCATACAATCTTGCACTACTCACATCTTATCCAGTGAAGGTATAGAAAGTAGTTAATTCATCTTATTCAAATATATTATCTCTACTCCCTTCTTGCACAGTGGTTTATTTTTTTTGCATACAATTGAATTGGCTTTTGTGCCACATAGTTCAGTAAGTAGGAACAGATGCACAGAGCCACATTCTAGACAGAGATATACCAGATGCAAACAATACCTCTCTCCAAAGTTCACAAGAGATTTATCACAATAAAAGGGGCCAGAAGAATTTGGACATTTCTGGGTTACTGTGCTATTCCCTACCGCTATTCTCTAACCATCTCAGACAGGCTGACAGAAACTATTGTTATAACTTCTGCTGGTGTCATATTTATATACCATATTGGTTAGGCTGCAAGACCTCAGGAAAAGAAGGCACTATAATGTGCTCTTTCAATTTGCGCACAGAAACTTTAAGAATCTATTATCTGGTTTACTCGCAGTACCTATCAGCATTGCTACAAAATAGAAAATGGCACCATTAGGTTGAAAATAAAGAATGTCTGCTGTGTGTAGAATAAAAGGAAAATTTAAAATATCTCTACCAGGACATTTCACACCCCATGATCATCTCCCACAATTTTCTCTCTGACATGAAAAAGTTTGTCATGGACAAAGAGATAAAGACAGAACTCCTATTACATAGGGACCTGCCAATAATTGTGCATCTACAAGTCAACTACTAGATCATTCACAGGCTTCTAATGTGTGATGCAGCAAGGGGCCTGACAATGAAATAATTATGTGAATGATCTTGCCTGCATAAATTCCTGTTTACTTAGAAGTCAGCAGGCAACTTCTAGATTTAAATCCATATATCCCATAACACATGATATGTGGCGAGGGATCAAAATCAAATCAAAGCTCTAAGACTCAGTATCAGGAGTGGCTGAAAGACTAGTACATTCTGTGCTTCTGTTTATCCGTCAAAGTTGGCAAGGATATGTGTTAATAATCCCAAACTAAAAGAAATATTCTGAGAAACAGTTTTTGTTTGTTAGGTGTGTGCGTGTGTGGTGGTGGGGAAGTGGAGAAAGGAGAATTCTTGTGTGTTATGATATCAACTAATGACCTTTATTTTGTTTCCACTCCACGTTTTGATATTTTTCTGTTCCTTTTTGATAAACTCTGAATAAACAAATTAAGTCTGTATAATATTGATTAACCTTTACTGAAGACTTACTTTGTGTCAGCGCTAAGTACTTTATATCTAGTAACTCATTTAATTCTCATGAAACCCTTTGATAGAGATTCTCCTCTTATGACTCCTATTTTATAGATTATGAAACAAAGGCACATAGAGGTTAAGAAAAATAGTCCAAGATCACATAGCTAGTACGTGGGAGATCTGGAATTCAAACCCAGGAAGTCTGGTTTAGGTGTGACTAGACTTGCATTGGCCAATATTGTAGCCACAGTCACGTGGGCTCCAGAGCAGTGAAACTATGGCTGATAGGAACTGAGATGTACCGCAAGTGTAACACAACACAAGACTGCACTTAGACAAAGAATGTAGTATGTTTCGTAAATGACTTTTATATTGATTACAGGTTTAAATGATAATATTTTGTATATATTGGGTTTTAAATATATTATTATATTAAAATTAATATAGAATAAAATTAATATATTATTTTATTGAAATTGGTTTCTTTTTACTTCTTTAATGTGGTTACTAGAAAACTTAAAATTACATATGTGGCCTGTGTTATATTTCTAATGATGGCTCTGGTCTAGACTCCGAACTACTCTGCAATATTGCTTTAAAATCAGAATAAATGTTAAGCCAAACATGGAGGCTACATTTATTACATTTTATTAGTTTATTACATATGAATAGAACAATCTTCTCAAGTTTAAAAATGTCAACTGAGGCTTTACATAAAACCACACGATGAACTAACTAGAAAGACATTAGTTATTTTCATAGGTTGTTGGTGACCACAGGACTGATGAACAGTGAGTCCAGCAGGTCATCTGTACAAGGAATAAATGTGATCCTATTACTAACTTAAGAAAGAGAATATTTTCCTGGTATGATTGAGAACACTGGGCTAAACTCTTTACATGGATTAACTAATTTTATCCTTGAAAATGACAAAGCCCTGGAAGTAGGCACTATTTTTGTCACCACTATTTCACAAATAAAGAAACTTAGGCTTAAAGACAGATTAAGTCAAGGTCAACATCTAAGGTTCAAAATTAGAAAATCTGTGTCTTCATCTATGTTCTAACCAGTATATTGTCTTCTTATATTCAATATAAATTAACTCCAAAACTTTAAAAATACATTACAAATATCTAATTTTGAAAACATTTTTAGAATGTTACCTATTGATATTTTGTTGTTGTTTTAAAAGGACTTTTTATTCAAAATTAGTATCTTCAGTATTTTCCATGGAAAGCATAGGAAAGTGCTACTTTGTTGATTGTGGTAGGATCTCTTTGTCTTAAAATTATTAAGGAAAAATGAATTTTGGAGTAATGAATTTTTTTTTCATAAAAGTATAACATATACCAACTACCAACTATTTTGAATCACCAGCTAAGAAGAAGTTTAAAAATTAACATACCCATTTATTCTATGTCCCAGAATTCCTAGTTTTAGGAATCTATCCTTATTCTATCTACATTGGCAAAACTAGCAAAACAAGTATATACAAGGCTATTCATTGCAGCACTATTTGAAATACCAAAAGATGCTTATCAACTTAAATGTGCGCCATTTGAACTGGTGAGATTAACTGTGGTACATCCTTACAATAGAGTACTATGCAGTCATAAGTAGAAATAGAAATTCTCTATTGCTGGGGTGGCTTTCACAATATAATCTTAAGTGGACAAATGAAGTCAAGCATGCTATATACTGTAGTGGTTCTCAAAGTGCAATATTGAAAGGCGTGATTCTAGACCCTGATCTACTTGGCATGTTCAAAAAATGCAGCAAATCTTGGTAAGCCTCAAATTTTTTTCAACTAGAATATGCTAGAAAAATCTTAAAGAATTATCTGTGAATGTATTTTTAAAAGAGCTATACAATTGTTAGTTGGTATTGAGTTCATCACCTCTGTGAACTGTAATAGAAATTAACATTTATCTTTTTCTAGATTTTTAACACTTCGTGAAGTTTCTTAGACTAGAAGCTCACAGACAACGAATATATTTTATATGTCTTTGTTCTACATGTTTAAAAACATGGATGGCTCCCAATAAATATTTATTGAAAAATGAAAGGTAAATAAATAAGAAGTGTCATGTTTCTTATATTACTTATTAATATTTACATTTTCATGAAAGAAACTTTCCTACTATATCACATTAGAATTTCTAACAGCAGAAAGAATTGGCTTATGGAGGGAGAAGTGAACTTTATTACTTTTAGTATGTTCTTAAAAGGAAGAGAAAGTGAGAAAATGTGTAGTGGTCAAAGCCACAAGGGCTGGTTCCTTCCTGCTGCCGTGAAACTGACTGTAGGACAGTCAGCCACAGTGGCTCCAGGCGTCATCCATTCTGTGGGCCTGAGAGCGCACCCAGTGCTAGGCTGAGTTATGCTTTTCAATGCACCATCTCACACATGATGAGATGTGCTCCCCCTGTTTCCTAAAGCATTTTCCAAGGACCATTACTCCCAGGAGATGCTCTGTGTAGAAAGCACACCTTGGTCAAGCAAATTCATCTGAGGATACATGTGTCTGAGCAAGTCATGACGCAAATAGCATATGAAAGATAGCACAAACCACCTGGTTTAACTTTGTTAAACTCATTTGATCTCAGCACCAGAATACTGATATTCTGTGGAAAATGTTGGCTTGATTAAGGCTTCCTCTGATGGCACTGAATCAGTCAATTAATCATCCCCGAAGTCTCCCTATAACCAAGCTTCTTATGACATGAAAGAATAAATCCTTTGTTTTTAGATTCACTTTTAGTTGAGGATTCTGTTACTTGCCAAATCATTTTCACTGATATTGGCACTTTTTTAGAAAAGATAAATTTCTAATTATTTATTGTACTTCATTTGGCTATCGGTTTTCTATTGGATACTCAAATTGCAGCAATTTTGGAAGTTCCTTTAAGTTGTTCTTCCTACATTTAGCCCTATCCCAAGTAGTTTTGAAATTATCCTTGCTTTAGGACAACACAAAATGATCTAGGTCTATCTTGACATTGATGGCTGCACCCATGTCATCAGCTATCTTCCAAGAACCCCGATTTCTTTAAAGCATGGCTGCATATTTAAAACATTGGGAGCTCTTAAAAATCCCCAGACCAATCAAATCAGAATCTTTGGCAATTGGATCCAAGTATCAATACTTTTTCTTAGAGGTGTAGCCCAGATTTAGAACATTGAAGACTGAAATAAGGAGAATAATAAGGACATATTAGATTTTCATAGAGTGCTGGTTTTAGGATAGATGATACCAGGAGCTCTTTCAGCTATTTTAGAGATAAAAAATAAAACAAAGAAAGGAAACCAAAAGATAAAAAAGGCTCAAAACCTCTAAACCTGTACTTTATAAAGGTTGACTTCATATTCATGTTTTCAATACAACTTACTCAACTAAGTTCTTTCTTATCTTGTTCTGATAGAAAACTTTATTTGTGCTTCTAAAGCTACCAGCTTTTCTTACCTGACAATATTATGCTATATACTGTCATGCCAACTTATGTCTGTAAATTATAATATTGAAAATATTGAAAATATTCCATTTTCTTAAACACAATTATATCTTATCTGGATATATTAAAGACATATCTATAATTTGCTATTTATTTTACCATTCCATTTAGGGCTTAAGAACAAATAACATGTGCTATAATTAGACAAGGATATTTAGGCAAAATATACATGAGGATTATTACGTGATATATAATGCCTTTTAAAATTCTTCACCCACTGTTTTTCACTCTAATATACTTTCTGGAATGAGAAGAAAATTAAAATCATAACTAGCATGTTGGGAATTTTTAATAGCTCTGAAGACACCAATAGGAACATGCCCTGCTAATGAATCATTTGTCACAAACAGACAAAAAAGACAAAGAATTATTATGTATTCATTTACTTATGCTATATCATATAAATTTTTGTACAATTTATCTTTTCTTTATCTTTTTATGAATCAACTATTAGATTCTATTAAAATCCATGAGATATGTATAGCAAACTATGCATGCTAATTTTTAATTTGTACTTAACATTTAGACTGATACATCCTTATTAACAGCAGTTAAAATAAGGAGTCAAAACAGGTAAGTAGTGGAGTACCTATAATTATTAAATGCTAGAGCTGTAAAAATATGGAGGGTTGAGGTCATCTGACTCAGATATTTCTTAGACTTTTTTGGTCACCAACACATTTGATAATCTGAGCAAGGTTACAAACTTTCCATACATAAAAATTAATGTATGTTGAAGCTCTGACTCCGGCGGGAGGGGGAAGGGGAGAAAGGCAACACATGTAACCTAAACATTTGTACCCCCATAATATGCTGAAATAAAAACAAAAAACCAAAAAACATAAATAAATAAATTGACATAAAATGACACTAATGTAAAAAAATTTAATGTATGTATTGGCTACTCACAAAATTCTCATACTACTCTTGGATGCTTAGCTGTGGACTTCTAAAAAGTCTTATTTTATAGATAAGAAAACCAAGATCCAAAAAGGGATATTGATTTTTGTTACCAATACATCTAGATTTATTATGTTAGGGTTCCATTTATTATGTACGAGTTTCAGACCAGTCTCTGAAAATGGTGTATTTCTGCTTTATTAACATGTTTAACTCCTGCTTGTCTCTGAGATGCCAGGTTCTTTTCAATCTAGAGAGAAAAATGGGTCCAGCAAAAAATAATTACTCAAACTTATCATAAAACTGAAACTACAAAGCTGTCCTTCATTTCCAAGTCTATTATAGTGCATCTGTTTTATTTTGCTTTTAAATTTCACCCCATGTTGTTGCTTCTCCAAGTAATTTGATTTTGGCCACACAAAGCGTCTAGCCAGAAAGGTAGAAAAATGCAGGTCTCCTTTTCCTATGTCCTAAGACCCTACCCATTCATCTGAAAAGTATTTTCTAGTATATCCTGGAGAACATAATGATGTGTTCAGCAATCTACCACTTCAATCAGATCCTCACTTGTGGAAGATCAAGAAGTAAAACCTATTGAACATCCTTATCTGGAAACTTCCAGGACAAGGGAGATGGCAACCTCACTGATAGCTAAGTCTGCCGATATCTGGGCTCAGGAGATCAGTAGCCAGATGAAATGGCCACAAATGAAAGAATAGGCTAATAAATATAAGAACACTTAAGACAGCCTCAAGACGGAGATAATCAAGTCAGAAGCCTGAACTTACTCATTTCTCCCTCTATAACTCAGGTCTTATCTATGATGTTACCAGACCTTCGATAACGTAGGGGGGATACTCCCTGTTTCTTATAGCACAGTGAGGTTAACCAATGCGGAATCCATCTTATTTTTTAGTTTACACACTATAAATATATACATATATAACACACTATTAAAACACTTAGATATTCATTCTGTTACAAAAAAAGAAGAATACTTATCTAGGGAATACCACCCTTTAATGGGATGACATTCTAATCCAAGTGTTGTGTATTTCTATGGGGTCATCTACAACTTTACTGTCTCAGACTTTAATTTTCTTTTTTTGTTTGTTTCTATGGTTTTTTTCCCCCTTTTATTTCATCATATAATGGGGGTACAAATATTGTTAGGGTTACATCCATTGCCCCTACCACCCCTCCCCCCCCACATGCCAGAGCTTCAAGCGAGTCCAATCCCCAGGTGGCGCGCACGGCACACATTATGTAACTCTACCCTTCCTTCCCACTCCCGCCTGTCCTCCATCCGACAAAAGATTTTTTTTTTACATTTTGGATACATTGTATAACTTTGCCTCTCCCTAAGAAGGGTTAGAGGTATGCCCTTCCCCCCCACAATGCTCGCCACATCCCTATGATGTGGGTCTTAAATGTAGAACTGTTCTGTGCCGCTCTAGTCACAACCAGTCTATGGGACACTTTATGAAGATGACAGTTATGGGCTGAATTATGCTTCCCCCCATCCCCCAAGGCAGATTCTTATATTGAGGTCCTAATCCCCAGTAACTCAGGATGGGACCGTATTTGGAGATAGGGTCACATCAGAGATAATTAAATTAAAATGAGGTCGCTGGGGGTAGGCCCTCATCCAATATGACTGGCGTCCTTACAGGAAGAGGAGGTTAGGACACAGACAGGTACAGAAGGAAGACTAGGTGCAGATGCCAGGGAGAGGATGGCCAACTGCAAACCCAGGAGAGAGGCCTGGGACAGCTCCCTCCCTCACATCCCCCAGAAGGAACGAATTGCCAAAAACTTGATCTCAATTTTCTAGCCCCCTGAATGGAGAGAAATTAAATTTCTGTTGTTTAAACCCACCAGTCTGTGGCACTTTGTTACAACAGCCCTAGCAAACCAATACAATCATGTAAATGTATATTAAACAAAACCAATATGGGATAGTGTGGGGTTAGAAGCCCAGGGTGGCCACCCTCTGTGAGTGGAATCATGCTATCCACAGTCTCCAAACCTGTTCCCTTATGAGGAAGATGGGGTAATATGCCTGTTAAATGAGCATGTATAAATTTATGCTGTAAAAAGAGAGGAACCAAGGCTTAAAGATCTTAAGATTTAACGCCATTGCTTTTACTTATCATCCAAAGTGAAAAAGAGTGATGAAAACACAAGGAGCGATTTCCTATCAATGAAGATGATGATTCAAACCACAGTGAGCTGGAATTTAGATTGCTTTGTCCTGCTACACAGACTACCAAGATTCCTCTTTGGAGTGTTCTACAGTGGAAGCAATTGATTCAAAAGAGAACACAGGAAAAAAAAAATAGATTTTCCAATAAATTGGAATTCTCCAAAGCCTCGTATGCAATATTTCAATGTACTGATTCCGTTATTCAGGGAACTTTAAGTAATTGCTAACCACCTGCCCAGTTTGAGGTAGTTCTTATTGCAGATTGTACTTTTTCTTGTAATTCTTATGACTGGAATAAACCTATTATGGTGATGTTAATTTATTTAATGATCATACTCTGTCTACCCATCCATCCCAGATCCCATGAGGACAGAGATAGGGGTCTGTCACTAAAATCCCACCACCTGGTATAATACATTAGGAACATGCAAAGGACTCAAATTAGTTGCTGAGTAAATATCATAGGATGAGAAACTTACAAAAACTAGTTAGCAAAATGGAAACATTTCTGTATGGGTCCATCCATTATGATTTCAGTTCCTGTTTGTAAGTTCAAAGGTCCATCAGAAGGAAAAAGGTAATTTGCATCTCGATGAAATTTTATCGCAACAAGATTGGCTGGGGATCACAGTGAGGCCAAGGGAAGGAAGAGGAAAGAGAAGACATACCTGTGAGGGATGAAATGTCTTAACAAATGAGAAGTTGTACCTTTTCCCATTCCCCAAACCTGCCAAAGAGGATTTCTGTTTCTCTCTTAATCCCCTACCCACTTCGACCAATGATAATATTTCTCCCAGGCTGGATGAAGATTTTTGACTTTGCAAGGCAGAATCAGGAGGAAGGAGGAGAGAAAAGTGGATCGGAGCCTGGGGCTGAGGAGGTTATTTTTCCTTGGGTCAGGGGTAGGTAAGGGGAGTGACTGGGAGGACAATAAATGGGACAGTGAAAGGGAAAATATAAAAAGGGTTGCTTAAAGGGGGTGGACTATGTGACAACTTAACACCCTCAAGAGATAAGAGGGAAGAATCTGAATTATTTGGATGCTATTTTGATTGTTGAACTGAGCTCTTTATAGCACCGAAGGGCCACATCCATCTACCTTATTGCAGAAGTTGGAACTTTCAGGAAAGACCAAGGAGAGTGCTGTCTTCCTGTCTTTATATGTCATTCCAATTCTGGACAGTTACACCTGGGACAAGTCTTTATACACATCTGAATATCCTGTCATCTTTCACATGTAAGCAGTCACTGAAACACTGGGTCATTTTTCAAGGGTGAAATGCAATTTAATAAGGTTAGAGAAAACATTACACTGCTTTTCTGTTTACTTATACAGGGAAGGGGGAAAAAAACCCTCCCCAAAGAACTTCCATCCATTAAAGAGGAAGGAAGATAAGACGCAGATGCCAGGAGGAAAGGAAAATTAGCTTAGCTAGGCAGACAGACGCTGCTTCCATGCTCAGCACAGGAAACGTGAAGTTAGCCAACTCAGCTGTTACAAAGAGGAAACGACCTCACAAGAGACCCTACACTTTGCTCTGTGTTAGAGAGCAGGAAACAGGGAGACCCTGATAGAGTTTCTGAGTCTGAGAGAAAAAAAAGTCATGGGGGAAGAGGGAGAAAGTTTTAATGCATCAGTATCACACCTCGTTAGAGACAAAATCTATCATCTAGTTATTAGGTCTTATCTATCTCTCCTCTCAGATCTGCATGCATCCATTTATGTTAAAACTATGCAATCTTACTTTATGTATATTAGAAATAATATTTTGCACGGTAGGAAAGAAAGCCTGAGGGTAAGTTATGCAAATCCCCAAGCACTTAGCAGAGAACAGAAGGCTCTCTAACAGTAGACATGCACAGTCTATGGAAAGGGATCGTGCTATTTCTATGCTATATACGACTCTCACATCTAAAATCAAGGGAGACCCAACGATTACATGGTGTTTCAACTTGGAACGTGAATGTGAATGTGAGTGGGGGCGGTGCCATTTAGTGACTGCATAGACTCAGGCTGATCTGCTCTGGTTTGAAGGCAGCCCCAGTGTTTACTATGTGGTCCTCTCCAAGGTACTGAATCCTCTGCACTGTGCATTTCCTCCTCTGTAAAATGGTGATGAAAATATCTCCGACCTCATATATTGTTGTAAGGATTAAATAAGTTAATATGAGTAGAGTACTTAGAATATAGTTAGTGTTTAATAAGTGTTAGCTATTTTTTTTCATACTTCTTAGGAATGGTTCATATGTATAGTAATCATATAAACTGTAAGTTTCATTAGAGGCCAAATGCTCTAAAATAACCAATGTTTAAAAATTAAATGTGATAAAGATTCATACATATATGAATATAAATATAATACTATAAAATGCAAACACATAATGAAATTTGAGATCCATAAGGGTAGAATACTATACCTATCTACACAATGAGGACACTGTAATTCATTTCACCAGTGAATATAATGTATTTTTATATATTTCTATTCTGCATTATTATCGGTTGGGTTTTTTAACTTTAATTTGCTTTGTGAAAACACTTTCTCAGAATCAATAAGCTATTTGCAAGATAGATTTTACATAAGAAAATTACTCAATTTTTTTAACAAACAAGAAATCTGTATATATCTGATCAAATTACTTTTCCCATTTCTACCAAAATATGATTTTTCCCCTATACTGAGTACCATGCTTTTGTTTGACAAGCATATTATCCACTGAGAAAACTTTGAAAAGTTGATTTAATAATATGTTTTCCTTTTGAAGAAAAAAAATCTTTCCAACTTTAATTCATCTTCTTTCAGAAATCCTCTTGGAAGTTAGTGCATATTGCTAGTGTTGAATTCTTCCATTTTATGTATGTATCTTAATATCAAAGAAGGCAGTCGTACACATTAGAACTGATCCCAAATCTCAATGACTAGAAGAGAGAAAAGTGAAGGACTGACTAGGAGCTGGAAAGCACTGACCTAGCCCTGGCTCTGGTTCCTACACTATCTTCATGTCTGAAGCTCATTCTATTAGCCATGAACACTCACAGTGTGGCGCTAGCAATACTACAGCATAGAGAGAAATGCTGCACCGCAGAGTAGCTGTGTCGTGTGTCTAACAATATTTGCATAGCATCAGTTTAGCATGAGCTGCACACAAGTGTTCTGTCCCCAGGACCTCTGGTCTGGGTAGACGGCAAAGAACTAGGCTGTTTCTTGCGACTGGATCCTATGCCAATGGTGAGCTGGAGAGGGGCCTAGCTGCAGGAGAAGCATGAGCTGTCATGTGCCAAGTGTGTGACATCACACCAGCATATTTAAAAGTACCATTCATTACTTCGGAGGGTATGAAATTTGGGAAGCCCTGATAAGAAAAAGAAAAGTTTTCTTCACTGTGCATAAGTATACCCATTTACTAAAGAAAGCTGGAAACCTCCATTGATTTAAATGAATCCTTAGTTTCCAAATTACGTGTAGCCACTGGGACTTAATGAAATATTTATTCAAAATCAACAAACTGCCCTCTAGGAGTCTCTCACCATAAAGGCAAGCATTTTATTTAGTGCCCTTGGTTCTCACCTATGGCAATCTTGCAGTGGCCTAACATTAGGGAAACTGATTTATTTCAGACCAGGCAATTTAAATAGAATGTAACCTTGCCATACAGGTAAAAGTGCTTGCCCTTGGCTATTACTTAGCCTGACCACAGGGCTTTCTGGAAACAGCAAAAGCTTTATAAGTGTCAGCTCATGGCTAAATCAATGTTTATGCATGATGTACCTCTGAATAGCAAACACTTGCTGCCTGCAAGCTAAACAATGTTTTTATCTGTTTGCCTATTTCTGGTTCTTCAACCACTGCATGGGAGTGTTGCGAATCGCATTTAGTAACAATTATCTGCTGGTATTTCATGAGAAGGAAAGTGGTGTGATTAATGAAAAGTGACACACACCGATTACTTTGTCATGCCGGTCTCCTTGGCGGGAGAGTGTCTCTGTTGAACCTGAGCCTGACCTCCCTTACCTTTAACAAGGTCAACGAGAATGCTAAGTGCCTGGAAGATTAGCTCCTACAAATGCTCCAGTATGACTTAATGATGCTGCCTTCACTAATGAACTGCAGGTAGCCAATTAAACAGAATGACACCGCTTTCACCTCTGTAGTAAAGGTGGAATTAAAAACAAAAGATGACATGTTTTCCATTGAAATGTGTAAAGTATAAAAATCATAGATTTGACATGGCATTACTCCCTATTAGAAATAAATAAACAGTTTCAAGTCCAAGTTCATCCAAACACATCAGGTGATTTGCTTCAATATTCTCCTTTTCCAGTTCACATAAAAAATGTTACTCTGCCCGGGTTCCACTGACGGGAAGCACTGATACCTTTCTTTTTTATTCCCTTGTGGCCACGCAGAGCACCAAGCTGACAAAATGCTAGTGACTGCTACTATTAAGGGGACTTTACTTTTTAAAATATATTTCTTGTGACTAAAATTGGTTCACCTTTTTTTTTTTT
>VBSM01000483.1:33201146-33244463 GCA_008086735.1 Cheirogaleus medius
TGAAATGAAATAAAATCAAACTTAGAAATGCTGACATTCACTTCAAGGAGGCAATTTTCATGAGCATTTTATTTTCCCACATGCAATCTGCACAATCTAGTGACATTGTTTCATGCGGTCAACGTCTACTTTATTGGAAATTCTTAATGATTCTGAACGTGAATGATGGAACAGCCACACTAGAGGGTCACTTTTTAACTTTTCAAGAGAATTCTCTCTACTTTTGTAAAGAATTCTCCAGGAAGATTAAAACAAAACAAATGGACCTGCTTCATTAGAATTACTACACTCATTCGTCAATGATCTTTTTTGTTAAAAGAAAGAAAAAATATCCTCTGCAGAGGACTGGATTGTTAATCCTCATCTGAATTTAAGTACATATTAGTTAAACAGTCATTCATTAATTGTGGAGGTTGAACTAGTAAGTGCTAATTGTCTCATAGGGCATATCCAATTTTCCTTCTGCAATTATTAGAATTCAAATAGTTTCTATAAAGACTTGTTTTCTTACAAAAGGAAACAAAATAGCATCTATGTGAGATGACTGTAGGTTTAGCTCTGATTGATTCAAAGCCTTAAAATGAAAACTGCATAAATATATTGAGTCCTTGCTCTGAATTTCCTTCTCAATTTGAAAGAAATTACAATTCATACCTATCTCAACTGTGAAAAAGTCCTCAGCTAATTAGTCTCCATAATTGGATAATGACGTGTTAGCAATACATTTATAGTGGTTATTTTTTAATTTTTAATTTTTTAATTTATTTTGTCCACAGGCCTGAATATTGATGGAGAAACAGGTCAGGCACCAAAGTGGACACAGTAACTCCCTTTATTTTGCCCCTAATAAGACCATAAGTTGATACTTTAAACCATCTCAATAATGTTCTCTTTGTCCTTCTACTTAATGGCAAATGTATTTCTGCAATACACAGTCTCCAGCAAAATAGTCTTACCTAAAGTATGTTGCTAAAAAACAAAATTAAAATAAAAGTCATTTTCATTTAGATTCTTTAATCATGTTAATATCAATGAATTATATCAGAGAGAAAACAACTGATATACATTCTTGTTTTTTTTTTTTTTTTTAAGAAAATCACATTTTTTTATGACAGATAGTAAAATCTACAGATAACTTCTAGAATTGGAAGGCACCTTCAAGATCATCTTGATTATATTGGAATGGAAATTGAGGTCTAAAGAAGTTAGGTGATTTGCCAAGATCTTACTGCTAGTTTTTGGCAGATTTGAGATCAGCATCTTGATCTGCTAGTTTCCATTACAGCGCTATATTTTCTTTATTCCATACTGCCTTTCTGTGCGTAATCCTGAAACCAAAATATAATTTTTTTTAGGGCTATGAGATCATTGAATAAGAGGGCTACTATTCTGGAGCACAGTTCTGTAGTTACAGCATGCCAGAGCGATTGTGCTAAAATAAAGCCTCTAAATGTATGGCTTACAGAAAATGTATGTATGGAAAAGTTCTTTGGCATTAAAATATATAACTAGAAACATCTTTAAGACCTGGAATAGACAATAGAGAACATCAAAGATTTTTGGAATCAGGTGTAAACAGTCCTTTGCTAGTTTTTGGCCTTGGACACCTTATTTCTGCCTTTGTGCCTTTGCATCCTAATTCACAAAGGAAGATTTAGCAAGTTCTGTCTCTTAAGAGCTTTTTGGCTTTGCTTTTTTTTTTTTTCTTTAAGTTTAGGATCAGAAAATATATCTAAACAGTGCATAGTACAGAGTAGGAATATAATAAATGCTAATTTCTTCCTTGCTCTTAGAAATGAACACAACCTGCAACAGGTGTGGGGGCTCCTGCCTGTAATCCCAGATACTTGGGAGGCTGAGGCGAGAGGATAGTTTGAGCCCAGGAGTTCAAGACCAGTCTGGGTGATACAGTGAGACCCTCTACTCAAGTTGGGGGGAATAAAAAAGAAGGAAAGAAATTAACACAACCTGCTAGGAAATCTGATTTTTCTGTGCATTTCACTTAATAGTGTTTAATAATACAAATGAAGTGAGATTTACACTGTAATTAACAGTATAAAACAAGGAAGTAGAAAAGAAGACTTGGGAGCGATGCAATGCACTTCATGCATCTACTACTTCTAGCGTCAAAGGAAAAGACCCCAAACCTGATATTGCAGTATACAGTATATTCCTGTATATTGCAGTAAGATCCTGTGTCCCTCTCCAGAGAAAGTATCTGGTCTCCATGGAACGGCAGGAAGGGTGACTGCCACGGCACACTGCAGAACAAAAGACCATGCCTGTCCTGGGCAGAGACATCATTTTATCTGAAGATTCTTAAAGACATAGTTCTGGTTTTGAAAATGTTCAGTAACAGCAGACAGATAATTATTAGTAATCAAGACCTCCTAAAAAGTGGAAGGAGGAAGGCAGGGAGGGATGTGAGCCATGAAGACAGAAGTTAGTTCAGTCCCCAACGTTTATAACAACAAAAGATGAAATCTGGCTTCCGAAACTGCCCTGTTCTTCCTTCATTCCAGGCGCTGCCTCCTCGTTCACTGGCGTCCCTGGGACTCCACACTCTGTGACACACCCTCCTGTCTGAGCCTTTGTGGGCTCAGAGTACGGAGATGCAAAAAGCCCCGAGTGTTTAAACTGAACGTTCTAAATTCAATCTTGGCCCTGTAACTCACTAGCTGTCATCCTGTATGCTTAAATTCTTGAGCCTCCTTCTCCTCATCCACGCAATGAAGCTCACAGTAGCTCAGTTGGTTAACCATTTATTGTGTGCCATTTATTGCCTTGTGAGCCAGGCCCTGTGCTAGGCATTAAGAATATGAAAATAAATCAAATCTGGCCCCTTCCTTGACAAGTCTACCTAATCAGATACTTATTAGGGACACATGAGGAGAGACAAGTAAAAGTACTCTATTTGAGCTATTGTGATAGATGATTATATGTACATAAATCTATGGTGTTATTAAAGTAGACAAAATGCCTCACATCAATATGTTTATTGGCGAGATTAGAGGGCATTCCCAACACATTTTTCATGTATGCAGCATGTTACTGTGGCCTTCTGGAGACAATTTCCCTGTTGTTGTTCAATATATTGGTGAATAAATGTCAGGTAATAAAGAAAGTATTGACAAAGGAGAGGGAAGAGAGGGGGCAGGGAGGCAGCAACAGAAAGTCTTGTTGCCTCCTCTCTGCTGTGTGTTATAAGTTCGATGGTGGCACACTTTATCATTACAAGATTTCTATTATGTATGCTATAAAACTATGACTCTGTCAGCTAAAATGTCTCACTCTATTAGTTCTTAATGTACATTGATACCTGGAATGTAATTCCACCAATCTTACAATTTACCATGTTGCGTTGTCATAAAATGCCAAAATAATAGTCTTTGAAAATGCAAATACATGGCCGGCTTTAGGGGGCTCATTGACACATGGCTTTACTTCCCATTATTATTCTAAACAAAATTTCCAAAATAGTAAAATTATATTCTGACTTGCATGTAGGTGTTGTTTTAAACCCCTACCTTAAAAAAGAAAGTCTTTCTTCTAGAAAGTGCTTAGACTATAAAAAGAATACAATCAGCATTACTGACTGTTTCTCTGGCATAAATTGTTTATTCTCCTGAGCAAGCTGGTAGTTGGCTGTGCCCAAGTCCCCAGGACCCAGTAGATTTGTAGCTTTCTAATAAATAAATAAATAAATTAATATAATTTTTTAAAGCTACAAATGTACCTCTCTGATTAATGATGTACATTCTTAACATAAAAGGATCTTTGTCTATTCTGGCTTAGAAGCTGGGAGGAAGTCTTTCAAGCCAGAACAATTATCTCCCTACCCTAGAGAAGATATGAATAAGCAGATGCATGAGGAAGCTCAATCTTCACCACCAGTTTTGGAAATGACATATTTCATTCTCAACACATAGTAGGGAGGGAGAGAATATGCTAGTGGAAAGAAAGTTGAGTAATCAAACTAAAATCCAGAGATTTCATTACTTTGCTTGCTCTTCCATGAAATCTCTAAATATTAGAAATGCTGTTTAAATACACAGTAACTAATAAAAACACATTTGAAAGCTACATTTAATTGATTTGAGGATTACTCATAATTTTGAGTTGTTCACATCACTGCTCCCCTCCACTGGGTCTATTACCAAGAGTTGAGTCTATTTGTTAAATTGTCTTCATGTAAACTCTGGGTTATCAGACAATGCTAGAGTTTGAGGGACAGAGAGGGCATCTTTAGATATATATTTTTCCTAGACATTTCTGAGGCCAGATTCTTAATATTACATAATCAATTGTACAAATAATTTACTAGTCAAATTACTTAGGAGGCAAATACCATTTCCTAGGATGTTGAAAACAACCAGTCAATTATAATGAAAAGAATGATAAGAAACAGTCATTTTATTATACTTTATATTTTCCATGCTTTCTGAAGTCGGCAAAGTGCCTACAACAGAATCAAAATGAAATTAATCCACCAAAATCTTAATTATAGGCTGGGTTGAAGAGTATGAAGAGAGTAAATACTGACTTTGAAGTAGCTTGGCTTTGAAGTTAAGGTGGCAGAGAGGCAATTGGAATAATGCTAAAGTTGAGAGATAATTTTCTTTCTTCTAGGATAGCAGAATCTTAAATCACAAGACAGCCAGTGATAAACATTTTTTTTTCTTACATAGATAAAAGAACCGAATAAGAGAAAAAGTTGGGTTGAACAAATTGGTTGGTGTCAAAGCAAAGCTGTGTCTATTCCATTCCAGGAAGCCTTTTCTATGGTCATTCTAACTCTCTGGCCGGGTCATATGTGTGCTCCTACCCCACTCTAAGCTTACCTCTGCTTTACAACTGTAAATTGATTATTGATTTCCTTGTGAATGGACACAACCTGCCTGTTAACACTTTGAAAGTAAGGATTGTATCTTATTTATCCCTTTATCCTTAGAGATCTAGCAAGGGACTGGGTGCTCAGGAAAGGTTTGGGCTGCTATGCATAGTTATGTACTTGAGCAAAATTTTAAAAAATTTAATTGATGGAGTTGTTTTATGGTGATAGCTTGAGTTACCAGCAGACCTGGAACCACATCCCAGGTTATTACTATTGTAGGCTATGCTTCTTTGTGTATAGATCAGAAACTAATTTATTTCAATTCTTCTTCTAATCATTTCCTCTAATAATAACAGCTGATTTCTAGGCACAGTTCTAAAGACTTGACACAATGGAATGAATCTCATGTAATACTCTAAACCTGTGGTCCCCAACCCCTGGGCCGCAGAATGGTGCCAGTCCGTGGCCTGTTAGGAATTTGGCCGCACAGCAGGAGGTGAGCATCAGGGAGCAAGTGAAGCTCCATCTGTACTTACAGCCATTCCCCATTGCTTGCCATCCCCCAACCCCCGTCTGTGGAAAAATTGTCTTCCATGAAACTGGGCCCTGATGCCATAACGGTTGGGGACCGCTGCCATAAACAATCCTATGAGATAGGTACTACTATTAACCCCATTTTTTAGATAAAGAAATGAAAGCTTAGTGGGAGTACTTTATCCAAGATGCCCAGGCACTCTGACTACAGATTTTTTGTTCTTAATTACTATACTCTGATCACCCCAGAATATTATCGTGTTCTGAAAATAGAATACAATTTAATAAAATAGCATTGTCCACTATAGGTTTATACAAGGCGACCTTATCAGCCAATCGAATCTCTGCTGGTGCCTATTTGTAATAGGCAAGACAATTCTCATCCTCTCTGCTCCATGCAAGAGGAAGAAAATCTTCCAAGTCCTTCAGCCCAAGGGTAGGATTTGCAGAGGGGGTGCGCTGATGTTGGACCAGGCACCATGGAGAGCTCTCAGAGGCTACTGCAGAGTAATCCTGCCCAGACTCAGTTGCAGAACTCTACTCAAGTATCCAAGCTCTGAGCTTCTGGAGCTTAAAAATAAGGACTCCTGAAGTTTTCTTTGTTTCCCCCCGAGAACAAAAATAATTCACTTCTCCATTTATTTTCCAAAGTCAAAGTCAGGAGACCACTTAACCGCACTCTTCCTGGATGACTACACGTTGCAGTCAGGTACGACAAGAAGGCACCAGGCACCCTGGGCCATCCCCAATGGGTGTCTAAGGAATGGACTGTCAGTGATAATTAACTCACCAAAAATAAAATTATGGTTGATGGATCCTATTAGATGCAAATAAACCTGACAGGTCACCTCTGAATGCTTGTGAAGTCTCTAAGACAAGTCTTAGAGAAATGAATATTTGGGTTTTTAATCCAATAGACACAAACCCATAAATTCGTGATGGGTTGTTTAGAATGACTCTTTCACTCTTGAGTGTATTTATTTATAGATCACATTCAGTTAAAATTGTTATAAAGGATGGAAACTGCGCAACACCAAATGTAAGAACCAGAACTAAAAGGTCTGGTGTGTTTGATCTGCTGCAAGTTATCTATGTAACTAAACTGCACAACTGGGACTGGGAACAAGGGGGACAGGCAGACTCTTTGGCTGCTCCTTTAGTTCTCTCATCCCTTGGCACTTAGAGGGGATTCCCAACTGCCTACAGGTCCCCTTTCTAGTGCCTCTTCTAGAACTGAACTCCTTAAGTAGTAGCCACAGTCTATCCTTGCTGTTGGAAAGCTAATACCTTACCTTGGGGTTTTAATAATAGTATTAAGAAAATAAAGGGAGATAAATTACTAATGATAGAATTTCAGTAGCAGCAAGACCCTGTCACCAGCCTGTGCCTGCTTGCCTGTTCTTTCCAGCCATAGATGCTGACCTGCCTAGAATCTAGGTGTTACTGTGATAGTATGCTATTAATATTTCCTTTGCATCTGTATGCCCGGACAGAGATTTTCACAATTAATGAAATACCAAACTAAGCACATGGATTATACATAATAAGGTCAATAATATAAAATCCATAGGCTTATGGCCTCCATCAGGGAGGGAACATATGTGAGGAACCTTGTGTTTTGAAGTAAAATGCTCAGTTACATGCGTCTTATTAGAGCTTTGAACTGGTAATTACCTTGAACATTAGACTACAATCTAAAAACCCTAAAACCTGACACATGTAGTGTTCCGCATTGATTGTGAAGCCTCTGACATCTTGTACATTAGCCTCCCAGACTTATAAATGATAGAGTGTAAGACAACACAGTGAAAATTAATTGCGTATGCCAAACACTTATTCAACAGTGACTCTTTTGCAGAATGCTTGAATATCTCTACTTGAGCAAAATTTGCCAAGTTGATTATAAATGTGATATCTTACCTCTTAATACATTTTACAATTTGCACATAATGGTTCCAAGGGAACTTGCAAACCATAGTAAATCATAAAATTCATTTTGCTTTGCATCAATTCATTCATCCATGCGCCAACTAATCACCTCATTTCAAAATTCAATAAACCTAAATACCTGGATTTATGATGCTTTGTCAGAATTAACAAGGGAATATCAACAATGTGGAATTAGAAGTCTATTGCGACTTAAAGACAAGCACCTAGTTGAAAACAATTAAAAAGACTAGGCAGCAATAATTATATCTACAGTGTTAGCAAATAAAATAAATTAAAACTGATTTAATTTCTGCTCTGGGAGATGGGGGGAAACACAGAAAAGCCTTAATTTAGTCAGTTAAAACACTGAAGTTGTTTGGAAGCAAAACTTTAAAGTGACCGAACTGGGTGTGTAGTATTAACTGTTCTTAACTGCAAATAAAAGTGCATGCACAGGTGTATTTTTAAGAATGTATTGTACTGGTGGTCACATTGCATAAAAGTCACAATTGTTCCTAAAACTTCTATTTTCCTTACAAGAATCTTGACAGGGAAGACCTCATAGCAAGGATATACTTGTATAAAACCCACTTGCCATGTCATTACAATATACAGTATAAGAAAACACCTCTCATGTTTAGGCAGGTTACAGCACGATTTACGCAAATGGGCTCCTTTGCTAAAACTGCATTTCACACTCACTTTTATAAGATGCCATTCACCTACATTAAACACTAGCTTTTGATTTATAGTGCTGCTACAGAAGAATGTCTATAATGCTGATATGAATGTATGGTCTCATTGTGTATGAGTGTGTGTATAACAGCCATACCCACATACACGCACACACGCCACACATACAGGCTTGTGTTCATTACTTCGAGTTGCAGAGCCAGGGAGAAAAAGTACAATTATCATTGATTTTAGTTCAAAAATAAAACCTGGAGACATCAGTTTAGCAGCTGTTCTTAGTCTGTCATTATATATTTAAACTAAAATAATTTTTCTGCTAATAACAACAATGAATGACTTTACATGTGATTCTTAATGTTTTCCTATTAAATTTTTCCTGCAAGCTTAAAATGGCATAAAGAAGAAAAATAACATGCACGAAGATGCATAGAGCATTTAGTGAAGCAAAAGGATAAAGCAGTCATATATTTTTCTTTAAAAAGGCTTAAAAAGGTATCTGATTGTTAAGAGTCACAAAAGGTCTATATGGTTCTGTTGCCCCTTTAATTAAATTCTTAGAAGTAATCAGATGCAAAATGACAAATGGCAAGAAGAGAACATACCACTGCTGAATAATTTTATCATTTATACCTATAACTGTCAATCCACGAAGGGCTATTTTTTATATGTCACCTAAATCATAAGAGCTGGTACCTTTTTCTGTGATTCATGTTAGCCCTGCTCTATGATTTACTGCTAAATTATTTCCCTTCTCTTTCAGGGAACTTTTTTTTTTATCTCCTTTCTGTGATTAATCACTCTGGTTTGAATGAGCAAAGCTTTTTAGATGAGTGAGTGTCACAATTTCGTTGAGTATAAATTTTTTCAGTATGATTTTTTATACATATGTTTTTCTTAATGTTCTCAGAAAAGACAATCATTTATTTAAAGGCTTATATTTCCATTAAAAAATTCTTGCCTACCTCAGTTATATATTCCAAGCTTTTCTTCCAGAAACAAATGGCCTTTGCTTTGACAAGATGCAGTGACAGTGGTTATTGGCAGTGATACCACACAATGACAGAGCTTTTTCACAAAGTAGATGGCCCTGGTTTGAGAGATTTAAGACCACAGAACGTCTTGATGTCTACTTTCCTTGAGGGAGAAAGTGCCAAATAATCCCTGTGTGTGTGTGCGCGTGTGCGTGCGTCTGTCTGTGTGTGCTCACACACATGTGCCCTCCTGCTGGTTTTTGAATACTCACAGGCCTGCCCTTTCTGTGAATGACTGACACATCAGTCCCTGAATTTTAGTCCTTTGAACAGGGAAAGCAGATGTTTCAAACTGTTTTAATGAGCACCACCAACTAGACTCTGTTGCCATATTGGGTTCCTGGGAATCACATTTTATTTCAGATAGACACGTCCAATATGCGCTTGGCCATCTTTCTGAAGACAGTTGAAACTGCCTCCCCTCAATCACCTCTCCATCCACATACACCTTTTCTCCCTTCTTTTACTAACAAATTGCACCTCAACTTTTCACGTTTATAAACCTAAATGCTTATATTTTCCATGTAAGCAGTCAACTTACCTTCGTGGTATAGTGGAATGTATCCCTAACCTACCTCAATGATAGCCACTAGGAAGAAGAAAAGCACATTTAGCTGGTTTTTTCTTTCCCAGTCAAATCTTCACTATGAAAACTGCTTATCAATAATTATGTGACTTTTCTTCCTTTGTCTTTTATCGAGTGAAAGGCTGAAAGAAGCATGTCCTAAAGGGAAGTCAATTCTTAAATACAACAGAGAAAGATTATGTTAGACTTTTACCAAAACCTGGATTGTTCACTGCTGAGTAATCTGAGTTTGGAACTCCATCTACTCCGGCTGACTCTACTTCACCAGACTCATACCTGGGACAGAGGAAAAGTATCTAGGTACGGGGTTTGTGCTCAATAAATGTTAATTCCCTTGCCTTTATTTTTCATTGACCCAAAGACCCAGCGGACAAATCATCTTGACATGTATGGCTTCTCCAAATTGGATAAAGTTTCCATTTGGGTTACATACTTCTGTCAGATTTCAAACAAACCAACAAAAATAAAAGGTAGTTGGATAAAAGCAAGCACTGCCAGAAATTGGATTTTAAAAAACAGTTATGTATTCTAATTTTCAGATGATTTTTGCTCTCTATAAAATGCCAGCATATAATTCTGACACTCCACACAATAAATTATTGGAAACTGAAATTCTAAAAATAGGTACCAGTCACTCAAACAGGGAATAACACAGGTGGGGTCACGCTGTTGCCTGCATTGTTCATGTGTGCACTTATTCATTCATTCACTCCATAATACAGGCTCTACTATCCTACCAGTTGGGCCATCAGTGTGGATTTAAAGATAAATAAAGTTTATGTGTGTCATGTAGAGGGGAAGAGAAAGCAGTAAAGTGAATGGGAAAGAGAATTTGTTCTATCCTCACTTTGAGGCAAAGTGTTAAGTCTGAGACTAAGGGTAACCAAGATGAATGCAATCCTCTGAAAGGGTGAAGTGAATTGGAAACAGACACGATAATCTGGTTTTTTTTTTTTTCACAAAGCTCTTCAGAAACTTTGTCGTCTTGTATCATCTTGCCTAATAGTTGGAGACATGCACTTAAACCTTGACTGTTGCATTTTCTCCTGTCTGTGCTACACACGCTCATGGACATATACAACTACTCTGTCCCAGGCCCCCACTTAAAGAAAAAAAATATTGTTTCCTATTGTCCATTTTACAACAGGAAATGTTGAAGTCAGATGCTCAGTGGACCACTGTGACATTTATGGGTCAAGATGCACATTCAAATGCAAGTTGATTTTCACAGTAGGGGATGTGAGACACAATGACACCTACTTGCAAAACCCTAAGGGCCTACTCTGAACAAGATCAAAAAAATTTTTTTAACCACAGACTACAGCACATGAATTGGTTTCTATCAAGAGAAAAATTTAGCTTTGTTGAGTCTGAAGACATGACTTGCACCAAAAGGACTAATTTCTCATTTTTTCCCTAGTTATTATCAATGTAAAAAAATCATTTTCCTTTGTAAAATAAATAGAACTGAATTGAAAATTAAAAAAAAAATATTTAGACTTAAGTGAAGAAACTTACTCAAATGAACAGATTTATAATAGTGTTTGACTTTGGGTTAATGAACATCTTTACACTGGTTATAAGATTATGACAATTTTGCAAGACGCAAGTGAAGGTGAGTACAAAGATGCTTACAACAGCTCCTATGTGCTATCAAATTCATTTATCAAAAATTTAGGGAGTTAATTTCACAGCTTCTGAAAAATAGAGTATGGACAGCAGACATTTGTATCGCTGGATTTCCTGTGAGTGTGAGTTAATCTATGTAAATAACAACAGTACCGCTCACACTCTGTAAATGTTTGCTAGTATTTTTTGTCAATTATTTATAGAATATGCTTAATGTTTCTGTCGTCTACTGAAAGACTCTATCCACAATATTACAAAAGTGTTACTTTAGATGAAACACAAAGGGTCTGCACTTGTGTATGTCGTGGAGCAGTTAGCATAAGGTAGGTCAGCCTAGTACTTTCTGCGGAAGAGCCCCTGGCTGATTGGACTTTAGCACTGACTCATACATGAGATTAGAGGAAAGTCCCGACTCTTTCCAATAGAGGTGATGGCTTCATGGGAATTTCTGGCATGAAATAATTCAGGGCTGGGTTTCTGAGCACTGCTTCGAGCAAGATGTACATCCCAGACTTCACCTAGACTGGCAGAGTCTATAATAGTCTCTGCAAGCAAGAGGCCAGAGTCATCACCAATGCCCAGATGTGGATGACTTTCCTATGACATGGACAAACGAATAAAAACAAGTCTTTAGGGGGATTCTGACATTGTTTATTCAAAATATTTTTGAAAATAATAGAAATGTCAGCTTTTAGTAAGAATACGCAGCTGTAACAGGGTGAACAAAAGAAAATGACTACTTTTAGTTTCTAAAAAAGTTTGTTCTATCTTCCCAGAAAAGCTAATTTTGATGATATGGAAATCATTATATACCCCACAGATTAGTCATTAGAGTGTGAGATTAAATAGTTTCATTGCAATGCAAAAAGGAACAAAATAACCACTAAATAATAGTCATTTTCAGTAACAGCTGGCCTAATGTCTTCATACTAACACATGGGTAATGGTCAGCCTTATTTAAATTGGTATCCTTCTTCCATTATGTGACTATTAAATGGTTTAATAAAATTTTATTTGGAAGGTCTATAAAATTGCTAATTTAACATTGAAAGGGTATATTTCTAAAACTCATTTTATAGGTAAACTCTGTGCTCCTCTCTCTTTTAATAAGAAGACCCAGAGAAGCAGCAAATATGCAATTATATGGTAAAGCAGAGATCACTTTTTTATAGAAAAAAACTATTCATTTAATGAATGGAATAATGTAAAAAGAAAACACAAAGTTCAAAAGGGAGGAAGAAAAAAGAATCCTAGTTTGTTCTAAAGGAGGAAACATTTTCAGAAAAGTATATTGTGGGCTATACTTCATCAAAGAGTAAAGAAACGACCAGCTGAAGTGTGCTTTTTTTTTTAGTTGAAATTTTTAAAATTACAGTGGTTTTAAAAACAAACAGGGGATTACTAAATGATCTCCACGAAAGAAAATACCAAATGGGAATTAAATGAAAGCAATTACTTCAAAAATGTAGTTGCATTAATTTTACGGAATCATCTTTTTGTTTCCCTACAAGTTTATGTATGTGATGTCTTGTCTGCTTACAAAAAATTGTAAATCTTTTAAGACCAGGAGCCATATCTTATTTATTTGTGAATTTCCATAACTTCTAGTATAGTGTTTTCCATGTAATTAGGCTGAATAAATGTTTATGGAAAAAATAAAGAAGGCTATGGGGAACTTCTGTCCTTTATGTTAAAAACAGACAGCCTCAAATATGAAGTTCAATCTGAGAGAAAGCAATTTTAGTATTTCTCAGTAAGGGAGAAGAAGAAAAATATTTCTGACTCCACAACAGTTAAGTGGCACTGCTTAAATCACAAAGTAAAACGATTTC
Source organism: Cheirogaleus medius (assembly GCA_008086735.1). Taxonomy (NCBI): domain Eukaryota; kingdom Metazoa; phylum Chordata; class Mammalia; order Primates; family Cheirogaleidae; genus Cheirogaleus; species Cheirogaleus medius. The sequence goes on from VBSM01000483.1 coordinate 33,214,215, forward strand.
TAAAATATTCTTCTGAAACAAGGAATTATCACAAGGAAAATGTTCGACTCAGAAGTTTAGGGCAATCCTAAAACATTTAATAGAAAAATCTTGTTCCCTGTTATTTATGCTGTCGTGGTGTCTGGGTAACATGTATTGGTATTTGAGTCATTCTACTATCTGCAGCTGCTGGCTTCTAAACTGTAGATGTTGCAGTCATTGTTTATTGTGTTTTGCCTACAAAGATGAGTAAAACTAGTTTGCCACAGCCCAGCAAAGGGCACAGTAACTCAGAAAGAATACGCATACTGATTCGACTCGGTGATTTTCATTTGTCCTCCTGCGTTTTGTTCCCCATACGTAAACACCCTCTGTCGCTAAAATGTCAGAACAATACAGACAAGTAATACTAATACCCTGAGAACAGTATTTTAAAAGTTACAATTAAACTTGTTTCCTAGTAACACCCACTAGTGGATAAGAAAATGTGCAGGGATTTCACACAGTGATTTCTGACATTGGCAATCTCTGAAATACTTCTGTACATTTTAGGAAACAACTTGACTTATCATTAATAACCTGCTGCCTCCCTAGCAATAGAAGACACACAATCACCTTTGCAAGGTCAAAAACTCATTCCTGGAGCGGGTGTGGGGGCAGAGGGGCAAGTTATCCTTTCACATGATTCTGGGTTATCTGCTCTTTAAGTATTATTCAGTTTGGATTAATGTTTTCGTTTGGAGATCTTTTCATATGGATACTCTATGTGAGGGTGAATGTGAAAACTCCTAACCACCTTGTTGAGATATTACTTCTAAAACATCATCTGAGAAATTTTTATAAAAATTGTTTATTTGCCTATAATAGTTGGAAATGGATTTAATCAAACATCACAAATACGGTTCATGGAATAATATCGACATTTTGTTGGGACTTTACTACAGCACCAATTAACATACAAAGGAATCTCTTAGTGAGTAAATTGAGATAATATATTGTCTTTCTGTGGACGTGATTTTCACTAGTGCACATTTGAAATCTTAACTTTCACTTGAAAGCTTTTCTCTAGAAATTTAAAATTAACAGGATATAATTTTATAATGTTAGACCTAGATGACCAAAACATCCTATCTAAACAAATAAAAATCTCCACCAGGAGAGTAAGAATAATGAATGCTACCAAAACATTGAAAACTAGAAGAAATGATTTTAATCACATTCCATACACTTAATTGACTCCTGGCATCCTTTTAGATGACTATATTAAAAAACAAGCATTAATGTATAACCTTAACTTCCCAAACAGGAGAGGGTATTGCACATAGCACTTTCTCTTTTTCTCTGTCTTAATCTTAAAACATCACTGAAATCAGTCTTTACAGAATAATGGTTGCCCCATCAGAGTTAGATTACCCTTGATACAATCTAGCTCTTGATGCATAGTGTGTATTTTAATGCATTTAGGGATCGCCTAAGAAATCTAATGTATGTCACTTACATCGTCACATTTGGTTCATTTAAAAACACATTTCTCACATTTTCACGCAAACAGATTCTCAAGAGATGACTTAAATGGATAAGATGTGAAAACATTAGATTAAAAGTTGAAGGATTTATTTTCTTTATATATTGAGAAGGAAGAGGGATGGGACAGTAGGAAGGGAGCAAGAAGGAAGAGGTATTTACAAACCACGTTAAAAAGCGTGGATTTTTTAAGCCTACTTCTTTGTATTAATAAAATGTTTGGTAAAATGTCTGGGCATTTGACATCAACTCCTGCCAGGGCCCCTTCCCCACCCACATGCACTGTTGGACCATACGGATTAGGAATGGGGAGGAATGCGAAGCGGTGCACAGCCTAAACAGAGACCTAGAAGCACACACCTGCATGGAGTATACCAGGAATGCCAGGAAAAGCAATCCGATCCAGTTCCACTTTTAAGCCAGAAGCTGCCTGGTGTTCTCCCAGACTCCTCCTTCTCCCTCCTATAATAATAACTAATATTTGTTAAATATTCCCATATGTTGGGCATTATGTTAATTTCTTCATGGGTTTCACTCATTTGATTCTCACAAAGACCTTGTGAAGAAGACATTAGTGTGAACCTCAGCTTAAAGAAGGGAAGAATCAGTCAAGCTGTGGTCTCAAAGGCTACTCAGGTGGTGGAGCACCTGGTCTCAGAACACAGGCTCTCGGCCCCCGTATCACATCACCTGTCTCAGCCAGCACACGCTCTGTCATCAGGTAGTACACATGCCATCCACCACTGTCTCTGAAGACCCTTTGCTCCATTCCCACTGCCACAGTTTGGGGTCATATACTCTTCATCCCTCCTAGACCATTGTGTTGGACATGTAACAGAACACTTCACCTGACACATCTCATCTTTTGATTAAATCATTTCACTGGCTCCTTATTTTCTAGGGCAGAGGTTCTTAAAGGGTAGTCTGAGGCCAGCAGCATCAGCATCACCTGGGAACTTGAAGAAACACAAGTTCTTGGGCACAACCCTAGACCTAACTAAAGAATAAGAAAGTCTGGGAGTAGGGCCAGTAAACTGTGGTTTTAATAAATTTCCCAATGATACCATTGCAAAATGAAAGCTCATAAGCAAGATTTGAGGCCCATTACAATCTAGGAGTCCATATAGAGCTGTGGTTAGAAGGGTAAGTTTTAGGGTCAGACTGCTTGATTTGAATCTTTGCTCTCTCAAAGATGACTGGGACCCTGGGAGAGTCAGGACTGACTTTCAGTTTTCTTATCTATGAAAACAGTGATGAGGCATTTCACAGGTGCCATGTGAAGATTAACCACAGTCCGGTGCCTGGTATATAATGTGTGCACAATACATATTAGGGATATTGTTATTAATTCTCTAACTTTATTTCCAGTCACTCCCTACTTCCAACTTGAAATTTCAGCATTGTCAAATTACCTGTCTTGCCCTCAACTTTCCACATTTTGCAACTCTGTGTCTCTAGGCTGCTGCATCTTTACCTGGAAGACTCGCCCTTCTTTTAACCAACCTTGGTTCTATGTTCTCCTCTACCACCAGAAACATTTCTATTTGTTATTCCAAACCAAGCAGAGAGATAACATCTTCTAGGAAAACTTTTAGATCTTTTACTTCTCTCTGTAGGTTTAATCGCTTCCTTTTTTGTTCTGCTTCCAGCCCTTTTACTTTTATTGTTACACTCCTAATGCTGTATTATGATTTACTTGTTTCAAGTCTGCGTCCCACTCCAGACAGTGAGCTTTGTGCACATCTTTCTCACCACTGTACGTGTCCTGCTTAACCCTACATAGTAGACACTTGGCAGATTTTCAAAAATTCGATTGCATTTGCAAAGAACTTAATGATGGCAAGCAGTATCTTTTCTTTATTAAGAACAAAAACAAACAAGTTCTGCCTAATTAATTTAACATTTGCTACATGGGATCACTTGGTTTATTCAGTTCTATCAGTTTTCCTGCAGTGTTCCAACATTCACTCTACTCCTGTGAGGGGTGAGGGGTGAGGGGTGGCAGGGGCCCCTGTAGTAGGTGCTATTGGAGCCTCACCCAGACCCTCCTGGCAGGTCCGCTGCACCCATCTCCCACCTGCAGAGTGCAGGCTGTGAAGGCTCTCATTGGCTTCATTTTGGGGAGAACTGACCTCTTCTGACAAGTCACCTTGACCAGGAAGTTGGCTCACAGCCACTGGCCGACTACGGTGGAGCCTACATGAGACGGGCCCCAGGGCCTGGGGGCTGGGGGAGGCAACAGTGGTATGGAGGTTTGGTTTACTGTCTGGAAACCGCTGTGGATCAGGCCAAGTTAGATTTACCTGAGCCCCCTTCCTTGCTTAGATCTTTCTCCTTCCCTGTCCTGTTTGCAGGTTTTTCCTGAAACGTGCTATCCCAATCCTGCCCCACCTACCACTTCCAGGGAACCCCACCCCCGACAGCCCCAATTCCCTGGCTGAGCTGCTGAAACTTATGGAGGGCATTGCCAGGGCCATACAGCTGCTGGAGAGAAAGCCTGGACCTCCAGGTTTGACAGTCTTTGCTCCCCACATGGCCGTGGCAAGCCACCCACCCTCTCTGAGACACCTTGATCCATAAATAAAAAGGGAGTAATCAATTATATCTGTCCTGTCTACCTAAAGAGTAGGCATGGAAGTTTAAATAAAATGATATTATAAAAGATATTATAAAACAGGAAGGCCTAAAAATTTAAGAGGCATATTCTCCAGTTCTCTAGTAAACAACCTAGATTACTAGAACTTTTCTAATACATTCTATCCTAAATATCTTTGCAAATCACCCCTGAGATCTCAGGATTCTCTACTGCCCTCTCAGCTGGGAGTCCACAGGAGTAGAATACAGGGGGTATATGTGACCCCAACATGAATCTATTTTTTTTAAGAGAGATCGGGTCTTGCTTTGTCACCCAAGCCAGAGTGCAGTGGTTTGATCATAGCTCACTGCAACCTTGAATACCTGGGTTCAAGCCATTCCCGCCTCCCCCTCCCAAGTAGCTGGGACTACAGGTGTGTGCAACCATGCTCCACTAGTTTTTAAATTTTTTGTTAGAGATGAGTTCTTGCTATGTTGCTCAGGCTGGTCTTGAACTCCCGGCCTCAAGTGATCTTCCCACCTGGGCCTCCCAAAGTGCTAGGATTATAGGCATGAGCCACTGCACTTGGACCCTAACATGAATTTTGTAATTCTTCATTCTTTACCCACTTTAGCTCTAGCATTTACTCATGTTTGGTCAGAATGTGTGCTCATCCCTGCTCTTCCACACACCCCAATTGAATTGCCATGCATCTTTTTTTCAATTATTTAATTTCATTTTATTTATTTTGGGCTATTGTTCCAAACTACCAGGGTCATGTAAAAGTCTAATCGTATTATTCATGGTACAAGTCAATCTTGTGTCTGAGTATATGTATACATTTTTTTGTCTTCCTATCTTGACAATGTTAGTTTGAGTCAGACCCTAAACCAAGTCCAGTTGCTTTATTTTAAATGAGAGAGGCCACATCCAGGTTCACACAAAGTATCCATGTCTACATGTAGAAGGGTCACGGGATCAACTGTTTTAACAATCAACCAGTCAATTTTGTGAAACAACTGCTTTTTCTCATTTTTCACTGAATTGACTGGTAGGCTGCCTGGAGATGCAAACTTAAAAGGAAAAACAAAGGGAAAATGTCTTCGAAAACCCCTGCTGTCACTGAACAGAAGATCTCCACAAAAAGGGAAATTCAAAGCAAAGGCTCTAGCTGGTTTAATGAGATTTTTAGTTCGATGATATAAACAGCCTCTGTGGCTGTGGTAGAATACTCACAAGGACTTTTTGTTTGACTATTTATTGAATTCTCTTTTTGTTAATTGTTGCAGTTGATTTAAATTATATTGTGCTCCACTTGGGGGCCTTCAGTGCCAGTCATGTTTAAGTGTCTGATAATTCACATCCAGCAGATTTCAAGACCTGAGCAATATTGCTACAGTATATTTTCCTAAATTCAGCTAAAAGGAATTGTTGATCATTCATGAATGACATTTTGTAGCAATGGCACCAAGCTTGCATTTTGCATGAGATTATCTGAAGTTAGAATATAATGCATTGGACTGTTCCTTCAAGTCACATCTGACATATGTAAGTAATTTTTGGAACACTGATTAAAATAGGTATAGTGTTTCATCACGATATTGTCATATTTTTAAATGAATTATTTAAGGTATTTAAAATATTTATAAAAATAACCTGATTATTTTATCCCTACTGGAAAACAAACAAACAAAAAAGTTGTGTCTACCTAAAGCCAAATTTTGCATGTGAATTTCTTTTTCATAGAAATGGAAAGTATTTACTTGATGTATAGTCATGAGTCAGTAATTCCTTGAATCATTATCACCCTAAGGTTGAAGTAATATTTTTGGTGGAGTGAAGAAAAATCCTGGACTAGACAGAGCAAGCATTAGCTAACTTTATTGTAAAGTTACTTATACAGAAAGGATATTGCATCTAGGCAATAAAGAAAAATACCTTCTAGTTGTGGATAGCAAAAACGGTACTCATACAATAATGGCCAACTGGAACCCTAAGGCTCTTCAGAGTTGAACAATTTTGGTGATGAATGCCTTCAGAACAGGGGAAAAAATGATTGGTGTTCTATACACCTGCATATAATCACTGAAATGGTTTCTTTCCAAGAGAAGAAAATATCAAGGTCCAGTGAAATGTTAGCTATTTCTAGTCAAAAGAAACCATAATGACTGAAATGCAATAATCTTTTTATTTATTTCCAATTAGACCATTTCACAATCTGGGCAAACTATAGGATTTGACTTGCAAAGTCTTTCTCAAATGCATTTGTCCCTTTCCTTTCTTCTCCCCTCTCTTCTGTCTGTTTTGGAAATTTTGCACATGAACTGTTTCCATTTAGCAAGGATATGCTTATCTTGGCCAGTCTATGTTTAGTTCTCCTATAAGCTAAAAGAATGTATAAATGTAACCTCCACATACACAATTTCCCATGAAAAACAAAGAACAGAAAGATAATATTTAGTTGATCTTCTAGCTCACATTTTAGCTTTTAAGGTGTCCTGATTTCTATAGGCTCTCTGGTATATAATTTCTATACGCTCTCTGGTTCAGTATTTATCTTCATGGATAATCAACATAATTATTTGGATGATTGAAATGGAAATTCCCTTTTGGAAAACATAAAGTCAATGGGAAATTTAGAATGTTGAGATTAAGGATGCATCTATGAAACTTGACAATTTGGACTGACTTGAGTAAAAGCTATCTGCCTAGCACTTTACAGTTTACAGAGCACCTTGGTTCCTCATGACAATCTTTTGTAGTGAAAACAAAAACAAAAACAAAAACAAATCTGGAATAACTTATGATATCTTTACAATCTAGAGTTGGTCTATTTTTATCACTCCCTAACTGGTTATTTGAACTATAATGTAGAACACATCACAGTGAACATACCATAGAGGTAAGATGGAGAAACATACAAAAACAAATGAACAATACCCAATAATTTGTAGCAGGCAGTAATACTTGATTTTACCTTCAAAACAATATATAATTAGCATTTCTAAAGGTTTATAATAGCTCCTTATAAGAAAATATTCTCGTCAAAATATCCTGATGGGTTGTCAATGAATTACTTCTGGTTGAATTCACAAGCTTAAATTGTAGCTATTAATAATTTATCTTCCATCTGAATTATCTTTAATGCTCTTTCAATAAAAGGTCATGATAAGCCATTGTATACTTGAGGCCAAACCATGTATTTTATTCTGCAAAAAACTATCACGGGCAGACCAACAAATGTCACAGCCTTCTGACAGCTAAGGACAGTGATCGCTGTGGGTTTACCACGTGGCTTTGGCAGGTATCCTTAAGGAAGTTTTTCCTTTGTCTATTGACCTGCAGTTGTACTGGTTTGTTCCAGCATATTTACAAAGCCAATCAAGTTTCATTTTAAAAAATGTTTTTGACAAATTATGAGTGATTAAAAAAGATAAGTTAAATATTTGACATTGGGGGGACAATTTTTATAATACTTGAGGAATTACTACACTGAATGTATTTATTATTTATAGCCTATGTATTTGAGAGAGAGAGAATGTTACAGCAGTTAGTTTATAGATCATAGAGTTCAGATATACTTCTGAGGGTACCAGCCTAGAAATGAGGCTTAAGGAGGAAATGAGTTTAATTTCACAGAAATAAAATAGAATGTTAAAACTATGATATGTGCAGCAGCAAGCTGTAGGTAGGTATAGCTGAGTGCTACACCTGGCACTTTTTATAGAGATAGATATTTACAACAATGAGATAAAATTTGGATAGGAAATTGATTAGACATGATCATGATATACATGAGCAATTTGCCATGTAAAACTGTCATCTTAGTCAAGCCAGCCAGGAGATTCAGACAATGATTTGTGTATCAAGTCTCATCCTGCCTGAACCCTACTTTGAACTAACTGCATAAATAATGCAGAAGTGAATGTTTAAATTATCTAGACAACCTCCCACCTTATTTGCAACATAGTTTTATGTATTATTTATATTATTACAACATATGCACTATTTAGTATAATTCAGTCTTAATATACTTGATCAAATGTTTTGATTTGTCATACTTTATAAAGGTATACGGTTTTAAAATGAATTAAATCAGTCTCTTGTATATATTTTTTCAGTAGGAGGGTAAGTTGTTTTCAGAACAATTTGGTCCTGACAAAAATAGCTTGAAAAACTCTGTTTAATTAAATTCCCATATGGGACAGTGAATCAAATCATGAAAATATTTCAAATGCTGTAAGACATTATTTTACTGGTTTGTACTCATCTGATTTTGGACATGTGTGTATTTTGAGAATTTTAAGAGTGAACATAAATTTTTCTTTAAACTAATTGTGTTAAGAGGAAGGCTTATAATTTACTACTAAGAAGCACTGGGATAAATTCTAACAAACAAACAAAAATACAAAAATAATTTGTATTATCATTGTATTGCTGTTATTTACAGCTTGTATTGGGAGATAACGATAAGCCAAAATCATTTTTTCTCTTTTTTGTTTTATTTAAAATATTTCTGGGAAGTTTTTCATTCACATAGCTTAAGAGAGATGACATGAATAGATATAAACATAGATATTTTAAAGAAAATTAGGCAAATGTATTCTTTAAGTGCAAGTTATATATATATAAAACATATTTATATATATTATATGAGTTTTATATATATATATAAAACAGCAAAAAATTTTGGTAATTTTCTTAATGAATTATTAATTATTAAATGATGTCTTTATTTTAAACTTGAATTATGTATTTTGTTTTAGGATGAAGTCATTTTGTAAAGTGAGTTATATGTATGTGTCTTTTTTCTTTCAGTGAATGCACCTCAGCTAGTGAGTTTGGCACTAGGGTTTTAGTGGAGAGAAAAACAGATATGTTCTCTCTTCCTCAGAGCTGGTGGACTAGAGAGGGAAGGACAGATACAAAAAGGCCTCCTAAATTCTTTCCTGCCTCAAGACCCTCTCAATACTTCTACCTCTGCCAGAAATGCTTTTTCCCTTTAATAAAGCCCTCAGCCCCTCACAAGTTCAAGTCTCAGCATTAAAGCTACTTTTTCAGAAAGGTCTTTCCTTATTCCCTAAGGCAGATCTTTCTACAAACTCCTCCTTCCCTTTCACTAAACTTTGTTTTTTTCAGAAAAGTCATTATCATTCAAAATTTACATATATTTTTGTGGTGTTTGTTATCTTTCATCTTTCTGATTAGATTGTAAACTCTGTAGGGGCCTAGAACTTGTATATTTTGTTCACCAATGTTTAATATTACCTTATAGCATGCCTAGCACATAGTAGTTGCTCAGTAAATATTTGTTGTATGAGTACATAAAATAATCCCTAAAATAAACATAAAAATATCTGAGATAAATTCTCTCAAAGAAATGTGATGCTATCAGCCATATTAAAGGGAAAGTTGACCTAGAGGATCAGGGAATGTTTCCCACAGAAAGGGAATTAGGAGGAGGAGGAAGGGGGAAGAAAGAGTATATGAAAATTCTTCTGTAGGGATTAGTGCAATTTATCCAAGGAACTGAAACAGAACTAATGCTTCTGGAGCTCAGAAAAAGAGGAAGTCAGGAGTGGGAAATGAGGCTCTAGGGATAGGCAGGGCAGATCCTGAAATATCTCTGTGGTCATTTAAGGGTCTTCTTTGTTCAAAGAAAAAAGAAAAGGTATTGCATTGTTTTAAAAGAGAGAAACACAGACAGGATTGAATTTTCAGTGCAGCACTCCAACTACAGTGTGGGAATTGACGACTTGGGGAGGGCACAAATAGATGCAAATAGAATGATCAGGGGACTCTGTTGTCCTTCAGCTGAGACAAAGGGGTGTCTTAGACTGTGGAAGAGGCATTGGACATGCTGATAAGTGGCTACACTCAAAAGATAAGAGGACTTCTTAACAGACTAGGTAATGTGAAGCCAGGGAGGAACTGTCTCTCTTCTGCACAGATGGATGATGCCTCTTCTGCTCTCTGGAAGAAGTTGGCTCTGGAAGAGGAGTAGGGTTTGAGGAAGACCAACTCACTCTGAAAGTTCAGTTGAAACCTGGTAAGTTTTAAGTGCCTGTGGAGATACTCAAATACCCAGACAAGTGCCTGTGGAGATATCAAGAGAGATGGTGAGTAGGAATTTGGATACGTGAGTCAGAAAGGCAGATGTTAGAACTAGAAATGAAATTTGTGAATCATGGGCATTTGGTGATAAAGCAATGGGCATGGATAGGTCTGTGTAGGGAGAGAATTTAGAGTAAGAAGGGAAGAAATGTTAAGATGAAGCTTTGAGGCACTCCCAATATGTAGGGGCCAAGTAGATGTTGTCATGAGTCTCCGAAAGCACTGAGAAGGAGCAAAGAGATAAAAAAAAAAAAAAAAAAAGATAAAAATCAGGAGCATAGGTGGCATAAGTGTTTCAGGAAGAATAAGGATGGTCATATTCAATGAAGATTAGAACATGCCTCCCAGATTGCATGGTCTGGATGACACAGGTCACTCTGGGGAGAGCTATTATGGTGAATTAGTTTGGGGCCACCTAAGATAGGATGTGTCGAGGAGTGTCTTGGCTTCATTGTTTGTAACTAACATGACATAGCTTATACATATAACCAAATAAAAAAATCTGTTTTAATTTTAACATATTTGTGATCTTTTATGTTGATAGGAGTTTCTGGCTTATACTTATAAAGAGATCCCTTAAATTTTAGTCACAAAAGAGATGATCCATCCTAATCCAAAACCTGTTTTATAGATGAAGAAAATGAGATTAAGAAGTCCTGGCATTTTCCCAAAGTTAGTTATCGGCAGAGTCTGAAAAAGACCCCGGCTTTCCCAACTTTTAGGCATGTCCTTCCTCACCCCTCACTTTTTATCTCCCACATCATATACTGCTTGTGAATTTTTCCTCTATATAGATCTCATACCAATTGCAATTTAGGCCAGTATGCATTTTATTGCAATATACTTTAATTCAGAATTATAAGTCCAATTTAAGAGCACACTTTGAAGCTTAAAACTACCCCAGAAAAATGGTACCTGTCAATTAAACTAAAGAGAAAGAAAATGGCCCTGACGCCCCACATAACACTTTAAGCAAGCTCATTAGTAATGGTTCTATTGGCAAATACATTGAAGATGAGTCGGTGGATGAGGAAGAGACTTGATTGATGAGGCAACATCTCTGTTGTCTACGTACTTTCTTCTAAGATATTTTTCTGCATAAAATATTTCCATATTTCCCTAAGGGACTTTTATTCTCAAACCTTCCAATTTAACCCAACTCGAACTGGAGCAGTTAATATGGAATCTGAAGTAATTGAATCAGGGAAGTTCAACTATATTTCTTCACCAATTTCACCTTCATTTTGCATGCAAAAAATTATTTTCAAAAAAAAAAAATGTTTACCCCTCATGCTGCAACTGTAGAGCAATGATAATTTTTATGTGGTATATGAAAATCAGGCTTGCTTCTCCAGGGTCACACACAAACCAAAAACTATCCTGATGACATTTTGAAGACACAGAGCGTGTCTCAACCATATCTCTTTCTGCAGTGCTCGTCACAGTACCTGGCATAGTGAGCCCTTAATGCATGTATGTTAAAAAGATAAGATATATTGCCACATTTAAAATTATATACCTATTTTTATTCCATCTTGCCTTATGTCTAATTAATGTTTATTTCCCAAGTTGTGACGGATAGTAATAATCATAACAGAAGTTTGTAAATCATTTTAGTAAAAAAAGAATTTTAAGTATATTGCTAAGTTCTGAAACAATAGAAAAGGCCATATAAAACATTCATATTTATTACTACCTAGAAGCCACAATTCTTCCAACATAACTCATTTTCCAAACTGCAAGGAAATGGTTCACATTATAAAATATGAATGAATACTTAAAAAAAGCTCTGTCTTCCACATAAAAGCACTAGTCTTATATCTTATGATTTCAAAAGGGCATTCTATCTGCCCTTTGATTTGATAATATTTCTGGGAAATAACTTCAATTCAAATAAACCTGGATTCAGGCAAGTGTAGCAGTTCAGGCAGACTCAGACTTGCTGTTTAGTTAGTAGTCTACCAGAGGATTTAAGGACTATAAGTCATTATCATCAAATAGAGTTTATTTGAGGAACTTCTGTGTCTACAAGACTGAACTAGGTGTTAGAATGATTTATGGAACAATGTTATAGATGCTGTTTCTAATTCAACTTTTGAGTAAAAAAATGTGTGATAGCAATTTGGGAAAACTTGATGACTATGCAATACAGGTGAAGTGTCCCTATGTTAGGTAGCTAGCAAGGGACTTCTGACTCTTTTAGGGACAAAGGTGGGTGCCTCACCATCATGCTGCCTTGAGTAATTGCCACACCTGGGGAAGAAGGACAAAGGTGGGCGCCCAGTCTTGGTGCTGCCCCACCTTAATCCTGCTGTACAACTGTCACACCTGGGAGAAGGAGGCACACCCTGCTAATCTGCAAAAGAATGCAGGGAATCCCTTAGCCCATCCCAGGTACAATAGGATCTGGAAAGTGACCTAGAGTAACCTAAGGCAAATTATCATGTCCTTAACTATCCATCAAAGTGGTTCAATGGTGATGTCTGAACCATGAGGAGGGCCCAATCCACAGGCTATAAAACAAGACCCCAGACCATAACCAGAGCCCTTCTGATGGGTGGGCCCCCGTGTCCTATTTTCTGTGGTGAACGCACCTTGCTCTTGCTCTGTAAACCTATCTTGCCCTTCCTCAATAAACTTCATTTCACACTTGCGTTGCTTTTGGTGTGTCTGTTCATTCTTCAACCAAGAGCACTCGGAGAACTGAGAACCAAGTACGGACAACTACAGTCCAACACCTGTAGGTAAATATCTATATATATACTTTGATAATTTTATTTTAACAAAAGCAAGAAATTTAGGAAACACAGTGCTATTGTAAATGTGGCCCACAACACTTATAGAGTGTACATATTGACCTGCTGAAGATAGTACTATCTACTCAGAATAATTCTGGTCCAAAAATTATTCCATGGCCTCAACTGTCCATATTTCCAAATCCACATTTCCAAGATTCTCTTCTGGGGAACAATGAATAGAAGGTCTGAGGAAAACAAGTTATATGGTTAAGAGATTTTATGAAATGTTGCCTGCTGAACTATCTTCTTAAAATTTCACTATACATAGTAGCTTAATAAGGTTTCTGAGAAGTCCTGCACAAAAGAAATATGTTTGACTTTGTCTAAGTCAGCATTTCCAAAACTCAATTAACCATGTTTTTTTTTTTTTTTCCATAGGCCATCTACTAACATCCCAATGAACTCCAGTTTTGAAAATTTGGGCTAGATACATTGATAAGATTATTACTATAATTGCAAATCTCTAATTTGTGTTGGATAGAAATTCCCCATACCCCAACTGTGGTTGGTTTATAAGCCTGCAAGCACAACCATGCAATCATGTGTGATGTGGGTCTCTTTGCCATAATTTTCACACACACACACACACACACACTCTCTCTCTCTCTCTCTCTCTCTCTCTTTCTCTCTCCTGTCTTTTCCAAGGTGGCTACCCCCACTCCAGTCGAAATTTACTTATGCAAAGTGGTGTAATCCAGGAGATTCTGAATTAAGAATGAATTTACAATAGGTACACATGTTAAGAAATAATAGTATGAAGTAAAGATACATTTGTTTTATTCTTATTCTTAGTTCTTCTATTTATAAGGAGCTGTTAGTGGTATATTATTTCAAAGAAATAGTATGTTCTGAAGTCCTTACTTTAAAATGACATAAATTGCTAGTTCATTGCAGGAACTGACTTTTTTGTAATTGCCGTCTTCCCTGAGCTCTGAGCATCATGCTACGTATAGTGTAGACACTCAATTCATAATTACTAAGTTGATGAAGTTATTTAAAATTTCCATCATAATTCTTGTCACCAACCATTAATATTTATCGAACTCCTTGTTTTTACATGATATTCTACTTCACTCTTAGACATATAGGTTTTTAAATCCAAGACAGGCTTTAAATAACATATTCTGAGGCACCCATTTTGGTTCAGACACAGCTAAATAGAAAAAAGTCAATGGGCTGAGAAACTATAGACATATCTATAGGACATGGACAAATCTACATTCCCAATGGAAATGTTAGGTAGATAGCGAGGGATTCTGGGTCTCCTAGGGAGGAAAGTTGGTGCTGTTGGCCCCTTCTTGGTGCTACTCTACCCTAATCTCCTGAGGCTGCTATACCTGGGGAGAAGGGAATACCCTATGCATCTGCCAATCATAACTTAGTGCGCCAGCTGCAAAAGAATGCAGAGGACTCTCTAGCCCACCAGCCAAGTAGCATAGGTACCCTAGAGTCCAGAAATTGAACTAGAACAACCTGCATGTGTAGTTTAGGCTCAGGTCATGTGACTCCAAGCTGTCAAATCAAAATGGTTCCATGGTGACCTCTGAACCATGAGGGAGGTCCCAATCAGGGCACTATAAAATAAGACCATAACCATAACCAGGCCCTTCTTGTGCCCTTCCTTTGTTTCCTTTTGCTGCAGCAATGGGTCCAGTCGTCATCTATGGCATATGGATCTCACCCTGTAAACCTATATCTAGCTCTTGCCCTATAATCCTATCTTTCTCTCCCCAATAAATCTCATTTTCGTGCTAGCCTAACTTTGGTGAGTCTGATCATTCTTTGTCCATGAGCGCACCAAGAACTGACATTTCAGACTAAAACCTGATAGAAACACATTTGTGGCACTACTGAAAACAGATTTGGTTGTGTACAATGTGGTATTAGGAATATAGTGTAACACAGGGAATTTCATGAGCTTGCAGTGTATGCTGCATTCCTGTGAATGCCATTTTGGTGACCATTATGTGCCATTGAGGACTGTGCCCACAATTCTAGTTCTAGCTTTTTAACTTTCAGGATATTTCCTTGAGTTTTGATGTGCTTACCTGTGACATGGAGTCCAGATAACCTGCCTCTTTGTTTTACTGTGTTGGTCAAAATAAGCTGACACAACTGATGTTGGGAACAGAGACAGCTACGAAATGAGTGACCCTGAGTTCTGAGCGGCAACGCCAGCCCCTCCCTTTGTAAGTCCCATGGCAAGGGCCAAGTACTTAACTCTTGGAGTCTCCGTATCTACTTCTATAAAATGAGGATCACAACCGCTTTGCATCTTATTCTGCAGATTGATTATACTACAATATACGCAAACTACCCAGCACAGTTCTTGGCACATAAAAGGAGAAGTTATTGCGAGGACCTACAATGCTTGTGAAAGCCCTTTTTTAAACTGTTATAGAAATAAGATACTATTAGCAATAATCACTCTGAAAACACATCATGCTAAGAGCTAGAATATTCTCTCCTTTAATTCGGGTAGCCTTTTATACAGTGCGATGAGAGGGGAAAGTTGGGGCTAAGTCGCTTCTCAGTCATATGATCGTGGTTAATGTCACTAAGCGCAGTTCCTCGGATTTTAAAGGAAGTTCTTATCACTTCACTGATAGAAGTGCTATGTGAGTTTAAATGAGATGGTATATGAAAAATCCTTAGCGCTGTGCTTGGCTGGCAGTGTATTCTCAATAAATGTTAATTTTATGCTTTTTGCCTCAAAACTAGTGGTAGTACCACATATGGAAATAAATAAAGCAAATCTCGCATTTATAGAGTGCCTAATATGTATTCAATCTTGCTTAAAAATCATGGTGGATTCCATATTATTATTTCCTATGTCACAGAAGAAGAAAATGAAGCTCAGACATGCTCAAGAAGGGAGACTGGAGTCTTGTCCTCTGGGCAGACTATTCATAGCGGTGTTATCATGGTGGCAGCAAACATAACATTTGCAATATCCTCTGCACAGGCAAACATGGTTACTGACCTCTCTTAGAGGGGCAAATGTTCCAGGGTATTATCAAAAGAATATATTTTGGAATTCTGCAACTTAAGTTCAAATCTAAGAAATTTCAAAGAGATGTTATATTTTCCCTAAGAATAACAAAAGAGGGGAACAAACCTATTCCTATTTAGTCTTGGGCACAATCTGCCACACGTGCCACGGATGTGTAAAAACCGCTCCCTGGGCCAGCCCATGACTGTCTGTCCGAGACGCCAGAGCATATCAGAAGGGATCGTGCTAACGTACCAGCCAGAGCTATCCCGCGCCAGGCCCTCTGCTCACGGCAGGAAATGAAAAGATGAAAAAGGTAAAGTTTTCTTCCTACGAATAACCAGCTTGATGGGAAAAGTAGGCAATTAACCAGGTACTACACTGCCACGCAGTAATTACTGTGTTGTGCTTGGGCATAAAGGGGCCGCAGCAGGAAATGAAATAATGTTTGCTGAGCACCAAGTACTAAGGCGCTTTACGTGGTTGTCCTTATTTCATCCCACTGCTGACTCTGAGGCAGGGATTATTGCTCAAATGAGGGAACAGAAATTCAGAAAGGTGAAAAAACTTGCCCCAAATCATACAAGTAACAAGCAGTTAAGCCAGGAATTACTTAGGTCTGTTTTCTCCCAAGATCACACTCTGCCCGTTTACTGCAGGGAGATGTGGGTGATCTTAAACTTTCTTCAGCCACATACAGCCTGTGTGTGGCAACCTCCGAAGGAAGAATAGAAGGGCACTCTCGTACTTTTGTATTTAATATATGGATCAATTTATTCATGACAAACTTTAGTAATAATTGCTCTCATATTTATAATAGCAGGCAAGTTGATTATAATTTTTGGAACACATGAAGTCCCTTGTTAAGGAGTCTAATTTACTCCCCCTAATATTAGGCAACTCTCAGAGTCCTTTATCACTTTATCATTCTAACCATTTACTTTCATGGAGAACATTACCTACCCATGCTGGTAGATCATTTTCTATAAATTATGTACAATACAAGTAGCAGTGTATAATACCACTACTTAAATAAATATGTATTATTTATAGTGTCACAGGTGAAGTATTGAAAGAAATGATATAATTTGCCAAGAATCTTATTTTGAAAATAACTTGTCCAGAATGCTGAACCTGTGCAATACTGGCTTTTTTCTGAAGTTTAGATTTTTTTAGTAATAAATGTGTGTTATAATAAAATATTTCAAATAAACACTGCATTATTAATGTACCTTGTACTTGCCCTAGGGCAGCTGAGGCATAAATGGTTCATTTAAATTCCAGGGTCTTCCTGCAACACACACAGTAGTTCTAATAGTTCTCTATGTAAAGACTATACCTTTATTGTTTCCATTTCTACTCATAACGCTCCATGCTGATGTAGTACCCACAGTATTTAATGCTCTACAACCAAGGATACATCTTTTCCCTTTTCCTTCAGTGCCATATATTTACAGCAAAACTAGTATCATTTAGGATTGCTAGTATTTTAAAAAAGAATGCAGATATGGGTGAATTTCTTCTCTAGTTCTGTAAAATTCCTTGTCTTTCTTCCTATCTTTCACTGGGTTAAAAATAATCGATTTTAAGTGGCGACAAAATGCACCATTCTTAAATTGTGTTATAGATCATTTCAAGGCCAAGAGAATTAATATAGTGGTATTACTTTGTGCTTTGGGACATTAATAATCTAGAATTACCAGAGAAGAAAACATGATAACAAACTGGTCACTCTCGGCAATTACTTTTTACCACAATGGGGCTGAGGGACAGACCCTTTTACCTTCCCATTTTTCAAATTCATATATATTACATTATGTAGTTTTCATTAAATATTACCTAGTGGTTAATTAAAAATTATGAAGTGGTATTCATTCCAAAGTATTAATCAATAGTTGCAATCCATTTACCTTGAGTGTAGCGATCAATGTCTAGAAGTCATATTATAAGCTGTTTATCTTCTACATTTTTCTTGGCTAAGATATACTTTTGGATAATCTATGAAAAGAAAATTTCATATCTAAAATTAGAAACTGTAAACTGCCTTTTAAAGGGATAATCATAAAATAGTTCGTAATAGCTTTCTAATAAAGCTATCTTTTATATTCTTCCTTTGCATGGTTTCAACTTGTTGCTGCCATGCTGGGATAGTTCAGCAGGCAGATGCAGACTCCAGTTCTCCCTACAAGTCGTATCGAAAGAGAATTTCAACACACTCATAACATTCTTAAACAGAGTGGGCTTGCCTGTGGACTCCAAAGTCAAGGTCAGAGTAATACACTGAACAGGCAGCCAGGTGCGCCAGGCACTAGGCAGACATGTCTCGTCTCCAGGTTTGCAAGTCAGAAAAGGAGGAGCAGCAATGGGTTCTCTTATCTTGCTCATGTGCTGACATGCTAGGGGTGTGTAGCCTATCTTAAGTGATTCTCAAGTATGAATGGGGAAGCTTTGGGAAAGTTTGGAGGAGGGAAGTGGAAGAAGAAGCCCTCCTTACTAAAAATCCAACCCCTCTTCCTCATGATTCGTGGTAAGGCTCCACACAAAATTCCCCCTTTTAAGGTGTATGACTTAGGGGCATATTCTGTATCTCCTTAAAAGACAGGGAATTTAGAGTAGTGATTAGGAGTACATGGTCTCTGGAGCCAAGCAGTCTCTGTACAACTCCCAAGAAACCCTTTAGTAGTGTAGGGCCTTGAACAAGTTGCTTAACCTCTCTGGGAATTCCTTCATTAAATAAAGGTGGATGATAATTATACTATCTCCCAGGGTTGTGGCGAAGAGTAAATGCATTAGGATACAAAGAATTTAGAGCAGTGTCCAGCACATAGTTGCCTTCAGTAATTCTTAGCTATTATTGTTATCACATATTCTTGGAAAGTTGAGGCATTTAAGCTTTTGCTATCTAAACGGGGCAAGATAATTGCTGGCGACTATTTTATTCAGGTGTCCTCTGTTTTCCTGACAATGCTCTGAATTGTGAGGAAGCCTCAATGACTCCTTATTTATCTATTGCTGGCAGTTTTTTTGAGTCGAGCACTCCACTAGGTGATAGGAAATATTATCTGTCTATCTATGATTCTATTCTCAAGGACCTCGCTGGCTGAAGAAGGGGCAAAATGAAAAGTCATCAAGCTATTATAGGGTAAGTCAAGTTTAACTTTCTGTTATTATGAGAGTTGAAGTCCTTGCTTAAGAGTCAGTCAGGTAGAGGGCAGAACGGGACATTCCAAGGACAAAGAACATCAAGAGCAACGACAGAGGGGTAGGAATCGTTGTGGGTTGGATTGCATCTCCTCAAAATTCATACGTTGAAGTTTGAACCCCCAGTACCTCAGAATGTGAGCTTATTTGCAGAATGGGGCTGTTGCAGATATTAGTTAAGACGAGGTCACACTGCAGTAGGGTGGGTCCCTAGTAAAGTATGTCTGGTGTCCTCATACAAAAGGGGAACGTTGGACACAGACACACCCACGGGGAGGACACCATGTGGATACTGGAGTTGTGCTGCCACACGCCAAGGCATCCCCAGAGGCTAGGAGAGAGACCTGGGACGGTGCCTTCCCTGGCACCTTCAGAGGGAGCGTGGCCCTGCCAACACCTTGATCTCAGACTTATGGCTTCCAGGAACAGTGAAACAATAACTTTCTGTTGTTTAAATCACTCAGTTTGTGATATGTTAGTATGGCAGCCCTAGTGAAGTAATACAGGAAAAAAGATGGCACATGTAGGGGACTGATCTGATTGCAGCTTAGTAGAATTAGTGGAAAGTAAGCCTAGTAGGCCAAGGTAGAAACAACTGGGGGCCTGGGAAAGCCAGGCAGAGAAGTGCAAATTTTACATTTTGACATGTTGTATGTGCATATGTGCATATATTCATATTCATATAGTCATCCATTCAACAAATATTGGAGCATCTACTATATTCCAGGCACTGTTTTAGCCACTTGGGATACATTGGGCCCAAAACTAAATCATCATACAGATAAAAATTCTTGCCTTTGGGGTGCTTATGTTCTAGCAGCTGTACATACATACATACATACACACACACACGCACAAAATTCTTGGTAGAACTATTTCATCAAATGAAATATTACAAGTTGTCTATATAAAACCAACATAAGTAGAATTGCTTTGGTAGAAGAGGTCAGTGGTGAGAGTGGACGGGGGACTATATAACCACTATATAATAGTGGTTACTATTTGACCTGGACGTCTCACACCTCAGTGCCCCCAGCCGCCTTCAGGGTTTCCAGAGCTCTGTAAAGGACAGCCTCTTAGCCCATTTTGTGCAGCTATAACAAAATACCGGAGCTTGGGCTATTTATAATGAACAGAAACTTGTTGGCTCACAGATCTGGAGGATGGGAAGTCTCAGATTGAGAGACTGGCATCTGGCGAGGGCCTTTTTGCGTCATGCCAAGGTGACAGGCAGAAGGGCCAGAGGAAGTTGGGGGATGGGCAAAATCATCCTTTCATAAGGAACCGACTCCTCTGAGGATGAACTCACTGCTGAAATAATAGCATCACTCCATTCGTGAGGCCTGGTTGCCTCTTAAAGTTCCCGCCTCTTAACACTGCTGCACTGGGGATTCCGTTTCCAACACATGCCTTTTGGGGAGCACGTTCAAACCCTAGCAGACAGTTTGTGAGCCACTTTCATAAACAGATGGCAGTGGTGGCAGTTTCTTGAGCAGAGGAGTGACATCAAGAAAGGGCTGTTTTGAAAGAATAGTCTAGTGGTGATTTGCAGGATGGGATAGCTTGAGAAGATGTTAAGGAAAGAGAGCCTGAGAGGATGAAAGTAGGAATTAATGGATGGATACTGCGGCAGTGATGTCTTGATGGGGGTACAGGGATAGACAATGAGAGGCATTTTGGGGTAGTAGGATTGAGGGAGAAGAATATGCGATTTAAGAATAAGCAAACTTCTCAGGATGGACCCTACAGATATAATTCTGTATAAAGATGCATGTGTAAGACTGTACATTACAGCACTGTCTGCACTCAAAAAATTTAAGCATTTATCAAAATATGATGGTGTTTCTATATCTGTATAGTGGGATATACAATTATGAAAAAGATGAGGTAGACCTAGGCACTATGAAAAGATCTCTCTATTATTTCATGAAATGCAACTAGTGCAGAAGCAGTGGATGTGCCAAGGGCAGAGTGATGGGAGTGTCCACCTGGGTGCAGGTAATAAGGGGAAACCTTGTCTGTAGAGTATTTAAAAATGGTAAGGAAACTAAGTCCAGTGTGGTTTTTATCATCACCATGTGCTGGCAATTCTGATAAATGTCAGTAATCAAATCCCTCTCCTGAAAAAAATTTTTGTTGGTCTAAGTTTGAAGCAATTGCTACAGTTGCTGTTGAGCTTTAATAATATAAGTAACCTTCAAATTAAAACACTTTTATAACATATCCCTTAATAAACCTTGCCTTCTATATAGAAGTCAATTCAGAGAACTTTCAGTTATAGAGTTGGCCCCTGACTCAGTAATACGTGTTCCTTTAGAGAACAAGAATGCCAGTCATGCTTTTTAATATTTTCAATCCCTGTGCTATCATTGTTGATTTGGAGTCTACTGCCTATATATAGAAATGAGGCACAAGCTGCTTTCAAAGAGAGCTGAAACAATTCTGAATCATGAATTTTGGAAGCTTTTACAAAATGTAATAGAAATTTATAATGAATTTTCTGGTGAAGATAATTTAGTGGAAATTTTTTGACTGAGCATATATTTGGAAGCTGCTAAAATCTATCCCAAATAAATAAAAACATAGACTACATTGCAATTTGTGGATTTTTTGTTGTTGTTAAATGGGATTTTATGAATCTCTGCCAGGCTTTTCCTTATGTTTAGGACTTTCCTTAATTTGTATATGTATTGTCTCATGTGAAGGAAACTTTTCAAAATTAAGATTAAAAAAAAGTGTGCTTCAGTCAACGATAAAAATATATTGACAGATCCATATATACTTTCTATTAGACGTGACAATGCAAAATCATTAAGTTTGCAGACATTAATGTTTGAATATAGAAACATTTACTACTATGACAGACCAATATGTAGGTACAAGTTTCTTTAAAAAAAAAATTAATGTAGCTAAAAATATTAATTCATTACTTTTTCTTTTAGGGATTACAATTTTGCTTATTTTTAGATTTTTAGCTATATATGAAGTCTAATAAAAATTTTTAATTTTTGTATTTCTCTCTTGAATATTATCTTTTAAATTTTATGATTATTATAAAAAATAAAGAATGTTTTAAAATTGTCTTCTGGTGTTAAATGTGCTAGGTTTTCATGTATTTATGCAGAATAGAACATATATGTTCCCTGTATCAGTTAAAGGGCTTACAAAAGAGACGCTGTTTAGTACCCAAGTACGTAGGTTACAGATTCTCACTACCCAAGTCTGGGAACCTGACTGAGCCAACTACTACAATGTGAGTTTGGGGACATTCTAAGGTGCTACTTCACCTATCTGAGCCTTACTATCTCCTCCAGTGAGATGAGAATAAGAGTAGCACCCACCAATAGAGTTGATTTGAGTATGAAATAAATTAATTCTTAGCAAATACTTGGCACTGTTAGTGTCACTTAATAGTACAATTGTCATCTCACTTTAAAAAGGGAAAAATAAAGTTCTTGGGGGGACATAAGCATTGAAGGAGTTGACAAAGAACATGCAGGACAAGCAGCATTAATCACCTACAGGATGCTTCCTGTCTGTCCAGCAGAGCATGAGGGCTATGGGCAGGATGGGGAAGGCAGGTGGAAAAGGTGCAGCTAGGGCAGAAAAAGGAAAAGTCCAGAAGAGAGGGCTCCTTTGACGTGATTGGCAGCCGAGCCACGTAACGAGACAGTGAATGAGGGGGGTCCACTGAGTTTCAGATCTTTGGCTGTTGAAGCAATGTTCTGATGAGATGTGGCCAGACACGGAAGTTGAGCAGTGAACTTGAAAGTCTCTAGAGACACTGATGATGCTGTAGGTGATAGCTAATGATACATGTCAGGTTATCGTTCTAAGCACTTTCCATGAATGAATTCATTTAAGCCTCACAACAGTAGCCTTCTATAGTAGGTACTATTCCTATTCCTATTCACAGATGAAGAAACTGAGGGACAAAAGAGGCAAGAAACTTGCCTGGATCATTCAGCTAGTAAGCAAGAGAGCCATGATTTAGATCCAGGTGGTTCAGCTACAGCGGCCGGTCTCTTAACCATGGCAGTAAGTTACTTCTTTGAATAACCAAGAATTATGTGTTCAGAGAGTCCAAAATGCCATCTACCTGACAACTGAAGTCATCAAGAATAGTGGTGGAAGAAAAGAATAAAAAGAAGACATGGAATCATCTGCTAAGATGCAAACAGGTGCTGTGGGGGCAGAAGATGATGGCAGCAGTGATAACTGAAAAAAGGTTGCAAGAAAATCAGTTACTGACAGTCCCTGACTCAGGAAGTAGTAAGTAATGTGAATCAAGGAAAAGCTGACTCTCCCTTGCATGATTCCTTCTACCCTCACCCCTGCCACCACACTGGACAGTGGGGTCTAATCTCACCCTGCAAATGTCTTACCTGAATTTTGAAGGATGTTCTCCTCAACAGGAGGAGTGCTTAGATACTACAGGCTACAGCACTCTAAGGCTAAGATAAAAAGCTATAGATCATAAAACATTTCCTAACACTCTCACTTTGAATTTTAAATATTTCCCAACTTTTTGTTACCCAAAGTCTATTTTCCCCCATATGACTGTAAGCCCACTGATGAGAAGGAATATTAAGGGACGGGAGGTTTCTAGGAGAGATCAAGATAGATAAGTGAAGAGAAGGAAAGAGAAAGTGGTTTAGGAATAAAGGGTGGATAGTCTTCAGTTATTTACAAGACAATTTTGATGAATTTTAAAAACCATTATATTAGTATGCACAGTGTCCCCAAATTTATGTGCGATTGGAGAAGTATCAGCAGTTGCTACTGTGTGAGGTGGGAGCATGTGCAGACCCAGGAAAGAGCCAACCTCTGTGTCCACTAAGCAAAGGCCTCTGGAGACACGGTCAAATTCAGAGGGATATCAAAGGAATCGAACGCACTTAAGGAACTGGGAAAGGAAGACTTCCATAGGGAACATTGTCCCAACCCCATGGAAAAATGTCCACGGAGCAGACCATTTGTTTGACTAGGTCATAAGTGATCAGTCATAATTTTTTCAGAAGCAGTTTTAAAACATATTTTTCAACATTTTATTAATTAGAAATTAGCACAGTGTAATATAAAAATGGAAAACAGGAAAAAGTTGTCCAGAAACCCTGCTGGCCGATTTATTTGTAGTGTGCAGATTCTAAGTTTGGGGTATAGTTGAACTCTAAAAACCATTGCAGTCTTTATCTTTATCTTTTATCTTTAACAGTCTATGGCCACTTGCTACCAATACTATCTGGCAGCTGTTGGAACATTTTATCCTCTTTTCTACCCTGTGTTAATAAAAAATAAGAAAGGGTAAAAGAATAATCCTAAGGGGGCAAAAAGTCCTCTTAGCATAAATCGGGCAGAATCAATGTATAAAACCCTTCAAGGAGAAGAACATAAAGCACTTAGTTGTTTATTGTTCTGTGGCTTATTTCAGCCCTTTCATTATGTGGCTGACATGAGACACATATGGTTCAATTGTTTTGTGCCTTCATAATACTAAAATTATTCAGTAGAAAGCATACATTAAAATCGTGACACAATGCCCTAATGGGAAAATAGAGTCTTGGGCCTATGCCCAGGCCAAGGTCAGGAAGCAAGTCCCACGCTCAGATTCTTGAGATGCCAATATCCAAGAGAAGGACAAGGAATGTTGGTTCAAAAACCGTGCATAGAAGTCATAGAATAATGCAATGATTGAATATGTACTATGTTTAAAGTAATAAACACAGTCAATAGAAATAATTGACACATGTTAAAGTCCCAAGGATTTTTGAAAATTATCCAAATCAAATGAAAAATAACTCGGTCGTTTTAGCTCACTTTACAGTGTGTGTCTGTAAACTCAGAATTGAACAAAAATATTGGAAAAAATCTTGACTTTATGTAGCTTTGCATCTAGATCAAAAGTAAAATAATTCGCATACAAGACTGGATAAAAGCTCCATTTGAATTTTTAAATAAGTATGTTCTAGCAAGAAAAAATTTAAGCTAACAAATATAGCACATGAAGTAGTTCAATTCTGTGACATTCTTTCCTTCTCTGGTTCTTATACTTTTAGAACATCTGGAAAGGTTGTGAAGAATGCCTCTTTAAAAAGAAATGATGTTACTAGATGAAAAATTTTGAAACAATTAGAGTCTGTTATCTTAAATTTGATAAGGCCAATCTGATAAGGCCAAGCCCAAGAACTGAAAAGCAGGAGTTTTTTTACAAACTGCCAGTCTTTATCTGACTGCCAAATGTGTACCTTTTGGACTTTCAAATAGACCCTTTTGGGAGAAGAAAATGGCAGAAGAAAGAGAAAAATCCACTTAATGTTTTATGGACTTATTAAAAGAAAGTCTCTCCTTTCATTAACTGTGAAAAAAATCTCCATTAATATAGAAACTACAGCAACCAACTGGAGCAGACCCCGATAACTGCACTTCCCAAGACAACAATATCAGCATATCAGTAATCAGTTTTCTGAAATTTAATGATAGTTTTCAAACAGGGCTCATGATTCAGTAGGGGCCAGTAAAACTTTATACTATCTGTTTAAGACTTTCTGTCTCTTTTGGTACATATTTTTGATTACAGCTTTGCTCTAGATATTGTCCAAAGACTCTGAATCATGCCAAACTTTTAGCTAAACAGCCTTTAAGAACCAGGGGGAAAAGGGCATTTTGTGTAGAAATTAAAATGAGATTTTGTTAAGTTTTGTTTTCTTAAATAATTTCTCAACTTAGTATGGAAAAATTATGTAAAAGACATCTTTCCAAATATTAACCTGAAAGTTTGCTTTTCCATCAGCCATTGGAATGACCAAATGAGATAAGTTATGGATTTAATTTTGACTCATAGTCAGCTCGCTCCTCAGCATGTGCTGATTTCAAAGTATAAAGTAAGATCAAGGAAAAAATGGTGCCCATAGATATTAAGGTCAACTTTTAGGTCGTTAAATATTTTCACCATTACACAATTGATTTAGCATTGTGCTTCTTGAATTTTAAAGTTTTGTATCCTCAAATATGTTGAAAAATTTACTATTGTTCCTTCCATTTATATTTATATAATTAAATTTGGGGTCTGAATTATAAGATGATGTCTTATTTCTAATGACTAGAATATACATTCATGGTGCTTTCAGAAGCTCATTGTCCTTTGATTCAATGAAAAAAGAAATCTTTTGTGTCAATGTTTGAATACAACATAAGATAAAGTAGGGATAAAATATAATCCTTAGAAATACAGATTTTAAAAATATTTGACATAATAAAAATATACTGAATATTAGCTTTTGTATTGGTTGCTATAAATTAATCCATCCATAATGCCTCAACAGGTACAAAACATATTGAATGAGGGATTTTTCCAGTAATGTAAGAGGCACTGAGCAGATGTGCTTTGTACCAAACGATTTCATATTTCAGTGTGACAAAATAGATGAGCCACATAAAGCCTAATTTCAGCTGCAAATTGCAAGCTGGAATAAGTTCCAGAATAGTAAACAATTAGCTGCTTTATTTTCTTTTTAATAAGACTAAATTACCAGATAATATCTACTGGCATCAACTTGGCTAATAAAAATCTGTTTAATAGGATTTGCCATTTTTCCAATTGCTATCATGATCAGCTTTGCATTTTGATTATCTCTAAACTTTGCCTCAATTTTCTCATAGAAAAGCTCTCAGTGGTAATTGCTTTAACATTTATTCCAGGTCAAGTGGTTAAGTATGAATAATGATCTGTCAAAAATGTACAGTAATGCCGTCAATAGAGCAATTACCATTTAGCTGGAGATTATTATGGCAAAAGAGCACATTAACTGGGCACAATAAACAGAACAACAGAGAAAAAGGGGGCAAAGGGACTGTTTGCAAAACCTGTGTGTTGTACATGTTCTTGACAGATATTAATTGTCTTTCAAGACCAATTAACCATACACCCACAATGGTCTTCCCAGTATAGAGCGAATTAGGAACTTTTCATTACTGATAGAAAGAAAACAAATGTTTATACAGTTTACATTTAATATTCCCAAAAAGGTTGTCTTGCTACATTTTCTGCAATGGTGTTTATTTCTGCTGCGTTTCTCCCAGGAAGGCCCACCACAGAGCGGTGTTAGTTGTCTTTTGCAGTGAATCACCGATTAAATTAATGCTAATGGGAGGTGACAACACCTGCTTTTGTTGTCAATATTACTACAAAGGCACAATTTTTCAAAATGTCTTTCTGTAGAAGGAGCAATGAATAAGATTGCAACTCAATACAGTACTACTTGGGGGGAAAAGGTGATAAAAAAGGAAATATGTTGTTTATCCAGTCAACATACCATTGTTTAGTTGTGACTCCCTTAATATCTGGGGCTAAGGGGAAACCTTCAAACCAATATTCAAGAGCAGATGATAAACAGCTGTGCTTTGAGGTAATTCTGTAGCTAGCTATACACTTTAACACTCTTCCTAAATAACTTTCATATAATTCAAGAACAGGCTGCTGTCAGATTTACCTTATACTTTCACTGACTGATGTTTAGTTAGAAAAAAATACTCTGAGATTTTAATTTTCATAGAAATGCACTCAGAAAATTGGTCATAGGTCACCAAAACCTATTTCTGTTTCTTCAGTCACTCACTCACTCACTGACAAAATGATTCTTTGATCCTACTCTCTGTAGAATGATGGTCGTGGGCACAGACCTGTGGGTCTCACAGAACTGGGATTGAGTGTCATGGTTCCATCTCTCATCAGCTGTGACTTCAGATAATTTCTGTAACCTAGGTCTAACTTTTTCATCTGCAGGTGGGATAATTACATGGCCTACCTGTTATACGGGTACAATGGCATGATGAATGTGAAGCATTAGGTACAGTGGCTGGCACATGGTGAGCATTTTTTCTTGTTCATTGTGCAATGGAAGCTAAAGAGTCAGTGTAACAAATCCCTGCCTTCAGAGAGGGATAGATTTGTATGCAGCAAATAAAATCATACACTGTGTGGGATGACCACCAATAGCCGTGGTGGAGGTGGGGGTGGGCTATTGAAGTGTTAGAAGAACCCAGCTGACCTTTCTCTCCTAGTCGAGAGGCTAAGGGACCTTCTAGGTTGCCCCAGTACCTTCGAGCTACTGCCCTCCCTCTGGGCCTCCTCAACCCTGAAGAATACTGAGGTTTATTCTCCAAGTTTTCACCACTGTTATCACTCACCCACTGGTGGCTCCACTGATCTCCTGAAATATTTTTCAATATAGGATTTCTTATTTTAATAGGTAGTATGAATGAAAATATCTCAATGATCAAAGAAGTTAGAGAAACACTGGGCTAGACAAATAAACAAAAATCTTTCTACTGAAATTCTCATGTATTTCTTAAGTTCCCAGGGAAGGGAGAGGGTTGGTATGGGGTGTTTGCTGAATTCATTTGACTACAGAATTAGTTTTTCCTGGTGTATCTCACTGGCGCAGTGCTGTGAGGAGGACACCTAAGGATCGTTGATCCTCTAAACCTGTGGTCCTCAACCCCCCGGGCCTGTTAGGGATGGGGCTGCAGAGCTCCACTGCGTTCCCCGCCCCCACCCCCGCCAGCCCATGGAAAAATTAAAATTGTCTTCCATGAAACCAGTCTCTGGTCCAAAAAGTTTGGGGACTGCTGCTGTAAACCATTCTCATCCTGGCTGCATACAGCCTCTTAACAGCCAAGCCCAACACTTTCTTTTCCCTTTTTGTTCTTTTTACTAAGAGCACAGGTCATGGGGCCGGATTCCCGGCATAGGAATTCCACTGCATTGTGCGAGCTTGGACAACTAACTTAGTCTCCTGGTGTTTCAGGTTCCTCAACTGGAAACACGGGCCATCGTGAAACATCTCTTCACTGTGTGGTCCCAAGGCAGTGCTAAGAAAGAGCTTAGAAAGGCACCTGGCACATACAAAACTCGACTCTATTTTAGCTGCTGTCAGACTTAGCCTACCCTTCCTTCTTGAAACTCTCTCCTCCCTTGGCTTCTCTGAGATGTTTCTCTCTTGGCAACACTTTTCGCTAGTTTTCTATTACATCCTCTTCCTCCCCTTTAGCATTCAGTTCACAGTTGCCCCCCTGCTGTTTGTACATCCTCCTTGGATGAACGACTTGGATGAACAACACAGAAAACATCAATAATCAGCTATTCCTTGTTGTGTCCTAAACATCCACCCTCACCTTTAGGTCTGTATTTTAAACTGCCTGATGGATCCTTTCGAAACTGAACTCAGATCCTCCCACGCCTCTCCTGGGCCCATCTGCACCCACGTCCTCTCCTGTGTTCTGAACGTCAGTCACGACACCATTGCCCATTCGGTTTTCCACCCAGAGACTGCACCACCCTCATCCTAACTGATCTCCCTGCCTCGAGTTTGGCTGTTTTCTAATCCTTTATTTACAGTGCTCACTACAGATCTCTTCATGTCACTCTCTTGCTTACATCTACCCAGTTCCTTTAGGGGATAGTTTGAACTCCTTACTACTGCTCACAAGCCCCTTCCTTGGCAGGCTTCTGTTGCAGGCTGCTGTGTTGTTTTATCAATTCTGCTTTTTCTACATTACAGTTTTAGTAATGTAGCCTGGGGCTACATTCCCTAGCTTCCCTTGCAGC
The DNA here is from genome assembly GCA_008086735.1 of Cheirogaleus medius. Classification (NCBI taxonomy): domain Eukaryota; kingdom Metazoa; phylum Chordata; class Mammalia; order Primates; family Cheirogaleidae; genus Cheirogaleus; species Cheirogaleus medius. The sequence continues at coordinate 33,244,004 of VBSM01000483.1, forward strand.
TAGCTGTCACAGGGGCCCGGGTTCTGGCTAATGGGACGACAGAAGTGATGTGTGCCACTGCCAAGGCTTGTCATACATTGCTGATTGGCCCCCTTCTTGCATCTTCCTGGCTGGAGATGACAAGACCTGGATCAGCTGTTTCAGGCCCAGAGAAGAAACTCACACGTCAAGGTTGGCAGAGCCTCCTCAAATGTACTGTCACCTCTGATCTGCTCATCTCTGGGCCATTATAGTAGGAAGAAAGAAGCTTCTACCATACTTAAACACTTTGTTTTGTGGTATTTTTGTTATTGAAAGGTAGACACTCCCTTAATTAATCTGTCCCTAATAGTCACCTCATTCTTTCACTCCAGCTCTAACCCACTCCTTTCAGTTCCTCAAAGGTACCATGCTGGACTTTGCATATATCATTCCTTCTTTTGGGCATGCGCTTTTTCTTTCTCTCTCTCTTTTTTTTTTT
>VBSM01000483.1:33253017-33268016 GCA_008086735.1 Cheirogaleus medius
CCTTGGCCTCTCAGAGTGCTAGGATTACAGGCGTGGGCCACTGCACGCCTGGCCTCTTTTGTTCTTGAGATAACATTTCCCTGTCTTCCCTACAGGATGAAAGAAGGCAGTCTGATGATGGCACAAATAAGAACTAAGGAAGAGAAAAGGACGGTGAATATGCGCAGGTTCACACAATTGTTCCCGTGCCTTTTTCATGTTTGTGTACACTATTCATAACAACGACAATGAAACAACAGCAACACCCAGCATTTTTAAATGTTATGCTTTCGCTATGCTTTGCTTTGGACTTTGCACACATTGGTTGATTTAACTCACTACTGTGTGTTCCCATAGTTTGCCTACACCTGTGGGGATCTGGGCCTCTATTGGGTGTGTGTATGGAAGTTGAACCCGCAAAAGATAATGTTTGTGGCATACAAACAAATTTTCTAGACTTAATGAAAATTTAGGCAGCCTGATCAGTGTTTTTAAACTATGTGCAAGGCTGTATGGGAGATCATTTTAATGGTGAAGACATTTTTCTTAGCGTCAATATGAAACCCACAGATGTATAATTTCTGAGATCATCTTTGGTCCTATTAAAAAGATGGGTATCACCTTGGCAGTCTTCCAGTCTTCCAGTTCAGTGGCTGTTTTAAATGATAAATTACATATTTTTGTGAGTGGCACAGCTACTTCATTCTGTAGTTGCTCCATACCGCTTGGATGAGTTCCACCTAGCTGATGATTTATTACAATGTAATTTTTTTGAGCCGTTCCATCACTCCCCCCTCTCATATTTTTAAGCATTTCACCTTCAACAATAGTAAAGGGTAACCCAAGCTCTGCAATAATTTTGAGAATAAATGAGAAATTTGACTATTGTCCTCTTAAGAGGGTGGGATGACCCAGGACCGAATGTCCCCGGGCAGCAAATACCCGGGAGGATGGGAAGGGAAGCCCTCGTGGGGCCCACACCATGGATACCTCCCCCGATCCCGTGGGCAGTGGCCAGAGCGGGGAACCGGCTGCTGCTCTTCCCTGTGGTCACCAGGATCCTGGGGAACCTGAGCATGGCTGGTGAGGAGGAGGGACAGGGTCAAGGTGGAAGAGTCTGGCCTAAAAGTATAATCTTGAAAAGAGGTTTTCTAAAAGCTTCTCACTTTTTTTTTTTTTTTTCTACTGGAGATTCTTGATTCAAGAAATATTTTTCATTTTTCACCCTAGAAAAGTTTGATCATCCATGAATGTTCAATTTCAAACAAATCCTCTGCAATCCTTACACATTATTAACCACTTTTAGAAAAACAATTCATTCTACAAAATTGTCCTCGTTTAGGGAGGTGCCCAGAATATTAATGACGTGAATGCCTCTGTATTCTGCAATGTACATTGTCTGGGACAATGTCCCTTAAACCTTTTCTTCTCTTCTTCTCCTAAGCTACCTACAACGGAGGCTTTTATTTGTCTATTCAAGGTCTTCTCAGTGGCCCTCTACGTAGAAATTTCCAAGGCCTTTAAAATCAGAGAGCAACTCGAGAGAGATTGGACTAGAAGACATCTTTCTGGTTGAGTCAGTTCCCGAACTCAACTTTGTGGGTGAGAATCCAGGTAATACATGTAAAGAAGAAGAAGAAAAAATAAATAAATAAACAAGAAGGAAAAGAAAGCCAGAGGGACTATATTAGCCTACACATTAAAGATCTGAGGGAGAGGTGACAGAGAAGCCACTTGTGTTTTGGTCCCTTAAATCTGGTGGGAACAGGTGGGGGGTGTGAGTGAGACATTTTGGAACCACAGGTGGTGAGAGGACAGAGGGAAGTCAAGGAGGTTGCAGGAACATGGGCTATGAATTTGATTATCTTTAATCTTTTCAAGACTCCTGTGAAGTTTGAAATGCCCTTATATTAATATTTATTTTTTAGATAACAGACTCCACCTTTTTGCACGCATTTCGATTTAGAGACCAGGCAATGTGGGAGCCCTGGAGTTTTCCTGTTACACTGAATGTGCAAAATCACAGTTTCCTTCTCAGTCCTCCTCCCTCCCTCATGATCTGATGCATTTTGAGAATATTCACCATTCTTTTCATGATCAGAAATACTCCTGGGCTCACTCTCCAGGTAAGGGACATTGACTAGTGTGTGGAAATGTAGGACTTGTTGCTTTTATGGGCACTATGGGCTCACAAAAAGAGGCTTTTGAATGCTAGCCTCTTTGCTTTTGTTCATGCTGATCTCTGCCTGGAAGCCTCGCCCACCCTCTACACTTCTGCAATTCACTTCTACAAACGTAAACTCCCTGAAGGAAGACTTTTGTTTCATGCACAAGGTGCTCAGCTGAATGAATTAATTATCCTAATAAAATCTTAGTGGTTTAAGCTGGATTCTGGACTCTGAAGCCTGCTCTCCTCTGGTGTCTATCAGCTTTGTGCAGCTCTGCTTTATTTGGATGGGGCCTGGTCCTTAGGCCAATTAGAATTTTCTACACAGACCCATCAACTACCACAACCAATTGGTCTAGCACTCGCAGATTCAAGAAAAGTAACACTCTTTTCATGTGCATATCTTTTTTTGCAGTTATTGGTACCAATATGAAAAAAAAAGAACAATTTACATGTATTGAAGAAATAGATCAAGGAAGACTTGTTTCAATATTTTGATAAAATAAAGAATCTCTTAGTAATGAAAGTAGTTACTTGTGTATTTATCAATGTTTCAAATTTGTGTTGTCACACACTAGTCTTCTTTTTGGGGAAGAATTTCACCCTTCCAAAGGAAATAGCTTTGGTCCTATACAGCGGCTTCATATCACAGTTTCTATGAAATTCTTAACGTGCCTTCCACCATAGCTTCCTTCAAGTTCAACTCCCAGAATTGTCAGTCATTCCTCCCATGCTGCAGTGATCCCTATGATGCTTTTCCATGGGCTTCTACTTAATTGCATGCTAGCCTGTTCCTTATATCTCCTCTGCCACTTCCCTGAAGCTGTCTTGAATAACATAAAGCTTCCATTTCAACACCCTGTATAATATTTAGTCGCTAATTTCAGCAGGCCCAGCATTGCCACTTGCTGTATCAATATTTCTGTCTGGCCCTCTAGAGAAGTTCTCTATCATTCTCCACCCTATTTGGTGCCCCCTGCATCACCCAGGCTCTGTGGCCCTCTCATTTCTGATTGGGTTTGGCCAATGGGAAGTATAAGCGACGGTCAGAGAGCAGAAGGAGAAAGGGACCTGGCTTCCTCTCTACCAGGCCACAGGTTGGCAGTGGCCATAGTCCTCTACCAAAAGCTACAGTCTTGGTCTGGCAGCCTTTCCTTCAATTCTGTTTCTTTGAGCATTTTTCACTCCTTGTGCCTGCCAGTTGCTTCTAGCCCTAAGATGTGCCATCATCCTTTGTGACAGCGGTTCTCTACCTTGCACATGCGTAAAACCACCCAGAGAGCTTGTTAATACACACATTGCTGGGTTCCATCCCCAGAGGTTCAGACTCAGTAGGTCTGGAGTAGGGACTGAGAATTTGTCCTTGTTAGCTAACAAGTTCCCAGGTGATGTGGATGCTGTTGGTCCAGAGACCTCCCAATGCACCACCACCTTAGTGGTGTCTCTTAACCCTGCCCACCTGTTCCTTAACCTCTCTTCACTTGCTCCTTTTGGTGTGTAGCATCTGTGTACCACCAGGACACAGCTGACACACTTGAATATTTGTTGCCAGTTATTATGGATGAAAAATGTGTTCATTGCACCATAAAATAAATGGATTGCACAGGATTGTAAGCTACACGTGACATAGCTTGCATCTAACCCATGCTGGCACCCTCAGTGGCTGTGCAGCCCTGAGTGTCCTTGGCAGGAGATTCATCTGTCATGGTGGCTCTTGTGGGCTGAGAGGTAGAACCAAAATCAGGAGGGCATAGGCTCATGGTAGTTAAGGGAAAGGCACCCCTCAGAGCATGGGAGAAAATATTCACAGGGCACTGCCCTGGGCTGACAATGACACAGTGCTGTGGGGTGGAGCTAAATTTGGTTGTATTTGGATGATCACCCTCAGACTGCCCATTTGTATAACTAACTAGATAGAGTTCAGTGGGTTTGATTTATTAATATAAAAGACATTCCCAATGAATAAATAAAATAGCTCTAAATCCAATGTGCCATGATTATGTTTGCCATTTCATTTGGATTATTATGCCAGTTACCCTCTTGCTGTGCCTATTTTGTTTCTCAGTACATGATTTTCCATAGCTTATTGCTCTCAGTATCTAAGTAAACAGCCCAAAAGAACTTTCTATCTATCAGATTCATGGACTGCAACAAGGAGAAGTGATGATAGGAATATACTTGAAGTATTTTCAAACAATCAGGAAAATATAAAACAAAATGAATTCCAAACCACTCTTTCATTTAAAAATTTGACCAGTTAGATTGTGAATCCATTTGGTATAGTGTGATTACAGTAAGTTTTGCAGTTTCATGCATGAGCAGAGCCTTTCAATCTGACCTTTGGGCTACTACAAAATGTCAGTTATTAATACACAGATGTGTTAATTCAGTAGCTAATTGCCCTTTTTTCATATATGAGGCTGAAATATGCAGGTGCATCTCTGCTGATTTCAAGGCACTCTGGAATATATATCTTTGCATTATTTTACATTTGGTGATTTTCAGTAAAGCAACATTAAAAAATACCATCTCAAGCTCTGATGATAATTATAACTGGTGTAGTATGTTTCCCAAGAAAGTCTGCATTTTTACTAAAGAGAAAATGAAGTACAATAGCAAAAAAGAGTAAATCTCAATGTTTTCATGATGAATCTTTAAGGTTCCAAAACAGTGAAAAGGTGCAGATAGACAAATGATCTTTGGACTTCAGGATTTCAATTTCCCACTTGGATTTGTTCTGCAAATGGAACATACCATGAGGGTGACAGCAGGAACATGGAAAAAATGATGCTAATTATTTTTATACTCCTTGAAAGAAATACTAGTTGATCCCAAAACACTGGGGGGCATTATTAGTCTTCTATATAACCACAGCTTCCAAACTTTAACATCCTTATTTGCATGTAATTGCTGAAGAATGAATGAGTCCCAGTGCTTATGCTGGAGGAAACCTAACCTGCTGCCCATTTATTCATGGTTTAAATATTTATTCTGCCAACATCCATTGTGTATCTCCCAATCTAGGCACTAAGCTAGGCTGTGCGGGATAAGTAGGTTCTATTCCCAACAGCCAGCTTAACTAGAATGATTATCATGTCCCAGTTTTGAGTAAACCAGTTTTAAAAAGTTACATAATAAAAACTTAATTACTAGATAAAAGAAATAAGATAAAGTCACCAAATGTAAGTGTGTCTCTTGGACTATTTCCCATCTTACTTCTTCCTTCATCTTTGCCACTGTAAGTGACTGCATGTGGTCCAGACCCCAACCACAGCTGGGCAGCACATGTCCTGTCATTCCTATGCATCCATCCATTCATTTACTCCCTCAAAGATTATTTATTTTTTGCCAAATGTGGTGGCTCACACCTGTAATCCTAGCACTTTGTGAGGCCAAGGCGAGAGGATCACTTGAGGTCAGGAGTTTGAGACCAGCCTGAGCAACATAGTGAGATCCTGTCTCTATAAAAAAAATACAAAAATTAGCTAGGAGTGATGGCATGTGCCTGTAGTCCCATCTACACGGGAGGCTGAGGCAGGGAGATCACTTGAGCCCAAGAGAGTTTGAGTTTGCAGTGAACTAAGACCATGCCACTGCCCTTACATGCCTGGGGAATGAAGAGAGACCCTGTCCCTTAAAAAAAAATTATGTATTTCTACCCTAGGTTCTGGAAATGTATTAGTATCACTGACTTAATAAGCAAAAATTCCTATCTCATGGACCATATATTTTGGTGAGAGTGACAGACAGCAAAAACCAGATAATTAAAAATATAGTATGTTAGAATTTTATAAGTGCTTGCTATAGACCATGTTTGTGTCTCCCAAAAATTTCTATGTTGAAATTCTAATCCTCAATGTGCTGGTATTGGGAAGTAGGACTTTTGGGGTGTGATTAGGACATGAGGGCTCTCATCAATGGGACTAGTGCCCTTATAAAAGAGACACAGGAGAGCTCCCTTGTCCCTGCTGCCATGTGAGGACACAGCAAGAAGGTGCCTTCTATAAACCAGGAAGCAGGCGCTCATCGGCCTGCCAATGCCTCAGTCTTGGGATTCCCAGTCTCCAGAACTATTAGAAATAAATTTCTGTTGTGTATGAGCCACCCAGTGTATGGTATTTCTCTTACTGCAGCACAAATAGACTAAGACAGTGCAGTATGGAAAAACAAAAAAAAGCAGGTGTGGGAGTGCAGACAGTATTCTGCCCCACCAACATTTTTGCTGTTCCTCACATAACATGAAGATGTTATAGGGAAATACTTGCCCACCCAGGGACTGCATTTCCCAGTTTCCCTCATGTCCAGGTAGGAACATTTGACAGAGTTTTGCCACTGTAAATTGAGTAGAAGTGACGTGTATCATAGTCTGGTTTAAGAAGTGGGTGGAACTTCCTCATGTACTCATTCCCCATGCATGTGCTGGATGCACTAGGCTTCCAAGCCCAGAGGCTGGTGGAGCCAAGAGATGTGTGTGTTTCTTAGTTACCACATGGAGCAAAGCTACTCGCTAATCAGGAACACTCCCATAAATAAGAGATATGTTTCCATTTTGATGGGGCATTGAAGTTTTTTGTTGTTGTAGTTATAGAAACCATAGAATGATCATAACCAATTCTTCAGGGAAAAAAGGATAGTGGGGGTTAGGGGGCTTCACAGTTTTGTATAGTGTCAGAGGAGGTGGTCAGAGGAGGTCTTCTGGAAAGACAGCCTTCGTGGAGAGACTTGAAAGTGGCAAAGAGCTAGCCATGGGATGTCTAGTGGGAAAACCTTTTGGATAGAGGGAGCAGAAAGTGTGATGTCTGTGAGGGGAAATGTCCCAGGAACATCAAGCAAAGCCACATGGCTGGAATGGTGTACATCACAGAGGGTCAGGGTGCTGAGAGCAGAGTGGTAGTGGGGCATGTGAAGGATGCAGGACACTGTAGCCATTTATCCTTTGGCTTTTAATCTAAGGGCACTGGGAAGTCACAGAGGTTCTAAACAGAGGAGTGACAAGATCAACTTAGCTAACAGGATGACTTTGGCTGCTGTGCTGGGCATAAACTGAAGAGGTAAGAACGGAGCAAAGCAGAACTTGTGAGATGCTGTTCCAATAACACAACGAGACTCCACAGTGGGCTTTACCATAAGTGCTGCGGCAGAAGTGGAGAGAGGTGGGCAGAGTGTGGGTACATCTAGAACATGTAATTGCTAGAGGACTGGCTGGGTATGTCAGAGGAAGAGAGGAATCCGGGATGACACAGCAATGGTTTGTTCTGTGTGTCAATTTGGTTAGGCTATGGCACCCAGTTGTTTGGTCAAACACTAGTCTAGGTATTGTTATGAAGGTATTTTGTAGATGTGATTAACATTTAAAAATCAGTTGATACTCTGGTTTCTTTTCAGATCGTATAAATCTTTCGCCTTTTACTAAAAATCAGTTGACTTTAAGTAAAGCAGATTACCCTCTGTAATGTGGGTGGGCTTCATCCAGTCAGTTGATGGCCTTAAGAGCAAAACACAAGGCTTCCCTGAGTAAAAGGAATTCTGCCTGGAGACTGTAACATGGAAATATGGCTTGAGTTTTCAGCCTACCAGCCTTCCCTGCCCTACAAATTTTGGACTTGCCAGCCAGGACACTGGATGAGATCATGAGAAGAGAAGAGGTTTGAGCAGCTGAGCAAGCAATGGGACATGCCAACCTTAGCTACTAGGCAGAGGAGGAAGAGCCAGCACAGGTGATGGACAAGGAAGAGCCAGCAAGGTAGGAGGAAAACCAAGAGAACACCACTTCCTGGCAGCCAGGGAAGGAAGAACTATAAGGAGAGGGAAACAACCAGTGTTTCAAATGATGCTGGTAGGTCTAGTAAGAACTGAGGACCAATAATCATCAATGAGATGGAGATCCTTCCTGTCTGACAAAAACTTCAGGAACTGGGAAATAATAGTGCTGAAAGCTTGATTCTAGTGAGTTCAAATGGGAATATCAGAGAAATTTGAGAAAGCAAATATCGATAACTCTCTCAAGGAGTTTTGCTGTAAGAGAAAGGGGAGATTGTGTGTGTGTTTTGGGGGGGACCTGGTAGAAGAAAGAGCAGCCTGTCCTGGGGCTGAGGATCAGATGAAGAGGGGCAGGAGAGCTGGTGGGGCACCCCCTGCAGTGGTGATGAGATGGACGAAGTCCCCGGTGGGGCTGTGGGGGTGTGCCTGGTTCCAGGAGAACTGTTGCAGGTTTCCCTTAGTACCAGGCAAGACAGGCAGTAGATGTCCTGACAGCAGCTTGTGGAAATTTCCGCCAGTTGTGTCAGAACTGTCCAGACCCTGCCACTCTCTCTCACTGGCTCTAGATCCTCTCTCCCCACTTCTCTGCCCCTTTCTCCCCCACCTCTCCCTTCTCCTCTCCTCTCTACACATTTTCTTCTGATAATTTTACCCATATCCATAGCTTCAACTCTCATGTCTATGGAGTAGACTCAAAATTTGATCTTCATTTCTGAAAGCTACTCTGCTCCAACCCAGGCATCTCTCACTTCACACCCGTGTCCGTAAATAAATGTCCTTATATTTTCCCCATCAATGACTCCCTGCCCCTGCAGGCCCAGCAATGCACACAAATAGTATCTGGCTTCTCTTTTTCTGAAACTGGACTTTGTATCCTCCAAACCCCAGACCCCCAGTGTTTATAGGCAAAATTTCCCAAAAAGTAGAATAAATAAAAACAAAACTGGTAAAACACTGATAATTTTCAAAGCCACAATGCCTATGAGCAGCTTCCTTATAGATCTTTGAAATTTTCCATCCTGAAGTTAAAACAAACAAACTCAGAACTGTTTTGATTCCTCCTAATCCTTGTCTCTGAGATCCAGTGAGATCCCGAGGCTTGCAAATCCCGCTTCACAGTTGCTTCTTCCCCATATGTCCTGCTGTCCCTGCGGTTCGGATCTTTACAGCCTCTTATATAGCCTCTTAGTTGGCATTGTCAGGTTTTTTTGAAAGGCGAAGGTAGTCACTGAACTGAGGATTTAGTACTCGCTCCCTGAGTGTGAGACACAGACTCATCCCCCGGGAACGGTGGAGGGCGGGGGGACAAAACCCTTAGATGAGATCAGGACATAAGGACTCCCAACTTGACTCAGCCAGTCCCTACCTGTGTAAGGCAGCCACTTAATCTCTTTATGCTTTCCTTCCTTGTTGGAAAATTGGAAAGGGGTTGTTGTTGAACAAATTAGACAGTATGTAAGAATTTGAGTTTCATAATCTGAACCTAGCCCGAAGATATTTCCCACAGCGTTCATCTTTTGATTAGTTGTCAGCCTTTAAATTTGAGTAGCTTTTACAGGAACATTTGGATTTTTAGCTCCTTTGGAATCACAGCATCTGGCAGCCCTGTGCCTGCATTCCCACAGGCACACCTCAGCTGCATCCTTAGAATGGGCTCATGGGCTCTGAGCACTGAAGCCCCGTGGCCTGGCTGGCTGCCTCATGTTTTACCTGCCTCATTTGGGCAGACACTGAGTTTGTGATCGCTAAGATTGTTTTTCAGATTGGAATCAGAACAAACGATGGACTTTCAGAAAATCACCAAAATGCCAAGAATATCAGGAAATGTCAACATCTATTTGTCCCCTACCCCAGTCCCGAGTAATGTCTCATCATTGTCTTTTCTTGGCTGTTTCAAGGTAGACTTCTATGTCCACATCTAGTCAGATCTTGTAAGGCCGAGTTTGAAACAGCGTGGACCACACCAAGGAATGTCCACCTGCAGTGTGGAAATCACCTCACCCAAAATATTTTTGTTGTCCAGGCCACACAACACCATTGGTGGTCGAATAAAGACTAGAACGGACACCTTCACATCCCCAGCAGTCCCTGGCTCTTCAAATGGATGTGCTCCACTTCATTTATACCAGCACTCAAAGCTATAATTATTCGATTTATTTGTTTATTGTTTACTTGCTTATTGTTTGTCTTCCTGAGAGGGCAGGGACCACATCTGGTTCCTATCCGTAGGCCCAGTGTGTGGCACAGACTCTGGCACGGGAGAGGTGTTTCACAATGTGTTGCTACAACATTTCTTTCTCTCTCTTCACACATGTATACGTGTAAATATACAGAGACCTGTATATGTGTATGCAAATGTACATATGCGTAGCATGTCTGTATCTATGTGTTAGCAGGGAAGAGGAAGCACAGGATGTGGTTTAACCCCAATTCCCGCAAGCATGGCCTAGTCTGCTGTGTTACCGACTGTGACACTCTTCTTATGATTTGAACTATCTGAGGACGTCCTGACTCCTGCAGAGGCTGATGCTATTACAGTGCTGGGCATCAGTTTATTTTAAAGTTCTTGAGCCCTTTCTTCTGAGGAAATCCTACCAAAAAAGCTAATGTGTAAAACAAGTAAAAGGAGGAGAGCTGTTCCAGCTTGCAAGCGGGAGTGGTGGGCCTCTGTCCTGCTCCTGCCCATGCCAGCCCCTCGGCCCCGGGGATTTTCCAAGGTAGCTTGCCGGCTCCCTGAGCCCAGTCTGAAAACCACTGTGCGGTGGAGGAGATCCCCCTCACAGGCTCTGTGGGGACCCGCATGGTGAAGGCCACACTTCCCATGGTCACCTAAGGCCACCTCCGCTGAACAGCACTGGATCTCTTTTTTCCACATCAACATTAGCATGTGTTGGGGTCTCTGTCCCCTTAGGCTCAGTTTGACCATTTGATGAAAACTGAGTCCTGACATCCCTCGTGAAGATGGATTAGTTTTCCCACCCCATGATTAGCTAGGATCAGTGCAGCAGTGTTTATTTTCATGATGGAGTAAACACATACCAGCTATTTATACCCATAATTAGCTGAAATAGTATTAAGGTGCAATATTAATTATGTAACAATTACAATAAAAAATTTAGGTCACGGAAACTCATTTTTCAACTTTCTCGTTTGCTATGCCCACATACATCTCTTCTGCTGATGCAGAGAAAATTGTGACTGCTAAATCCCCTCAGAATTAATGTGACTTACTCTTGTAAATCTCATGAGGACAAATAGGAAATAAACAATGTTATTTTCAGAGATGACTCTCACAATATTTATATAAGTCTGTTAGTAGAATACATAAAAATGTTTCACTTTTCCTGTTTTTTAGGACATCCAATAGAAGATGAAAAAAGGGATGATGATATAGAATATATTTTTCATAAAAGGGGTTATGGAGGATATTTATCTTAAAATAATACAAGAAATTAATTAATTAATTTCAAAAACTAAAGAGAAAAATGCGCCACAGCACTCACCCTAGCCTGGGCAACAAAGTAAGACTCTGTCTCAAAAAAAAAAAAAAAAAAAAAAAAAAAAAAAAGAGAAAAATGCTGCAAATACTCAGATTTTATGCCAACCAAAAAATGGTAAACAGTGATGGCTGGATTGTTTTGTGAAAATCAGAGGAGAGACTAGTAACAAGATTCATTAAGGAAATGGCTATATTAATTTAAAGTGATTGAAATTTTGATGTAAATTATGGATCATCCATTAGAGATGAGCAGAGGCTTTTAGCACATTAATCTGAAAGAGCAATAGAGGGATATCTTATTTCCTACAAGAGAGACCTAAAATATATGTGTCTTTAGCTTCCTTACAACAGTAAGATCAATCACTTAGGACATATGGTACTAGCAATACAAAATATATAGGAAAACAGAGAGCATATGGTTTGCATTTTCAAGGTATGCTGCGTGAGAAAAAGTATTTCACACCTTTCCCCTCAGTTATAAATGGCTATAAAGGAAATAGAGACTTTTGCAAAAAACTGAATTAAAAAGAAAGGAATCCAATAGACATGTACATTGAGAATGGATCCTTTGGAGGGACTGTATGTTTTTCAAAGGTTTGAAGAAAGAAGGCCTCATTTGTTACTTCCATATTTCTTATCCAGGGTGAACTTTCAAGGAGCAAATGGCAAATGTTTACAGCCCCGTAAGGCCAACAGCGATAAAAGGGAAATTTACAGTTGGCAAAGGCAAGTATGTAAATAAGGTTTATAGCTCCTCCAAACATCAGGCATTCTAAATTGTGACAAGACAGACTATCTTTTAACTGAATGAGACCATTGCCAAATGCTACCTGCCATCAATGTGTTAGACTGACACTATCAATGTGGTGCTGAACTGAAGATGAAAGTCACATTTTCCCCTTAAGAGCAAATCACAAATATGGAAGAAAGGAAAAAAGAAGATATTCTTCACTTTCCCTGGATAAAATGGCAACACGACCTTAAGTATCAACTAGCGTATTACATAAAGGGATTGATAAAGTACATTAGTTTGGTGCACTGCAGAGGTTGACAAGAATCACTTTAGTCTCCAAAAGGGGACAACTATATGACATGGTTGTGAGTGGGAATGACTGTTAATGAACCACATTTATGTCCTATGTGTTAAAACATGCAGGGCATAAATTCCCAAAGCCCACTCCAGAGCACCTTTGGACTCTCTTGAGAAAATGGACATAGCAGTAGTGCCTTCACACATTGGTTCTGAGTCTATAGAATCTCCTTTTCCCTAAATATCATAATCCTCAGGCCCTGGACCAAATCAGATGAAGAGACATTTTCAGGTTAACTCTGGACTATAGTAACTTCATAATTCTTATGTAGGACTCAGGCTTATTCAATATATTCCCAGGGAAAGCACCAGAGACCACAATATTTCTGGAAGCATTTTTCACTTTTAGGAATGTGACTCCTCCAGGGACCTGTTTGCACCTGACTACAAAGGAAGAAAAAAATTCAAAGTCAGGTGCACTAGCACCCAAATGTACGAGTCCTTAAGTGACTGTAACTCATTGCACCTGAGGATCTGAAATAGCTGACAAAATAGAGGTTATTTACTGTCCCTTTCAACCACAGCCTACATAAGCCTTCCTCTCTTCGGCGGTTTTCCTCGGATAATTTGCCTTTGAATTTTTTAATATTGATCAATGAATCAAGACAATTTGCTGTGAGTCTATTGTTGCAAGTTTGTTGCTGAGGGAATTCAGAGGGAAAACTGCACAGTGTCTGTGCTCAACAACCATGTGAGATTGACAACCACACAGTGTACATGGAATGGGCTCATCTGAAGTTCCCTCCCCAGGGAAGACAAATTGGGGTACTTCCCGAAGGATAAGTAAATTTTAGACAGGAATCTGAGGGCATTTTTGTGATGGAGAGAACCCTCACCTGAAGTTGTTATTTAGCACTCTCCTTCCCCTTTAAGGCAGGGAAACGGAATGAACCCAAGATGGCACTTATTTTAATCAGTGGTAGGACAATTGCTGAAGATTTATTTTACTGAAGTTCTTATTTTGGTTTAAGATTTCCAACCCCACTGCGGCACAATGCAGTCATATTCTGAGGTGCCTCCTGTTAGATGGAGAAGCCCTAAGTAAGGCAACGTTCAGGGAATTAGGGAGATAAAGTCCGAGAATGAGGTGAACCCAACGAGGTAATTCTACCCTAGATAGCGATCTGTTAAAGGAATCACACATGATTCATACTGAGGCACAACCAAGATCCCATGGAGAAGATCAAGTTAAAAATCATGTTACTCGTGTATAATTTTAAGAAAGATTCTGGCTTTCCATTATGATATAAATCTCATTCCATTTCCCATATTTCTGTGATTTCAAATTGAAATACTGAAAACTGGTTTATTTAATATCTACAAAGCTCTTTTGGAAGCTTCAGGCAGTTGGTGTAGAATGCAACAGTCTATTTTTATGATGTAAAATATACACAGACCTCACACTCCACAATGGTGGCAACCTGGATTTGTGTAATAGCAAGAGGTTTTACTTTCTCTATAAAACTCTATGCTGTTTTTTGTGCTCTAATTATTTTGGAAATTACTTTTCTCCTCCATGACCATAGAGATTAGACAATAGGCTCTTAAGAACAGCTACAAAGTTGATGTGTTAGAGCAGTGGATACCACACTTTTTTGATAGCACACCTGTCATAGGCAGAATTCTGAAATGGCCCCGAAGATACCTGGCCCCTAGTATATACACCTCTGGCAATACTATCTTCTTGACTTAGTAGGACTGTGAATATGATGATTAGATTATGTAATATAGCAAACCTAGCAGAATTTTGCAATTGCAATTAAGGTTACCAATTTAGGTGACTTTGAATTAATCAAAAAGAATATCTTGGGTGGGCCTGGCCCAATCAGGTGAGCCTTTAAAAGGAACTGGGCCCTTCCTGCAGGAAAAGATTGGAACTACGAGAGGGCCTATGGAGGAACACACCAAGGAGCTGAGATCCATGTGTAGGAGGTGAAAGTGGTCACCAGCCAACAGACACCAGGACATCTGATTGGGGACTGAGGTCCTATAACCACAAAAACATGGATTCTTCCAGCAAACTGAGGGAGTTTGGAAGTGGATTTCTCCCTAGTTAAGCCTCTAGATGAGGACACAGCTGACTAACTCTTTTATTTCCACCTATTGAGACCTTGATCAAAGGATCCAGCTAACCTGCACCCAGACTGGTGACCTACTAAACTTAAATAATAAAATGCATTTTATTTAAAGCTGCTGTGTTTGTGGTAATTTGTTATGCAACAATAGAAAACCAACACAGCACTCCCATCAGTAAACAATTTGTGTGAACATACTTCCTTATATGAGTATTTATAGCATATTACTACTGTTGACCTCAACATCAAATATTAAAAGACTTTGTTTTCTTATATTTTTAGTAAAATCACATGCATAGTAGTTCTAATATTTTCTTTCTTCACCCATATACTAAGTACTCCTCAGGTGAACACACCCCGATTTGTAAACTTCTCACTGCCTTAGAAGGTTGGGCATGTGGACTCTCCTTGGGAAATTTCTTGTGCTTG
>VBSM01000483.1:33268116-33280314 GCA_008086735.1 Cheirogaleus medius
CTTTTTGTCTTGTCATGAAGTCCTATAGATCCTGCCACCTGTCTAGTTCCAGGCACCAGCATCAGCCCTGGGGTTCCCAGCAATAGACTTGCTCTGCTTTTATCTCGATCTGGTCCAGGTTATTTTTCACATAATACTTGCAGTGATCTTTAAATGCATTTCTGATTATGTCACTTTCTAGTTCTATCTTTTTGGAATAAAATCTCAGAGTAAAACCCAAAACCTGTTTGAATGGTCCCTCTCCACCTTCCTGTCCTCAGCTCCTGTCACCGCCACCTGGCGCCACACCCCCGGCCACATCCGGTGGGAGAGCATGAACCCGCTGCCCCTGTGCACTGCAGCCTCCCTCCCACCCTGCCTGCCTCCACCCTCTCCCCTGCTTCAGTTTACCCAACTGTGGCAGAACCAGGTGTGATGCAAAGATTGAACGAGCTCAGTTGGCAAAGATCTGCAAAGACGGCTTTGGCTTCCTGTTTCCCTGTGACCCACCGACCAAACTGGGTTGATCATAGAAAAACCAACTGAGTTTGGTTATTCATGTAGCTGCTGCTTATACAGACCTCACAAAATAAACGTCCACAGTAAAAATCCTTGAAAGAGGTGGCAGTGATCACTGTTTCTATCGGTGTAGAAGCTTTTATTCCCACTCTACTTGTACAAAATTTTGGAGGCAATTTTACCCCAGGAAATAAATCCAATGTTATTATAAGAGGAAAACAATGAGAGACTATGAAGAGCAGGTTCCTCACGTGCTTCCCAGGCAGACACAGTTGCTGTGAGGAGGCCATGTGCCGACTGGCAGGATGCATCAAAACAATCAGGGGGAAAGCTCCTCACTTTCCACAAATGGAAACTGCAGTTTTCAGTTATTTTTCAGACTGCAGTCCATTTGTAACAGAAACAAACCTGTTGAGAAATCTCTGGAAAGTCACAGTGTCTTTTCTGGGTTGCATATGCCTGGCAGCTGCCGGACAATCCCTGGAGCCACCAATGGTCCCCATCGTCTGCAGGGGCGGGACAGTTGGCAAAGACGGGTGCAGTAATTCCTCCCGCCCCTGATCACACTCCTTTGCCATGTGTCTCCGCTGCTCCTCTGATCCAGAGTCTATTTGCACTCCCCGTGGACGGGACTGGCCTTGTGCTTTGGTGAACAGAATGCAAGGAAAGTGATGTTGTTGTGCAACTTCAAGGAGGCTTCTGGCTTTCACTCTATCCCTCTTGTTGCCTTGCAGACTACTGCACAAAGCACCCTAGACTGGACTCCTCGAGGAAGAAAGATCCTAGAGAAAGAAGACTAGCTGCCAGCTAAGATCAACCACCAGGAAAGTGAGTGGGGCCGTCCTGCACCTGCCAACTGTCTTGCTGCCACGTGGCCAGCAACCACGTGAGTGAGCCCAGCTGGGACCAGCACAAGAATCACCAGCTGAGTCCAACCCAGATCGCAGAATTATGAGCAAATCAATGATGCATATTTTAATTGCTAAGTTTTGGGATGGTTTATCATGCAGTGAGAGATGACTGGGGAAAAAGTACAAAAAAAAAAGACTTTACATGTAATAACTTACTTAATCATATCTTGAGCCTATGGGTAGGTATTATTATTTTCCCCATCTTAAGGCACAGAGAGATTAAGTAATTTACCTGATATCACATAGCTTGCAGAGTGTAAAGCTGATATTCAGCCCAGGTCTGGTGGTTTCTTGATCTTGAACTTGTCATCAATCTTATATGATTTAAGTGACATCAAAAAAAGTTTTCTTTTCACCCAAAGTTATTCCCACAATGATTTATGTCCTATAGTGCCTGAAAGTTTACTACCAGAAATGAATTCATTGGAGTTTAGCATTGTCCTTTCTATGAATTATTTCTAAGAAATATAATGCTGCTGGAAGGATAACACATTGAATTCCTAATGTGTGTTAAGTTAGTAACATGTGTGCCTAAGTTAAGAGTTAAATCTGGAAGAGTTAGAGGATGAATGAGTTCACTAGGTAGCTAAAAGCCAGGGATTCAAGAAAAGTTGGAAAGTACCAGAGAACGGGAATGTGGAAGGTTGGGCACCAAAGGCAAACCTAATTTAGATGAACATTATCTCAGAGCTTGTTCTGCATTTAAAGAACCCTTCCCATTTCATACAAAAGCCATGTTAGCTACAGTATTTATTATAAGTCAAAGGTTTCAGGAAACATGGTTTGATTCTTGAGATTTGATTGATTGATTGATTGCTAACATTTTATTGCAGCAAGAGTGAGAGAAAAGGGAAACGAGGCAAGAAGGCGGGGAAGGGTGCACACACGCAGTGATGTGCTGCCCAGCTGACTGCTGCTTCCCAGCTAGTGTCTAGATAGTCAGTCGAGTACACGGGCCATCTCTGGACAGAATACAGAGACACGACCATCTTGTGAAAGTCCATCGGAGAGAGAGTTAATCCCTTATCTAACGCTCCTCAAAGTTCATCTCAGAGTTCTAATTTCAAGCATGTGATATTTTAAATCTGGCTAACTGCATGATTGTTTAGATTTTACTGAAAACTACTGTCTACATATGCTAGCGGAATTAGACTGGAAGGTATCACCTGTTTGATTTGAACTATGAGAATGAGAAAAGAGCACACTCCGTTTTCAGGGCTGCCTCTTAGCTGCTTGGGCTTTATAGCCACGACACAATGAACCTCTTACCTCCGAATCTCAGTGTAGTATGAACTTAGGAGTTCCTTGCTTGGGCAATGAGAGTTCATTTTACTGTTGTTGGATCTTTTCCATTCTTGATTCCATGAACCTATTTTTAATATCCAGTTATAAATGATAAGATTCTGACTTCTGAGAATATTGGAGAAATGAGGCAACATACATGAATATATTAAATGATATTTTTTGTGAGACCCTGGGCAGAAATTGTAGAAGGAGTGATAGACCTTCCGAAGTTTTCACTACCAGGAGGCTATTCATAAAAGCACCACTGCCTACAATGGCAGGTATCTGAAGAAGCAAGGCAGAGGGTAATTAAAGTTAATTGATATGTTATTGTTCTCTGTGTTAAAGCATTAAAGTATAGAAAAAGAAGTGAGTGTTAACTTGTCAAATTGCTCTTCTATGTAACAAAACTGAGAACAAATAAAGATATAGTTATGAAGAAGGTATCAAATGAATATTTCCCTTGCCCTGGGCCTAAATATGCAGCCTTCTCTCCATAAATGGGGAGGCATAAAGAAAATTGTTCTTTAATATGCACTTTAAAGGGTGCAAATTTACTTAAAAGGTTGGGTTTCTTATTATGAAAGAAGTCATTAGATTAAAAGACATTTGAGTCTTTGTTAATAATTTCATCCACATTAAGGTTCAACCATGGTTCCTTAACTGTATTTGACCTTTTGGATTATTGTAAACTGGGTTACCTTTCTTTTTCTTCTTTCCTATTTCTTTCATCTCCTCAACATGCACACGATAGAAAAAAGTCTAGTTAAAATGATTCAAGGGAAGTCTATGTCAAAAGAGTTAACTAACTGTAGGAACCAAGAGGATAGTTGAATTCCATTTATTCTACAGGTACAACATGCATCCATAAATTACCAAGTTACTCTCAAATATTTTCTGCTTTTCCACAAGTAATATAAAAATTTGCTTAGAGAAATCAGTGAAATAGTCAATTAGGATAAACAACAACAACTAACATTTACTGAAATCATGTGTCCCAGGCACACACATTCCTTATTTTTAATCCCACGATTTTATGAGGTAGGTACTATTATTACATCTACTGAACAAATAATGAAAGTGACTCTTAGACATTCAGTTGCTATTATCTATTTCTCTGTTCCCCATGTAGGAATTTCCTATCTGACATCAGGAATCTATTCCTGCAAAACAGCCTTTCTGCATGGAAACATTGGGTGCCCATTTCCAACTATTTTAAATGAGAAAAATGATAATGTGTTACATGTCAAATCCAAATCTCCAAACAAGTTTCTGAAAGGTAACCAAAATGAGTAAAACACTTACATAGGTAAGAAACTGTAGGGTCAGGATGTCAAATGCCTAAAGCAACTTCATTTCCTGACTGTCACACAAGAAATATGGCTGTTGACAGTGCTTTTGAATGCAGTGGCAGGACTGCTCTTAGAGCCAGCAACATCCAAGGGACACATGTCCTAGCCTAGCGTTCCTCTCACTTTCCCAGGGGCTCTGCAGGCCTACCGACTGTATTTGGAATGTAACTTGGGGCTGACATGCACACTGATTTGTTTGAGATGGGTATTGAGTTCTGAGGTCATAAATGTAAATTTTCCCCTTGTAAAACTTAGCCATCGATTATTTATACATATGAGAAATACAAAGAGATGAGACAAACAGAATGATTGAGGAAATTTTAATAAAGGGCTATTTAGAAGGGTATGGACGGGGCTGAGGGAAACCAGCCCTAGCCTGAAAAGTTGAGGAGCACTTATGATACCTCTGGAAAGGAGCCACAAGTGTAGACGAAGGCCACCCAGAGGGAGCTGTGGCCTTCACAGAGGGATTGTGCTGCCTCACAGCCCACTCAAGAAGGCCTGGGGGACACATACCTCGGCCACACCCTCCTTCCTGCCTCTGATCTCCTGCTGGCCTCCCAATGGCCAAACCCAACTGGAAGCCACAGATCAAGGGAGCCTGTAGATGGGGTCCCTAGAGGTCAGCCCTCCAGGTCACCCAGCAGGGTATAGAAGGGTGGAGAGTGGGTCTGAAGGGCAAAGTGAAAACACCCATCACAGCAAGCAGTTTTGTTTGGCTCTGACCCTGCTAGTGTGGCTCCCTTTGTGGAGTTGGTATTCACACACGGCACCAACACTCTTGTCCTTTCTCCCTATTTTCCAGAAGCAAAACACTGAAGTAGGAACCTGGTTCACCCAAAACTACTAACCACTGTCTAATTGTAGAGATCCCTCACGTAAAATCTGTATCCACAAACACTAGTCCGACCAATGAATAACTTGGTACATGTTCCAGACCAGGAAACCCCAAGAGAAATAGGTTTTTAGGCTTTCCCTTTGCAATGAAAATATTTGTAGGATGAGTTCTATCTATAGAACTTCATTCAGTTCAAATCCCCTGAATTTTCCAAATTGGCTTAGAAGCCTTAGGCGTTTCAAAACTACCATTGCCTCCTAAATCTTTAACCAAAAATAGACTCCTACTACCACACAGCAGCTGCAGACATCAGCAACTTGTAGGAAGTTAAAACTGACACTGTCAGAGAGCTAAGTCACCCTCTGGTCAACAGCTGATAGGCAGCACTCACTAACCCCCTCCTCCATCAGCATTCGGGCAAGGCATGGCTGTGTCCGCTGATGAGTTCCACCTCCCGTAGAATTCTGAAGTGCTGCTGAGAGGACACAGCTAATTGCTCACTGGCTGTGTGAGTCAGCCAGAGTGATGATGGGACTGAAATTGGAGTGGGTCATCGATGTTGATAAATTGGCTCTGGACTCACCCTACACCGCCTGCGGGAACTCATAAGGGCCATGGTCTGTCACACTGGAGACTCCTTGGACAAGAGGTCTGCTACACTCAGCGGATGTAAATGTCACAGCCTGAGCCAGTGACTGCAAGCTTTATATTGCTGTGCTTAGTTTTCAAAGTGAATGCCACTGATGCTGATTGTGCTGTGTCTGTGCAGGGAGGCTGGACACAGACATGGTGCTTCAACTTCAATCCACCCTGTGCACTCATAAAGGCCACCCTTCAGCTTGTGGCTGCTGCCACAATTTGCAGAACCACATCATCTTTATTCCCCTGCTCCCCTAAATGAGCTATCATTTGCTGATCTGTCTTTGCAGAAATCCTTTTCAATGGTGATGTTGGCTTTACTAATAGAAATTTGTAGGGCATCCAGTTTACTCATGATGGTTCCACAGACCCACAAAGAAGCTGCAGGGTATAAGGAGACATTCTTCTTCACGATAATTAGAAAGATTGTCATTAGGTGTTCCATATTTCTAATCGCTGTTCGCCAGCTCTTTGACAATCATGTCACTCCAAGCTTTGACCTTCCGAACTCTTCTTGTGAATAGAATAGAATCTCTAGCTCATAAGCATGGTAGACAATACCCATGTCTCGTGCCTCTGCCCACTTTTGCCCTCTGTCCACCTTCCAATGCAGAGTCTTTTCCACCATGATGCTTTTTTTTTTAAATTAATTTTTTTATGATAGAGACAGGTTCTTGCTCTTGCTCAGGCTGGTCTTGAACTCCTGACCTCAAGTGATCCACCCTTCTGGGCCTCCCACAGTGCTAGGATTACAGGTGTGAGCCACCGCACCCCGACCACCATGGCACTTTGCACTTGCTCTTCCCTCTGCAGCTCTTCCCCTGACTCAGTTTCAGCAGTGCAGTCTCTGCAAAATGTCACCTATTCAGAGGTAATATAGAGTTATTCCCTGTCCCCTGGTCACTCCCTATCACCTTACCCCGTATATTTACTTCATGATGATACTAAAATTGAAATAAGATTTAAAAATGTTTGTTTATTGATTACTGTCTGCTATCTCTATTTTGTTCCCCACAGAATCCCCAGTTCCTAGCAAAATTCTTAACAAACAGCATTTGCTGAATACTATTCAATATTTGCTGAATGAATTTCTTTGAATCCAAATTCCACTGGGCCATCCATTATCTATCTATCAATCAGCTTGCAAGACTTCAATGCAAAGTTTTGTATAGGTTGGTGCATTAGTGTGTGTGATAGTGGGTGCATGGGTAGCAAGGTAATGGCAATATAGAAGGAACTAAAGACCTGTCCATGTTTGCAGATAGGGGCTGTGTTGCTTAATTTTAAGGTATCAACATAACTGGATTACGGGCTACCTAGACAGCTGGTAAAACATTATTTCTGGGTATGTCTGTGAGGGTGTTTCCGGAAGAGATTGGCAGTTGAATCAGTGGTCCAAGTAAGGAAGATTTACCTTCACCAATGAGAGTGGGCACCATCCAACCAGGTGAGGGCCCAGATATGACAAAAAGGCAGATAAAAAGTGAATGTGCTCTCTCCATTCTGGAGCTAAGACACTCATCGTCTCCCATGCATGGACATTAGAACTCCAGGTTCTCTGGCCTTCCGACTCCAGCCCTGGCACCACGGGCTCCCCTAGGTCCCAGGCCTGCAGACTTGCCCTGAGCCACGCTGCTGTCTTCCCTGGTTCTGCAGCCTGCAGACGGCTGATTGGGGAACTTCTCAGCCTCCATAATCTCTTGTGCCAGTTCCCCTAATAAATCCTCTTATATATAAATATATGTATATATCCTGTTGGTTATGTTCTTCTGGAAATCTTGACCAATACAGGGAAGGTTCTACCACCTTCTCAGGTTTGAAAAACATTAGCATATAGAATATACTGATTTCCTTTTAAGTATTTGCTTTAATATAAATTAACATCACATGCTAGAAATTACTTAAATGATTAAACCAAGTTGGAAAATAATTGTCTCTATGGACATTTCTTATTCATGTTATTTACATTTAATTGCCAAAGAAAAGAGAAAAACAAGTTTTCTCTCTCTCTCTTTCTCTGTCTGTATCTCTCTCAACCAAAATCAAGAAGATATGCTTTAATAACTGTGAAACTAATGCAGGAAATGTGTCTCTTTGTTACTATCGGTTATTACAAAGTATTTAAAACTTTCCTGCCTCGATTTTCTCACAGTAAATTTCCTTCTTTATGTGGTAAATAAAAGTAAGAAGTATTAGTCTCCAGTAGATGGTAAAATATTGTCCCTACAGGAGATTTTTCAAATGTTTTACATTCTGATGTCTTTCTTATTGCCACAATCAATATGAACACCATCAACCAACACATCTTGTTCCTGAGGTACCCTCTGACCTTGTAGAATTAATACTATATTTTAAACTAGTGGAAAAATTCTCTCTAAACATTAGCAGGAGCATGGCTGGTCTATAAAGCCCTTATCATGCATTTTGAGCTGCTGGGTGTTACTATATTGGTTGTTTGATGTACCCATTCAATTTTGGTTTTTGCTTTCCTCTGAAATAATTCATTTGCCTTCTAAATGGAATCATGAAAATACTTAATAAAAATGGTAATACATCCAAGGGCACATGGTTATAACTGAAGGATTGATGTAGAAAATTTTAGTGAGTGGAGGTAGGGGGTGGTGGATGGTAGTTGAAGGAAGGGTTGGGTATTCATTAAGTGATTGTAGGCTCCCTGACATTTTTCTTTTGAAAGATACTGAGCTGTGGTCAGGATTCTTTTTGTAAATTTTATCTAGGGTTAATGCGTCTTTCTCTGGTGGCTCTTTCATAAGCAGTCACAAATCAATCAGAGCAGAGTAGAGAGCTGCTATTTAGAAAATTAAGCTGGAAGATGGTTTTGAAGGCACGACTCTCACATGCCAGTTCTAGTGAGTCTTGAAAATAGGAGCTTACAGATGAACCTCTCTGATCACAGAGGAGTGATTCGAGGAATGTAAATATAAGTTTCCACAAATGATGAACAGTTTATCAGCCTGGGAGCCTAAAAGTTCAGCAACAAGCTTTGGATTCTATGTCCTGTTTCTATCCCCTCCCCTCCATCTCCAAAAGAGAAATAAAATGCTTGCTGTGAGAACTTCCTGTCAGGAGTCTGATTCAGCTCTGTCACAGGGGTCCTCAAACTTTTTAAACAGGGGGCCAGTTCACTGTCCCTCAGACTGTTGGAGGGCTGGACTATAGTTTAAAAAAAATTATGCACAAATTCCTATGCACACTGCACATATCTTATTTTGCAAAAACGCCCGCATGTGGCCTGCGGGCCATAGTTTGAGGACGCCTGGAAGATAGTTGAGTCCGTGCTCAGCCTTTGCCAGCTCTTCTCCACAGCCTGTCCTTTATATCTTCTCTGTCACCCTCATAACCCTCACAGTTTACATTGGCCCAGAGAAAAGTGCAATTGAAGGAGCTACTTATGGCTTCCAAGTTAATTTCTGCTGGGCTATGCAGAGGTCTAGAAAGCTAGCAGATAGCTTTTGCAACCCTCAAAGTTGCAAGCCACTCCCAGAAGTATGACAGACACCTGCCGTGCATCTGGATGCCACCTATGTGCTGTGAACACCGCACATCCTTCAGTGAGAAAAGGTAATAAGCCAAAATGCTGAATGCAGAGAGTGTGTGAACTCTGAGGAGATGAACAACAAGTTCCTCGGGCAACATCGCTCTTCAAATGCAGTGATGTCTCAGGTTAACCCGTTTACGCTTACAGTTAAACATCCAGATTCTTGGGTTCCATCTGAACTTTCAGAATCAGAATTTCCAGAGGTGGGGCCCAGCATTAAATAAATAAATAAATAAATAAGTAGATGAATAAATTTAGTTGTTTGTGTCTGGTGATTAAACAAAATCATTCCGAAATAAAATACAAAAGTCATGAAAACAAAAGAAAAGAAAGAGATCAGCTCCTCTTTTCAGGGAGAGCTGTGATGACAATATTCCATTAGCCAGGCAGATTTGCGGGAGAAAACCCAAAGATAACAAGGTGGGAGAAGCTGGTAGAAATAATAGCTTATGTGAGTGGTTCTTCGATACTTTGGTCTCAGCACCCCTTTACCTTAAAAAAAGTTGAGAAGCCCAAAGAGCTTTTGTGTATGTGTGCTATGTCTATCAATATGTACAATATTAGAAATTTAAATTGAGAAATTGAAAAGAATATTTATGAATTCATGTAAAATAACAATAATAGCTCCATTATATGTTAACAGAAATAGCATATTTTAATGAAAAATAATTATACTTTCCAAAACAAAAACATAGTGAGAAAAGTGGCATTGCTTTACATGTTTGCAAATACCATTACCGTCTGGTTTAATAGAAGACAGCAGGATTCTATCTACCTCTGCATTCAATTTGTTGTGAAATCACAGCTCATGTGGCTTCTGCACACTCTGTCCACTCACGTGAGAATGGAGTGAAAAAGCCAAATAACATCTTAGCATTATCATGAAAATAGATAGGTTTGATCTTATGGACCCACTGAAAGGCGTCTCCCAACCACAGTTTGGGAACCAGTGGCTTATATTAAATCAACACCGTTCTGAGCTCTTTGTATTATTTAACACTCACAACAACCTCACGAGGCATGTACAGTTAGTATCATTTTTTTCCCATTAAATTGAGGAAACTGAGGCAGAAAGAGATTATACAAAGTCAGTGGCATCATAGGTGGGGAACCTGTGGCCTTGGGGCCACACGTGGCCTGGATCCTTGAGCATGGCCTTTTGACTGAATCCAAATTTTACAGAACAAATCCTTTTGCAGGTTCCCCACTCCAGCAAGGGCAGGCATATTCCCAGGGCATCTGAAATAAGAATTTAGGCAATTGGCAAGGGTTGGGAGATGGCCCAGGCTTCCCACACCACCCCTAATATTGCCCCAGCCGGTGGCCCCGAGTTGTGACCTCAGCAGCTCAGCTTTGCTAGCGTGGGTTCACTTCGCCAAGGTGAGCGAATCCTTTGGTGGAAGGAATGACGTGAATAATTAAAACACTGAGTTTCAAATCTGGGAACAAGGAGAAGGAGAGGTCTCTCCTTTATTTTTTATCACGCAAACTAGAAGCAGGAGTGATTTCCATGTTTAATTTCTCTGTTTTCAATATAGACCCTTCCTAGAGAAACATAGGTCCTTGGTGGAGTAGTGCTCACAAAGGCATGAATTCTTTCACGGTTTTTCAACATATCAAACAGCACTAAAGGAATTAGAATAACTGTACCTTTATAAAAAAATAAAATGTCAGAAACTTTAAAAAGTTGTTGTGTAGTAAAACTTAAAACCTATTAGAGTATATACAAATATATGGATGTAATATTTTTAGATATAAGTATTTTCTTGTCTTGACAAAATATGATTTAACTTCCCTAGAACTGGTGTCAAAACAGTGTTGTATCTTTTTTATTCAACCAAGTAATGTTTCTTGCATCACGCAATATTTAGAAAACTCTATCTTAAGGTTATCTAGGCCTAAACCGAAGTAATATTATGACTTTTAGTTAAGGAAAAATCAATTAGTATGTTAAGCCTTTGGGCAAAGTCTTCTCTTCTTGTTATTCAATGTTTTAACAGACTGCTTATTCTATCAAATAAAAAGGGAAAAAGAAAAGGAAAACACACAAACATACACACAAATACACCTTCTTAGTGTTTAAAAAAATACAATGAGGTACAGTCCCAGCCATTGGTAGTAAAGAAAACATTGGCACTGAAGAAGTTAAATATTATCTGATCTCTCTCTCTCTCTCTCACACACACACACACACACACACCCATCTTAACCAAAGAATCATTTCGATCTAAGCTGTTTCTAATTAGGTGTTAATGACCTCAGAGTTGTGTGAGTTTACCATGTTCTGTACCTCATTTTATTTCCCCCCTGGGCTAAAGCAATACCAAGAGGACTGAAATGAAGATAAAATATACCTCTATGGTCCCAATGGTTATTGGATCAGAGATATATAAATACAGAGAAGTCCAGAGGGAAAGATTATTATTAACACTATTTCCATGACCTATGCTAACCAAGAAATGAAAGTAATTATAAAGCTTTCATGTGCTGGGCGAGGGGACCCTCATCCTCAGAAATCATGAATGGAACTAAGACACAGAGGACCACCAGCACGTTTGAGGAGGGCTGGAGGGCTAATGGCTCCTCTGTACAGAAAGAATGTAACAAAACAAAACAAAATCCCCGAGAAGTGTCAGAAAAATATTTTTTTCTGAGCTATAAAGGCCACACTTATCATTAACCTTCACAACAAGAACTAAGCAAATGAGAAAATAATGGTGTGAGAAAATAAATAGATATGTTATGGTATGGTGCCTGATAGCAAAATGCCACACTCCCTAAGAGGTTTCCAAAGTGATTTTATACAAGATTTAAAGTGAATTCCAAATGACAGAATTTGTCCTTTAGTTGGCGAATTAAATGACTGTTATATGCATAGGTGACTGTGCTCTGTCTGCCCCAGCCTCCTGTTTGTGAATGAGTGAAGACAAAGTCAATATTTAGTCTCCAGTAATCCTCCATGCAATATTTTATTTTTTTCCATTTTTACGTTTGCACTCATTATAACTCTGTAATTGGTAATGTCTCATACTTAGGACTCATTTGGTTGTTTTAAAAATAAAATTCTCAGGGGCCGGGCGCGGTGGCTCACGCCTGTAATCCTAGCACTCTGGGAGG
>VBSM01000483.1:33280414-33298053 GCA_008086735.1 Cheirogaleus medius
AAAAAAAAAAAAAAAAAAGGAAGGGAAGGAATGAAAGCCTGACAGTATGCCATTACAGCATATTGACTGAGCTGGTAAAGTCACCATGATTAAAATGAAGTAATTCACTTTGAACTAACTCTAGTTGACTCCTCTAATGTGCCTGAGGATTGTCTGTGGCAAGCCCAGAGGAAATCTTTTGTGCTTCAGTTAGCAATAAAGCTTGGAAATCATTATTCTTTCCAAGATAAACATAGATTACAGAGAAAACCAGAAATGTCTGGGCTCTTGTACTGTACATTCAGCCTACGAGTACTGTAGCTACACTGCTTACACATGGGTGAGATTTCTTGGGTGTACTAATTTAAAATGCTGCAGTCAATGAATATAAGTTATTAACACAGTAAAATATGTTGCTTAGTTATGTGTCCAAAATAAAATCAATAGTGATAAAGGTAACTCCCTGATTCATGAAACCTACAAATTTGACTAAAATCATTGATATTATCCAAAACTTGAGATCAGTTGGCCTTTCGGTCTTTCAAAGTGGGCTGTTCACATGGCAATATATTCCATTTTGTTTTGTTTTTTAGAAAACCAAACAATCGGTTAAGAACAGGTGTTTTCCAGTCTTTGGGTGGGAGAACAGTGGTGGGATTCTTGGACTTCTTGCTCTGCCCCTAATAAACACGTAGCTTCCATTTCAGGAGTGCTGCTTGATGTCTGCATAGCTGAGTACCTAAACTGTATTTTTTTAAAAACATCCAAAAACTTGTTAAATAACCTGCTTCCTCTTCCCCGGCAGCTATTTATGAGGTAATTTTACAACCTATTTTTACAGGTTAGTCACAGTGTCACATCACTCATTTCTACAATTTTAGATGCAGAAATGGATTGTCTCTCTGTACTTCAGTGGGATAAATGCCTTCCTTTTTAATGCTTTTATGCCACTGTGTAAAAGACAGCGAGCTGAGGTACATGAAACTATGTTAAAAAGCTTGATATAACTATACGAGGTTGACAAAGCCCGGGATTAAAATTCAGTCACGCATGCAAAAAATGTAATAAATGAATGAAAATGTATGTTATGGGTCATTTCTGCTTTAATAGCACCTTTGTGCTATGGAATCCAAATAGCAACAGTCATCTTATACACGCCTCACAAATGAAATAACATTAGGTTTCTAGGAACCTAATGACACACAGCTAGCACAAAATGAGGATTGTGCCCACGGATTTATTTCATGCAAACATACAGGGCGTGTAGAGACAACTTATCCGTCAAAGATAGGACTCCATTTACAGCTGCTGCAACATTGATGTGGTTCGTCTCCATTTTTCAGCTAAATAGAGGTTTTCTTTTTCACTTCACATAAAGTCTTCAACTTGCTCGAGCCTTCTAATAAATTGCAAACTCTGTAACAATATATCTTCTATTATGCTGCTTGTTACTTTACTAAGACAGGAAATTAAAGCAATAAAACACTTTCAAAATGATAGGGTACACTCAGACAGTCATTTTTCTTATGTTCCAGTATTATTCTTCAAAAGACCTTTTATGATACTAATATTAAATTCTTTGAAGTCTGAAGAATCTGTTGAAAGTGTTGAATTTCTAAAATATAGAGCTCAAATATTGCATCTACTCATGCATTTATTAAAATTGAATAGGTGGGAGAAATTTTTACAACACAAAATACAATACAGTTAAATAATATATGACCAGATACATTTCAAATCTACATTAGTGAGTCCGTCGTGAGGAAATTTGATTGAATCCTCGGGAAAATCTATTTTGCTTTTTCTCACCTGATGTGGCCAAATGCACAACATATGTGGTCATTCATATAAAAGACTAGTAACTGCAAAACGAAGCACCGAGAACCAGACAAATATCATAATGGTCACTTATGCAGCATGTTCACATAAAGGAAATTGAATCAGGCTTACGAGGCCGTGCATTCTTTATTAACCTCCTAGAAAAAGGTCAGACGACTGTTCGCTTAATGGCAAGAACACTATGTGAAAAAGGCTAAAAGAGAAATGCAAAAACCAGCAATCTATGCTAGGGCAGTATATTAGGCAATTGTATTAAAAAGCTTAGAGAGTGATGTGGAAAAAAGCCCTCTTCATTGGCTATTATGAAAAAAAGGGTCTTATTTTCTTTTCATCAATAAGTGTTTCTATCTAACTCTATGGAAAAAGAAGTAGAAAGAAAAATGAACTAACAAGAGGAAAGTATACATTTAGAAGAAACGAGAGCTCATAAAAAAGGTCTCTTTACCCTCTTTACTCTTTTTCAGCAACTTCATTCACACCCACATTCCTCGCCTGCTGCTCGGCTCCCTCCTTCTCTGCTTCCTCCTTCCCTCTTTCCTTCCCTCCCTTGCTTCCTTCCTTCTTCCCTCATGCAAAGGTTTGCACAAAAAGCAGGGATGAAGGATGAGCACTTCTTCCCCTAAGACTAAACAAAACCCCAACTTCCCATTAAGATAAAATTGCAGAATTGCTTGAGCAGTGCAGGAATTTTCCTCATTGGAAACCCCCAAATAGTTGATCTCTTTTTCGATGTGTCATTTTAAACAACTGCTATTTAGTAGGTGTGAATGTTCCAATTAAATAGCAAATGCTTTCTGAGGCAATACTAAGCCTTTACAACGTCAGGATCCATCCCAATCAACTACCTTTCCTGGCTCAGCTGATTAGGGTCAGCACTTTCAAATTAGAAAGAGAAGCCCTTGAACCTCTTGTCACAGCTATATACACACTTGCTAACATTAAAGGATCTTCCACACACCAAAGGGAAGTCAAACTGGGTCTGCATGCTGCTAATTTACTTCAGTTCTTTACCAGTTTCTGTTCCTGTCTCAGAAATATCTTTTTGATATTTTTTGAAACATTGTCCTGAATTTCCAATGATAAAATTAGCCAGTCCAATCTGAGGCATTAGTTCTCAATAACTTATGTTTCCCTTCTCATCTGACACAGTTCCTCTCTGCTGGAATTCCAAAGCAATCAACTACCTGGGGATACTTTTCCCCAGAGACCTTTCTTAGCACACTACATCAATTAACGCAAAAGCAATTTTGGAACCCCTCCAATACACCGCACTACCATCTGGTCTCCCTGGAACCTCTTGGAGAGGGGCAGATTTCAATTTGTCAAAACAATGCAAATTCCCCAAATTATTTTCGAATTATGCATGTTTACTTTAATGTCGTGCTCATTCATCTTTTAAAAGGTACTTTGCAAATTCCTCTAAATTGATTCTCCAGCGTGCATGCTCTCTCTCTCTCTCTCTGGCAAGTAGAAATTGGGGTTATAAAGGCTAAAACTTAACTCTAAAGAAATAAGAGTTTGTAAAATCTAAATAGCTTACGAATCAAGGGCGATAACAAATTATTAGATGTGTTCGCGCCTCACAAACCTACATGCCAATTGCCCAGTGATTACTTTAGGTACATAATTTTTAGGCAGCAAAACATTTGATATCACTCGAGAAGTACCAAGCAGACTCTTGCATCAAAGAAAAAGTGTCCCAAATATCACCATTTGTCACTCTCCTTTAAGGCCTTGGAAATTCCAGATAGAATATAAGCAATTAATTTGAAAGTATTACTAAATTAAGCCATTTTTCACTCATTACAATGAATTGATTTGGCAGATTAATTTGGCTTGAAACACCAAGTTTTGATGTGAGGATGGATGGCAGGACTATCTAGAGCTCAGCAGGCCAATGTACTAGCCACTGGCTACAAGTGGCTATTTAATTTTAAATGTAAATTAATTAAAATTAGATAAAATTCTAGAAATTCAGTTCCTTAGTCACTAGCTACATGTCAAGTGCCTGATAGACACATGTGGCTAGTAACTATTGTATTGGACAGCACGGACATAGAATGTCTCCGTCACTGCAGAGAGTTCTACTGGACTGTGCTGTATACAAGAACATAGGATGCTCCAAGGGAAGGGTGGCCGACAGCATATGTTCAGGAATGTTCTTGATATTAAAGATGGAAAATGGACTCCCAAACAGGCAGGATAAGTGCAAAAGACCAAATTCCAACTCTTGATAATTTTGCTGAAAACAGGCTCTCTCTATGAGCATGAAGCATAACTAAAAGATGAGAGAACATTTTGGTTCACTTGCTTTGTTGTAACTGAATAGACTTGTTTTGTTTTATTCATTGTCTTCGGCTGACTAGTAGCCACTCTTGACTCTACTGGTAATAATCTCCCACCATTCTCAGCCCTGGCTCCTGCAGATGATCTTGGGCTGGTGAACTAGAGCCTTGCGACTCCCTAGCTGTAGTAACAGATTAAAATATTCTGCCCGTCAAGCCTGGGCGATCGGGTCTCATTAGAGGTGATTCTGGCCTTCTGCTTGAAAGTCTAGGGATGAAAGCTCCTCCTCCTACTGCTGGAGTTGCTAAGAGGAAAACACGCAAGATTAGCAACGATCAAAATGAGGATTGCCTGGAACTGGTGGCTACAGAGAGGACAGCAAGAGCAGAGGAGATGACAGCCCAGGCTTGGTGACTGCAGGTGAGGCCCTTGATCCATTGATGTGCAAAGCCAGACTTTTGCCTGATGGAAGCAATTGTCTCCATTGCTATATAGACCAACATCTTCTCTCTCATCAATGAATGTATATACACACACACACACACACAGAGACATGCACACAATATATAACAGAGACATAAACATTGTATAGAGTAGATTAAAGAGCATTCCTGGCAAAGAGAAGAACATCTGCAAAGGTCCTGGGGCAGGGAAGAGCTTGAGAAATTGAAGGAACAGAAGGTGGTCAGTGTGGCTGAAGAATTACCAGCTGGGTTGTGTGGTGCAGCACAGCAAGAGGCAGAGACATGATGTGGAGCCATGGGATCACACTGACATGTCCCTTTGGCTGCTCCAATAGATTGGAGACAGATATGACTGGCAACAGTGTCCACTTAAGAAAACCGGGTGGGAGACTTTGGTGGATTGGACCAGGACTACGGCAGCAGGATGGAGAAAAGCAGGTGGATGTAGGATGTAAATTGAGGGTAGAATCAGAAGATCTTGGAATCAAGATTTTGGGCTGGAGCATCCAGGTGGGTGCTCATTTACCAAGACGAGGGACTGAGGGAGGAAGGGAAAATGGAACTCAGTGCAGTATCCCCAAGTCATTCAATAGAAAGAATCATGTGGACTGTCCAAATTAAATCCAAACCTACAAATGAATCCTATACTCTTAGAGTTGGAAATTGCCCCGAGGAAACATCCAGTCAAAATTTAACTTATGCTTGAGTCCCATAGGCCCAATACTATCAAAAGATTTTAAGTGCTAACTTGTTTTTGGACAATTAGGGTACCGCTTATTAGATTATAATAATGTTCCAAAAATACCATTTCTAAGATGAGAGTTTGATTCTATTCTAGTACTTTTCTAGACTCTTGCTTTATATTCTTTCTGTTATGCGTAAGAATATGAGTTGATTTTATTAAAAATGCCTTATGTTGTGCTGGTTTGTTTGTTTTCTTATTCCTTTGTGTATTCTTTGCTTACCATATGACCTAACAGGATCGTATACCATTGTACACTAATCCTGCATTTTTAATCTCAAGTAATTTCCAAGCCACGTGGTGAATCTAAGATTACATGACTGTATTACACCATAGTAATAATAGCCATTACTTAATAAACACTGCACAGTAATGTATATTAAAGCAATCTCTGCACAATAATATGAGGTGGTCTTACTGCCCCATTTCATACATGAGGAAACTGAGGTGAAGAGAGATTAAATAACTTTCTGACATCACAGAGAGCTGAGATTTGGCCTAGGAAGTTTGCATCCGGAATCCACAGTCTGGTTCTGTGCTACCTCTTAGGACATAGGACTGGAATTCAGTCCACACTAGATCTTGGCCAGAGCTTGGTAAAAATGCATGGCAATGAAATGTCATGCATAAAGCATACGTACACTTTCTGCTTGAAAAAAATATTATTACAACAGAATGTTAGCTGAATGTGGTGTCCAGTGGCCCCAAGGAAAGCCATGCCATTTGGGGCTCAAATTCGAAAAACATCTCTCTGAATGACGGGCTGGGAGTATTGCAATGCCCTCCTGGGGAACAGTAAAGTGAAGGATATCATTTGTACCCTGAAGGATGTCAGAATGCCTCCTAAGTTTTTTCTCTGTATGCAAGTGAAATTTCTGATAAAGTAGCTTTTTTTTTGTTTTGTTTTATTTTTGAGTGCCTGTTTGTTAGTAGAGGAACTGCTTTATTCAGCTAAAGATCATTCAAATATCTAAGCAGGCCTTCCCATCTTTTAATGAGGACTTCTATTTTATTATAACCCTGATAGGTCTGGGCAACTCAAAGCTTTATCCACAATAGAAATTTCTTTAGGCAAGTTGAAGTCATCTTTATTTCTAGCCTTCTTTCATGCCGTTTATTAGTGATGGCAGATTCTCTTCTGAAGCTGGTACTGAGAGCTCTATTTTCTCTATGATTTTATTTCCAATGGGTTTTAAGATTTTTGAAGGCAGGGATTATGTCTTTACGCTTCTTTATACTTATCAAAGCAGCTTCTATAGTTCCTTGCTTGCAGTAGGTGCTTGTTGGATGTGAAGAAGCACTTTAATATTTCATTATTTCTATGATATTTCATATCATTTTTACTGAGACTTTAGAGGAAACATTTAGGACTAATTTTCCATGCTCACTGCAGCTGTATTTGCCTTTCTCGTTGGACTTAACTTTTGTCCAGGATTGTGAGGCACTGGGGTGTGCTGATTGTATTGTTGTCTTTCTTTCTCTTGTGTGAGCATCGATTTCTTTGGGGTCAGCAAACCAGTCCCTACTGAAATAGCTAATAATAACAATATCAAACATTTAAATTATGCTTTAAGGTTTACAATTCTCTTTCCTATCCATCATCTCATTTCCATAGACCCTCCGATGATATAATTATTCTTTTATTGTGATCTTCAACTGGAGTTTTCTTCTCCCAAGTTTCACACCATGATATGTGCAAGATCAGCTGATTGTCTCAACTGAAAATCAAAAAGTTTTATGGCTTCATATAGAGTCAGTAAATGAATATTGCTATAATTTCAACAACTATGGTATTTTGTCATTAAGAGCCTCTTCATTTCCTAGGAGTTTCATGTTGAGTCATCCCGATAGCCTGGTTATATCCCTAATAAACGTTTGGAGAGTAGCAGGAAATAGCCATTTCAGCAGGTGGCATCGCACATATTTGCAGTGTCTGAACCTCCTTTAGGCAACACAGTTGAAGGCTGCATGATGAATGAGCAACCACTGATTGGTCCTATTGTGCATTTGTGATTCTTCTTCTTCTTTTTTTTAATTTCTAACTTTAGTATGCAGAAGATGCTGTTGGTGATCAAAAGCAGATATGTGGCATATGCACTAAGCTAAAATGTAACAATGACATGTGGTCAGATGATTTTTTTTTTTTCCTTGGGGCTTATTAGACTGATAGCAAGCTGTTTTTGTGGTCCATGTGCCCCAAATTGGTAGAAATGGTGAAATGTATTCCTTAGAACTGAAACCTTGAATTTTAGACGCACAAGAAATAACTAGTACAATTCTGCCACCTCCTCTTCGCTGTCTTTTTTTTAACTTTTGAGAGAAACAGTTCTTGAAAGTAGATGACTTGCCTAGTATCACACAAGATGGTTTTTGACAGATATTAAGGATATTTCAATTTCTGATGATGTAGAATTTCCATTTCAAGTTTAACCTTAATATGTAACTTGTCACTAATGACTCAAAAAAAATCTTGGCAAAATGCTCGTACAAATGATGATTTGCAATACCTAATACTAACTACAGTGAAAGAAAAACTCTTCAAAAGCAATCACCTCAGAAAGAACCAGGGAAATGCAAATCAAGGCAACAATAATATGCTATTTAACCTCCATTTGATTGGCAAAAATACTCAGTGAGGACAATACTTGGTGAGTAATAGCATGTGGATCAATTAAATCTCTTTTATGCTGCTGTGGCACATGCACATTGGAAAACACTTTACCTTGTAAAGTTGAGTTTTTATATATCTTCCTATGCAGCAATTCCATTTTAAATATATTATTTAGTTGCTTTTCACTTTATAAAAAGGGTATTATAGTGGGTTAAATTGTGGCCCTCAAAAGATATATTCACTGGGAACCTAAAAATATCACCTAATTTGGAAAAAAAATGTCTTTGCAGATGTAAATTAAGTTAAAGATCTTAAGATGAGATCACTACAGAGTAGGGTACACCCTAAGTCCAAGGACAGGTGTCTTTATAAAATAGCAGAAGGTACACAGAGAAGGGAGATGGAGGCAGAAATTGGAATGATGTATCTACAAGATAAGAAATGCCAAGTGTTTTGTGTCCCTCTCTGAAATTCATATGTTGAAGCCCTAAGTTCCAGCACCTCAGAATGTGACTGTCTTTGCAAATAAGGTTTTAAAAGAGGTAATTAAGTTAAAATGAGGCCAATAAGGATGAGCCCTAATCCAATCTGACTCATGTCCTTATAAGAAGAGGAGATTAGGACATGAAGATGCCAGGGGCATGCGCACACAGAGAAATGGCCAGATGAGGACACAGGAAGAGGACAACCCTCTGCACGCCAAGGAGAGAAGCTTGAGAAGAACCCAATGCAGTCAGTGTCTTGTTCTTGGACTTCCAGCCTCCAGAATTGTTAGACAATAAACTTCTGCTGTTTAAGTCACCCTGTCTGTAATATTTTGTTATGGCAATCATAGAAAACGAATACACCAAAGATTGTGTGTAACTACCAGTAGCTAGGAGAGAGGTGTGTGGAGTGCGGCCCTGCCAACACCTGGATTTCACACCTCTGGCTTTCAGAACTGCGATAGAATAAATCTGCTTTGTTTTGATTCACTCAGTCTGTGGTAATTTGCCACAGTAGCCATAGGAAATTAATACAGGTATCCCACTCAAGAGAAATTCTTGCATATGTGCACCAGTAATATTGCTCTTAGACCAAGACAACTGGGACCCCTACCTGGGTTCCACCCTTTAAAGGGTCCTGCAAATCACAAACATGGAAACACAAAACATTCTTTTTTTGGTAATATAAGAGATTTTCTTTAAAATTTTGATAACTGTGCTAATGAGAATTATAAGCAAAGAACCCACCAGTCCAGTGGGATCCCTACCCCAGAACAAAGGGTGCATGTTGGAGAGTGAGAGAGTAGGTCTGTGGGGGCAGGATTACAGCAGCAGCCCTGGGAGTCTACAGAAAGAATGGCTGCCACCCCACGTCCCCAGGATCAGGGTCTAGGCAGATCAGGTTCCCTAGAAAACTGCACGCTGCCTCCCTTCGTGCTATAGTTTTGAGAGGTGCTTAACGTTACCTGAAAATCCTGCCAGAAAAGCAAGCTAGGGAAAAGATGTGCCTACCGTGGCTGCCAGAGAAGCTTGATTCAGTCCTAACTTGGGTTCAGGTAAGTCTAGTCCCCTCACAGGAGTGCAGGGACCAGGTCTAGCTTCTGCTTGGTGGCCTAGGGGAGACAGTAGCTGCCTTTAGAGGTCCATTCCTGGGGAACATGTGGGGCCCTGGGTAGAAGTACTGCTCAGGCAGTGGGTGCAGCTGGATTCACAACATTTAGTATTTTGAGATAATGGTGTAGGAGCTTCCATTTGTACTCTTGCTCTGGAGCCCTCACATTTTAGAGGCAGGTCTGTGTAAATCAGAATATTCAAACCAGCGGTATGTGCAATAGCAGAAACTTGGAAACAACCCAAATGCCTGCATTAGAAGAATGAACAAATTCACATAAAGGTAAAGTACACAGCAGTCAAAATGATTGAATCTCATCAATGAGGAACAATGTAGCTTAATCTTAATATAATATTTGGAGACAAAATGAAATCACGGATGATTACATACAACATAATTGTGTAATAAATTTAAAAACAACCCAAACTAAAAATATATGATTTTTAGTGACACATAGATCTGGGTTAGAAGAAATGTTGATAATTTCAAGATTTAGGAGAGGGGTTCCTTTGGTCTGGGGGACAGAGGATTCAGGATGGGGAAGGAGCTCGTGGACAGATGTGAGTTTACTGTGACTGGTCTAGGTCTGGGGTTGCGAGGTGTGTTCATGAGAGTTATTATATTTTTGTAACAAATAAGTAAATAAAAATGAATAAATAATAGAAGGTCACAGATAAATAAATGATAGGGATGTATAATAAAGCAAGCATTATCTAATTTTGTGCACAAATGGTCAAAGAATTAAAACAAAATAAAAATGGCAATTACCTATTCTCACGTCATATTCTCCACTCCTAAATCTGATCTTGTTTTTATGCTGGTATTACCACACCTTCGAGTACAAAGGTGCAAAATAGTGACCTATATCAGTTACTTAGTGCTGAACCAAATTATGCATCCAGCAACCAATATTCTTGGTTATGTATACAAATGTATAAATATCTACCTGTGTAGGTAACAGGAATATTTCAATGGTAGGAGAATGTGTGCAAGTTATTTTACCATCGATAAGTTGTATTCAGCACCTCTCTTATTGTGGAATAATTTGCCTGTGACAAAGAACTGGATCATGCAATTTGTTGTGGCCTTTGAGGGAATTTCTCTGTTTGCCCTCTTTAACCATTGACGTTATAGTTTCCCACTGTTGCTTTTGTTCCATTTTTTAATGCGGCATTTATAATTATAGTGTGACTCACTGGAACCATCTCTCTTTGTGCTGTATCTCTGGTGTTTGCACATAATGAAGGGAATAATGGTGCACTTATTCAATTGGGGTACCTAGAGATAATGAGGTCCTTGAGTGAGGTATCTCTGTCAATGTGATTCCTTTATTCTCTCTTAACTTGGTAGAAATATTCTACCTATGTGCTTGTTAGTATTTGGGGATAATTAGATATTTTTGCCCCTGCCTGAATGCTTACACAACCTTTCACCTATTCACCAAGCTCAACTGTAGTTGCTAAGAAAATAGAGCTGAATGAAAAGCTTCAGGTAGTTAAATTGTCCACTGGTTAACATTAAGTGTTTGGTTTTCTTAAAAAAGGGCGATGCATGTAAAAGAAGACAGATAAATTTGTTTTCATCTGAATTTGCACCACAGGTATAATGAGATTACTATATATACATTTGAAAAAGCTGCATGGTTAAAATCAGAGTCCTGTAATCTCTTATTTTCATAGTACTTGAAAATGGCAAATTATTCCTAGAATTAATAAGCAAATGATTACTCTCTTCATACTCATATTTTCATTCTGGTCAAAATTTCATAGCTGCATTATTATAAGATGGAATCTCTTCCACTTCTATGGTCTTCTCATTTTTTCTCCTTTATGCTTATTTAATGATAAAATCAGGATAGGTTAAATATTGGCCCTTTCATGATGAAATAAATGTAACCGAGGCAACATCTAAAATCATTTGCCTAAGTTTTAGAGGTTCACATTTGTCAAA
The DNA here is from genome assembly GCA_008086735.1 of Cheirogaleus medius. Classification (NCBI taxonomy): domain Eukaryota; kingdom Metazoa; phylum Chordata; class Mammalia; order Primates; family Cheirogaleidae; genus Cheirogaleus; species Cheirogaleus medius. Next base: position 33,291,882 of record VBSM01000483.1, read on the forward strand.
ATATATTTTCATTGTGTCCCATAAAATTATAAAAATCGACCCTTTAAAAATATTAATAAAATAAATTTCTAAAAAGGAGTAACCTTAGCATTTCTTCTATTTAATAATGATAGAGGAAGAATCTCTGCTAGGACATTAGCAGAAAATTTTAGTGGTACCCATTGTATCACAATCTGCCACAAGCCTGCAGAGAAGAGTTGGTAGCTGGGGATCAACCCACAGAATGACATCAAAGTCACCCCTCCAGCTAGATTGCTGAAGATTAACAATATCATTCTTAAGGTGATACATTTTAAAAACAGAGTGGCCAAAACATAACCTTCCAGAATATATTTCTATCTGGCATTGGAAAAGCTGAAGGATTTTTCCTGTAACCTTCTCTGGCAACTCCGGAGCTGAATTATTGATTAATGGAAACATTCAAAACTGAGAAACGTTTTGGGCTTCTCTATGTTAATCAAAACTGCAGCTTTAGCTCTTCCCAGTGTGTTTCAAAACAACAGGAGCACTGATTTATTGAGGGAACCAATGGTAAGCTATTTTATACCACTCATTCTCCAGGGAGACTCAGTGGTGTATCAATTAGGCAATATGTGACATACTAAAATATTTTATCGACAACTGTTAAGGAATATTTAAATGGGATTAAAATATAGCCCAAGATATGCTAATACTTAAAAAAAAAGAAAAAGAGAAATGTTTCCTCAACAGGCAGAAATTTAATAAAAGATAATATATAGATGTTAGCAGATAAGAGATAAAGAGGAACATAATATAAAAAGAAGCACTGATGTCTTCTTCTAGTCCTAAAGGTAGACCTGCTGAGTTGTCAGGTGTTTTTGAGATTAAATCTAGCACCATGTTTATGCCCTCTTGCAAACACAGCTTAGGAAAGGCTTAAAGTGAATAAATTTGATTTATAGTTAAGTGACTGAAATCACTAAATAGTATAACTGTATCTAATTTTTTCCTAAAAAATGATTACTCATTGTTTAAGAACTTACTATTCTTTCGTAGAAAGATAAATGTAGGTTTAATGTTAGACATGACATCCATGTAATAATATTTAAACAAAATTTCAAAAAACAATGTTAATTTTAACTGTATACAAGTTTTATCCTTGAGGATCTGATTTTTTAAAAAGTTTTTGTTAAGTGTTTTTTTTTTGTTGTTTTTTTTGGCTACAAATGAAAAGGCTAATCATTGAATGGGATCAGGAGTCAAGAACTTAATAGGTGCAGTGAAGGCTTGAACGTCAGGTTAGGTGTAGTCTGAATACCTGATGTGAGTGGTTGGGACCTACAGGCAGTTGTCCGACTTTTCCTTAGTGTGGCTCTGTGGAAAGGCAGACCTACGGTTGCCAGATGTTCAAGATTTTTAAAGAGGCCCAAAACTTGGATTTGTACGTAAAAGCTGCTTATTTTGGGCATCAGTTTACAAACAGACAAACTGTGCAATCTTGTCAAAACACATCTATGGACAAAATACCAGCCACTCCTATTTCAGATTTGGAGAATATTTTTGCCATGTTAGAAGTTTAGAAATATAAATAAAGATTAATAGATACACTATCTCCTTTAACTAAAATAATACATGTCTCTATTTTTCATAGTCTACAAAAATAAGCAGTCACTTATGATTTTTTATTAAGCATCCTCTCTGCGCCAGAGACAGTTCTGGGTGCTGTGGATTTATGAATGAATGAGATAAACAAAGCACATGTCTTCAAGGTGCTTACAACCTTGTGAGAACTAATAATAAAAGTCATGAAGACAAACACATAAATGAGAAATGCCCAGATACTTAAGTGAAAGGAAAAGATATGTAAAGTGATCGAGTGACTTGTGCAGAGTCATCCTGGCAAGAGTGGTGTGAACGGTTCTCGGAGCGGTGTTACCTGAACTGAGACCTGAATGATACCTGAACTGAGATCTGAATGATACTTGGATTCAGTCATGCCAAGATTTAGGAGAATAGAGTTTCAAGTAGAAGGACAAACAAGGAAAACTCCTCCAAGATCGGATGCTCCTATTGTGTTAGACAAAAAGATAGGAGGTTATTGTGGCTGAATATGGTGAATGAAGAGCAAAGAGTAGTGAACCAGTTTGGAGAAGAAGTCAAGACTCAGCTCTTGGAGGCCGTTTCAAAGCAGCACTTTTCAAACTTTAATACACCCGTGAATCACTTGGAGGGTCTCGTTAAAACACAATTTTCGGTTCATTATACCTGAGATTCTGCGTTACTAACAAGCTGACAGGTGAAAGCCATATTGCTGGTCCTCCAACCACACTTCAAATATCACAGCTTTCAATAATGGCGAGAAGTTGAATTGAATTCTACTTTCAGGAGAAAATCACGCAGGGAAAAGCGGTGGGTGGAATGAGTCTGCAGATGGGCAGAGAATGCCAGTGAGACAGCTGGGGACTGTTTCAGTAGTTCAGAAGAGAGAAGAACATAAAGACTTGGGCTTCAAGGGAAGATGCAGTATATATATTTTGAACAAAGAGATACAGGCGTTTGTGTGAAATTCTACTGTAAAGGAAGAGAGGCATGGAGTTTTGGCATGTAGTGTTTTTTGGCATAAGAAAGTGGGAAAGTGGTAGGGAAAGGTTCTAGGGTGGAGAACACTTTGGGAGAGGTGTGTTTTTAAGGGAGGGGTGTGTGCATTGGGGGAGGGGAAGTCAATAATTCTGTTTGGCTGTGTTAAGTCTTGGATGCCTAATGCTTATCTACATGGAAATATCTAAAAGGTAGTTGTATAGGTGAACCTAGTTTAGGAGATAGATCAGCACTAAAGAAAAGGATTTGGGACTCTTCAGCACATTGATGGCATTTAGAGCCACGGAACTGGATGTGGCTGCTTACATAGTGAAGGAAAGCACCCAGATAGAGAGTTCAGGGCTTCCCCGAAATGGATAGGTCTGGGAGACAGAGACCTGGAGATGGAGTCTGTGAAGGAGTGACCGATGAGGCAGAAAGGTAACTTGGAGGGTGATATGTGTGGAACACCTGGAAAAGAGAATATTTCAGGAAGAAAGGGGTGGACTAACAGTCATGAAGGTTAAGTAACACATGACTTGTGAACTGACCATTGATTTGGTCACATCAATTTATCTTTAAACAAATCAAGCATAACTTTTTTCAAAAAAAAAGTGTTAGCTATTTAACTCTTAAAAACGAATTGCAGGGTTTTTTTTTTTTTTGAAAATAAAAACTAATTTGAAAATGTCAGCTGAGTAACTATGAAAAACTTAAACTATTGGATCATGTAGAAAATTCACACTTTATCTTATTCATCATGCTTATTCACAATTTGTAAAAAGCATAATAAGTTTTCCTATTTTTAAATTGTTACATGGTTTCCCAGTCTAGAAGGAATTAATCAAAGGATTCTTCTTATACCTGGAAGCAGCTAACTCATTAGGTTAATTTTCACTTCTGTATTCACTGATATATAGAGGCATTGGGGCAGCTACCACTAAAGTTTTATTATTTTAAAAAATACTTCCTGCAGAGTTTATCCATAACCCTTATATTTATTTTAATGACCTTTGTGCCAAGATTATTAGTAGATGCCTACATCATAATTAACTCCTATTTAGCATTTAAGGATTTAATCTAACACCCAACACAAAAACTTAAAAGCAAGTAGTAACTGTTAACAATACTTTCCATGGCTCCAGCCATCACATCAATACATACTGCCTGGATCTGTGTCCCCAGGGCCCACCCGTCTCCCAGCTTGCATGTGATCTGCTGGCCTGTTGGCGGGGTTGGATTAAGAAAAGTTGATGGTCTCTTTTCTATCTTTGTAATTCAAAATCAAACAATATCCCAAAAAAATACAATAACAACAGAGTTCTTGTTTTTCTGATTTTCAATGGCTTTTAAAATAAATGAAGTCCATTCTTTAAGACATATTTTTAGACAGTGGTGTGTACTGCATGTTTTCATTTTAAGATTTGGTCATCGCTTCAAGTGCAGCATATCTGCAACTGTACTCATCATTTTTCCTAACCAGGCAGTCTTGCTTTTAGACCAGTGGCTCTTAAACTATTTTGGATCAAGTGTCTCTTCGAAAAGTTGATGAAGCCTATAGACCTCTCAAAAAAAAAAAATACACATAAATACATATGCAAATATTTTCGACAGCTTAATTTTCTTTCACTCCACATTCATTTCCACTTCATAGCTGGATTATGAAAACCTAGGAAGCGTCAGGTCACGTTTACTCTTGATTTTCATAATGATCACTTACTAATCGTAAAATGGAAATGGCTCCAAACTGTGCAACTAAAACAAAATAAGCTTCCATTCTGCTCAAAACAACTTTTAATGAAGAGGCTTATTGTTCGGTTTGTATAAGAAGTGATTGTGGCATAACTGGAAATGTGCAAATAATCTTTGAAAGCCAACTGATTGAGGATTTTGGCTTTGATTGAAAAACTCAAGAAAATCTGTACTCACAAAAGCAGGCAGAAGCAAATAGAAACCAAACTCCCATGGCTTACTTTGTCATATGAGGAGTAGGTTTGTCAAGGAGCACAAGAATCCCTATCCCATAATTTCCTTTGTATTCAAGTCAAAGGAGATATTGCAGTAAGGGTTGAATCATTGAGACCATCTGTGTTAACAGCAAAAGGATTACAATTCTGCGTTTCAATTTTAAAGCCTTCTGAGCAGAAGTAACCTTCAGAAAAACTCTGCAGATTTTTGCCTGCTGAGAAATTGAAAGGCTGGGTTACTCTTGACACCAGCCTCCAAAAAGGTTTCTTCCACATTGAAAAGTTTGCTTCTCCACTTCCAATCTCTCCTTCCAGAGAGGCAGCTGGGACAAAAGAAAGTACATTTTCAGCAGTCTCCAAAATAGTAACTTCAGAGACTTGAATCAAAAGTTTTGCTTCATTCTTTTACCTGAAAATACCAGCCAAATACCCAAGTCAGGAACAAACTCCTTCCTGTTACACGGTTCTGATAACCGGTGGCTTTCTCTGAAAACAAACAGAGCTTCTGCCTGTTGTTCAGTCGTGGGCTTCGAGACTGGTCCTCTGTTGCGCATCCCTGTATAGCATTTCAAGATTAGGCTTCTGTGATCAGGCAAGTTACATTTGGGGTAAATTCCAGCCTCTTTACCCTTGGTCATCATAAGAAAAAAAATGCGAGTCATATGGTCTGTTGTATTTGTGGAAGGACAGATACAAGGGACTTTTTGAGTTTGCTAGCTCTGTGTGTGTGTGTGTGTGTTTATAGCTTTATTGAGGTATAATTGACATACAAGAAATGGCACATTTTAAAAACATATAATCTGATAAGTTTTGTCGCATGTATACACCTATGCAGCTATCATCACACTCAAAGAATGAACGTATCTACCACCCCGCAAAGTTTCCTGATGCTCTTTGTAATTCCTTCCTCCCATCCCTCTCAGATCCCTCTTCCTAGGCAACTATTAACCTGCTTTCTTTCACTGTAGATATGCTTGAATTTCCCAGATCTTAATACAAATGAAATCACACGGTATGAACTCTTTTTCCTGGCTTTTTTCACTTAGCATAGTTATTTTGAGACTCCTTCAGGTCGGTGTAGGTATCAATGAGTCATTTCTTTGTATTGCTGAATAGTATTTTATATATATATATTTATATATACCCACAATTTTTTATTCATTCACTTCTTTATGGACATTTGGGTTGTTTCCAGCTTTTTGGCTATTACAAATAAAATGGCTAATACAAATAAAAGTGTTATGAACTTTCATGTGCAAGTCTTTCTATGGACACCTGCTTTCATTTTTCTGGAGTCAATTCTTGAGAGTAGAATGGTTGGGTGGGTATATTTTTCAGTTTTTAATAAACTTCCAAGCTATTTTCCAAAGTGTACATGTCATTTTACATTCCCATCAGCCATGTAGGAGAGGTCTAGTGATTCCACATTCTTGCCAACACTTGGTACGGTGAGACATTCTAATATGTGTGTAGCAGAAGCATTGTAGTTTCAGTCTTTGGTTTTATGTTTTGATTAGCAAGAACTTTGTTACACAAGGCCATATTAGAGCTTTGAAATTCCAACATGCTTGTCAATGCAGATTAATTAAAGGTTGCTTAAGATTCATTGCCTTTATTGAATAGGAGAGGAGATAGTGGGCATCCTTGTCTAGTTCCAGTTCGAAGAG